>CM077265.1:405000-425000 GCA_039654775.1 Spinibarbus caldwelli
TCTTCTTCTTCTGTTCAAAGGTCATGTAGGCCTTATGCTTAGTGCATATCGCCACCTAATTGATGGTTTTGCAATCATTTTAATTTTTTTTCCGTTTAATCTTTAATCGTTGAGAATAAGAATTATATTGTTTGTTTGATGCTAATTATATATTAAGTCATATCAGATATGTATTTTTATTATAGAAATACATTATAGAAAATGTTGATCCATGTGTGAGATGATAATATAAAATGTAATAAATGTATATAGGCTAATATAATAAATTAAACATTACCTTGTCATAATAGTGTTTTATAATTTATACAGATAACTGTTATATATGTCAATAAAATATAATAACCATTTGGTCTGTTTTCCTTCCATATTATGTCTTCTATCAGACCAAGAGGAAAGAACGCACTTTATCTGTTTGCGTCTGGAGATTTAAATTTCCATCTATATCTTTAATAGTTTGTTTTTCCACTTTAGCAGCACTTACATACATCAAAACTTAGAGGTTTATTCCTCTCTATATTCTGATTGTTTTTACTGAGGTGTTTGTTTATATTTCATTCACACTGATTTATACAGCATTTTTTCTTAAAAACATGGTGAAAATGCATATATTTAAGGGTCATCAGTTTGTTTCTCCACTTCAGCAGCACTTACACCAAAACTTAGAGTTTTATTCATATCTATATTCAAGTTCAAGTTCAAGTTCAAGTTGAGCTTTATTGTCATTCTGCTACATGTGTGGACATATAGTGGAACAAAATGTCGTGTCTCGCAGAACCACGGTGCTACATACTAGTTAAACATAAGATAAACATACAACAATGCAAGTATAGGAAAAACAATAGAGCTATACAACAGTTAACCATCTGACTATACATATACTATAAATACTATAACTACTATACCTAGTTGACTACACATACACAAACTGAGACTGTACAAAAGCTTTACATAAATACTGTACATGAAATTGTGCTAAAGAGATATTTGTACATGAAAATGTTCAGAAAAACATATTTTGTACATTAAATTATTGTGCAGAAGAGAGATTTTGTGTGAAGCAGCGCATAGTGCAAAAAGATTTTGTAGTGCAATGCTCAAGTAAACATATATTATCTTATTGAGTCTTTGTAGCAGGGAGTATTTATAGAAAGTGTCTAGTGCGCATATAGTGGGATGAGTGCGTTACTACAGGTGGTTTGTATAGCCCACTCACCTGTGTGTAGCACATTCAGAATTGCACTTAGTAAAATTGTCAACAGTTTTTAATGAGTTGGGGGGTGGGAGGGCTGAGGTGTTCATGGTTTCAGAGGGGGACAGGGGGATTGGAGTTAAGAGCTCTCACAGCCTGGGGAAAAAAGCTGTTGAGCAATCTGACAGAGCGAGCTCTGATGCTCCGGTACCTTCTACCTGATGGCAGGAGCTGGAAGAGGTTGTGAGAGGGGTGGGTGGGGTCCTTCACGATGCTGGAGGCCTTGCTGAAGCATCGTGAAAGGAAAATGTCCAGGATGGAGGGGAGAGGGGCACCGATGATCTTTGCGGCAGTGTTCACTGTCCGTTGTAGGGTCTTGCAGTCAACAGCACTGCAGTTCCCATACCAGACAGTGATGCAGGTGGTCAGCACGCTCTCAATGGTGCCCCTGTAGAAAGTGGTGAGGATGGGTGGAGGGAGACTTGCCCTTTTCAGCCGGCGGAGAAAGTGGAGGCGCTGTTGTCCCTTCTTGTTGAGTGACGTGACGTTGGTGGTCCAGGTGAGATCCTCTGTGATGTGCACTCCCAGGAATTTAGTGCTGCCGACTCTTTCCACGGTTGAGCCGTCGATGGTCAGCGGGGGGTGGTCAACAGAGTTTCTCCTGAAGTCCATCACAACCTCTTTCGTCTTACCCACATTGAGGGACAGGTTGTTAGCACCACACCATTCAGCCAGCTGTGCCACTTCCTCTCTGTAGTGCGTTTCATCGTTGTTGCTGATGAGGCCTACCACAGTTGTGTCATCAGCAAACTTGATGATGTGGTTGGAGCTGGACTTGGCAGTGCAGTCGTGGGTCAGCAGCGTGAAGAGCAGCGGGCTGAGCACACAGCCTTGTGGGGCACCTGTGCTCAGTGTGGTAGTGCTGGAGGTGTTGCGGCCGACACGGACTGACTGAGGTCTTGCAGTTAAAAAGTCCAGGATCCAATTACAGATTCTGAAGGTTTTTACTGAGGGGTTTGTTTAAATATCATTCACAGTGATTTATACAACATTTTATTCTTAAAAACATGGCAACCATGTATTTTTTTTCTGTCCCCCTCTGTAAAAACCTTCAACTCTAATCAGTCAACAAAAGCAAACAAGAATTTTGAATCTGGCTTTATCCAGTGTTTAGATTTATTTTCTGGAAATGCGTGCAATTTAGTGCCGAAGATGACTTCTTAGCTCATACGCTGCTGTAGGTGCCGACGGCCTCCCAGCGATTTCCACGACTTGACCCCATGCTAATCGATCGTATGTAAGTAATCCATGCTAATTAAGGCTGTCTTCGACTTGTTTCGCCCAGGTCTTCTTCAGTGCATGGCGGTGTACTTTCCATGTTGATGGTCGTTGGTGCCAGAGTAGTTTGTATGGGAGTCGAGAAATGTCCATTCGGCACACGTGCCCAAACCACTGTGGTGTCTTTAGAGTGGGTTACTTTATCTATTATGTTATTAATCTGAATGGTCGTTATTTATGAAACAGCATGTTTTTCAAAATATCAACAAAACAAAAGCAATAAACATTCTTCAGTTGTTAGTAATCCAGTTTGACTGTATATACTTTATTTACAGTATGATCCTTTGTTGATTAAGTTATTGGTGTTTCATTAGAGTTTCTTGAGATCAGTGTTTTGCTTAATAGCACATTAGAAAAGATCAAGGGTTAAAAAGGTCTTGTGTCATTGTTTAAGAAGAACCTTTATTTTCAGCAGTCCAGATAACCCTCCCGTGTGTGTTTATTATCTGCTTTGCCACTGAAATTCATCAGTATGACAGGAAGAGAAACACCTCCAGCTCTCAGACTCATTGGCTCTCATTACAGTCTGTTAATGTGTGTCAGAGACGCACAGAAAGTAAAGTAGTTGTTTGCCAGTGTGAATTAATGTCCAAGTCTTGAGGGGAAAGATTAGAATATAATTGCTGGTAATAATTATAATCAGTCATAATGACGCTGAGCCTGCGTGCTGATCTGGAATCACAATATAAACAATGGTTTATTATTAGAGGTTATTAGAGTACATTTTACAGGAAAATACTTCAGTCTTTTTGCTTCAAAATTTCACTTTAATGCAATGCATTACTTGCCATTTCTTTGTCATTATTTGTGAAATTTGAGCAATTCTACATCATTTTTTTTTCAGTGAATGTGTGTTTTGTGCTGGAGTATCATACGGTCCAGCATCCTCTCATAAATTGTAATGGTTGTTTTATGGCGAGCCGTCATGTAGCTGAAGTGAGTTGATGTTTGTGTCTGGTCATTACGGGTCAGAGCTTTACCTCACCTCATCAGGTTACAGTGTTCCTGCGGCTTGGCAGAAGGTTTCAAGGTTTCAATCTAATGGAGGTCTTTCAGAGCTGAACTGGATCTCCAGAGAGCTCAACACCAGATCTCCCTCTGAGACAGAACTCAGAGAGTAATGTGATTGGCCTCTCGTTTGACCCGTCTTCAGCATGTTTTAAAAAGTGATCACAGACTCACTCTAGGTTTTATAACTGAGACGCAAACTGAATCTCAAATGTTATCATATTGAGACAGAATTGCTGCAGGAAAGGCTTTATTTGCAACAGGACATTTGAAAAACAAGAAAGAAAACAAGAATGCAAGAAAATGAAAAATATGTGATATAGCTGTCATTTATTATGAGAAAATACAAAAATATACAAACAGAAAAAGCCTCAGAAAAATTAAAAAATAAAATAAAATAAATGTAATCTAATCTGCCCGGTCTTCTGCGTTTGGCCACGTTCTTATCCATATCACACCTGATATCTTCTCTGGCAAGGAATCTTGGGAAGGATCTTTTGGTATGCCTTATCCACCCCTGTAGTGTTCAGCTGTGATGTCTTAGCATGCAGCATCCATTGCATCCTGGAGGGACATTTGGTTCTGTGGATCTGCGCTTTTCTGATCTCCAGGTTCAGAAAAACTCCTCAGTGGGGTTGAGGAAAGGGGAGTAAGGGGCAAGGAAAAGAGACATCATTCTCGAATGAGTGTCAAACCAGGCTGTGACTGCACTGGGAATGGTGGAATGCCACATTGTTGCATGTGATCACATATATTGACACGTGGTCTCCCACTTGTCCCCTTTCTCTGGCACCAGTCTTTGGTGCAGATCTTCTAAAATCTCACATTTATGCAGGAGTGCACTTTTCCACACAAGATCAGCCCAAAGAGCTCCTCTTTTTCTGTATATCATATGGTCATGCGACTGAAAGAACCTCAACACCTGAGTGTGTTTCCTAGACGGGAATCAGCTGTAATTCATATATTTGCATAACTTCAATCAGCTGTTTCTCATTAGCAATGGAATAAAATACAGGGGACATATTTGTGTTTCAATTCACAATATGAGCAGCTGTTCACTTTGACTTTAGCCTATAAGTTAGGCTTAGAACATGATGTTATCTGTTCTGACATACAGTGTGAAAGCATTTGGAAATTTAACAGTAAAATTACATTGTTTTGGTCTTGGTTGAGCTTGTGTGCACAATAAGTTCAAGCATTTTAAATTTGTGTTAACTATGCATTTTGTGTCAAAGAAACAAGAAATGTGTTAATTGTATAGCCTACACAGATGGATGTTGTGCTAACTGTGTTAAGAGTTTAGGAAAATTGTTAAAAGTATTGAAAAAATTGTCATAGCGATCGTAAAAAACTGTAACTCTGCATCACAAAAATATCTCATTACAACAACACAAACTTATAGCATAAATGCTGATTTACATTCACATGCAACAGTCAATAGGCAACAAAAAACAATATATACATATATAACATTTTCACACAATACATATATAACATTTTCATAACTTTAAAAGGAACGTTAGCTAAATGTTCTTAGAAGGTGTTTTTGTTCATTTGTTACGCTCATGTCTTTCACTGGATTTTCAGTGTCGATTCACTGTTTTCATCCTCGTGTGTGAATGCAGTTGTTCTGCTCGATCCAGATGGAATGAAGTGAAGCGTCTCTCATGAACAACTGTTAGTGTGAGCATATATATCAGATTTAATCCACATTATCAGCTTTTTTTTTCTTTTCATCTGTCACTGAAATTCTTTATTTTGAGAGTCTGCTGCTCCATATGCTTACAGATGTGATCTCAGATGAGTTCATACGAATGATATAGAGTTAAAGACAGCTGGAGAAATGAGCAATCCCACAGACACAGTGAGATTAGGATCACGATCCTCTGCTCTGAACACTTAAAGCCTGCCGTTTAGCCCTCGCTCTCTGCTGGGCTTCAGCTGTGTGTCTGTTACCCCAGACGGGTTTAAACCTCTTCAGAAACACTGCAGGACGATGTGAAGCTGATGTCTGACACGTTCATGTTTGGTTTAGCACGTTTTTCAACAGAGCTGTGGTGCGATGGTCAGCTCACAGGTTGTGTTTCACTATTACACTGTGTGTAATAAAGGCAACAATTAAAAAAATAGCTTTACAAATTTTTATTTATACATTGTTTACATTTTCCTGAAGGTCATTTGATTTTTGTTAACATTTTGAAAATGTGATTTTATATATATAGAGAGAGAGAGAGAGAGAGAGAGAGAGAGAGAGAGAGAGAGATTCATTTTAGATATTTATGTATTTCTGAAGAAAATGTAACATGCATTTTTAATTTTAAAAATTTAATTTTTTAAAATTTCCTGATTTTCTTTGTGTGTGTGTGTGTGTGTGTGTGTGTGTGTGTGCAGAAAATGTAATATTTTAAAAAAAATCTATGCAGTTAAAAATATGCATCACATTTTCTTTGGAAAATATTTTTAAAATCTATAAAATTAAAAAAATATATTTCTGAAGACATTTTCCTGAAGAAATTTTTAGATATATTTTCTCCAGAAAATGTGATATTTTCAAATATCTATAAAATAAAACAAAGATTATATTTTCTTCAGAAAATATAAATGATCTACTTAATTAAAAATAATTGTAAAGTTTTTATTTTTTTTCTGAAGAAAATGTGAGATTTTATTACAGTTTCCTGAAGAAAATTAGATTGTTTTATATTTTTCATCTATATTTTCTGTTTTTCTAAAATTGATATAAATTGATATAAAATTGATATTTTTATATAGACATATTGCTAAAGACAATATGTGTTTTTTTATTTATTTATTTTATTTTATTTTTAATTTTCTGAAGATGTGAGCACTGTCTGTGCAAACTTTACTTCCCTATGATCCTCGGGTTTTGTGTGTTTTATTGGTGGTTTTATCACAGTGCTGTGCGGTTGCTAAGGTGTGTGGGTGGTTGCTAGAGAGTTTGTGATCAGAGTTCCGCACCTTCTTCATATATTCTGACTTTACAGACATACGTTTGAGGATTTTCACCAGCGCTTGTACATTAATTGTAGGTTTCTCATTGATGTCTAGGGATTCCCTCCGTCTCTAATCTGTTCTCCTGGGAATCTCCATAGGGGTCCAGAGGAAGGCTGATCCGGATACTATAGATCCAGTTTGAATGTGAAAGGCTGAGGTCACACACACCCTCTCAGCGGCTGGTTTTGTTAACCTGTAACGTGAGCTGCCGTCTGAATTAAATGCAGGGGCTCTGTGTTTCCGACACACCTAACAGATGCTCACTCGTGCGTTTTCATTTCCGCTTATTTGATTTGTGTGCTGTGGGAGTGAAAACATCCAGATCCAGGCCTGTTCTCCTGTTTGTCTGAATGTGCGAGTTCATCTGGGCTGGTTAAAGCATGGGTTAGTGAAATTGAACGGGCCCGACTGTGATTGGATTCTCCATGGTAGAAAAAAATCCAATTAGCCGTGCGGCGCCCGCAGTCAGACCTGCTGGGATTACAATCCGTCTAAAGTCCTGGGAGAGAGTGATAAATCCAGCACACGCACGAAATCAAACAGCCTGCGCCCGTCGGATAGAGCCTGTGGAGACGATAGTGAACAAGTGATTCAGTGATGGATGAGGCGTTTCTCACACGTCTGAAATACACTGGAAAAACACAAAACATGATGTGATAAACAACAAATAACATGATGCTTAATACAATGTTTTCATGGATTTAAAGTTTTTATTAAAAGCAGATTATTTATATCAATTATTATATAGCATTTATATGAAAGTATACAATTATTTCTATGAAAAATAAATAAATGTAAAAGATTTTTTTCTATAAAAGTATATATTTACTGATATTAATATTTCTATTAAAATAAATTATTACATAAAATATTTATATTAAAGAGTACAATTATTTCTATTCATATTTGTATTAAAAATAAATTATACATGCATTATTATATAAAATATGTATATTAAAGTGTACAATTATTTATATTCATATTTTATTAAAAATATAATAATAATAATAATAATAATAAATTATAAAGTAATTAATAATGAAAAAATATAAATATACATTATTATATAAAACACAATTCACAGTGTTACAATATATACAAAAAGTATGCAATGTTTGTATTAATATTCCTATTAAAATTAAATGACAAATATAAATGATAAAATATTTAAATTAAATATTAAATTATTTATTATTTATCACAAGTAATTTTTCACCATATGTCATATATCACAAATATACTTATTTTTGCTGAAAACTAAGTTTAGATGTGATTGAAATTTCACTTTTTTTATTATTTTGATACCACAGCAACTTACCACTTGCCTAATTAATATATGCATAACACTTTCCCAATCTTATTGAAGACAAGACAAGACCACAGAAAATAATTACAAACAATAGGAAAATTAAAGGGGTCGTATGATGTGATTTCAAGTTTTCCTTTCTCTTTGGAGTGTTACAAGCTGTTTGTGCATAGATAAGATCCCTGAAGTTGCAAAGATTAAAGTCTCAAAACCAAAGAGATATTCTTTATAAAAGTTAAGACTCAACCACGCCCCCCTAAAACGGGTCATTCAAACACGCCCCCACATGTCTACGTCATGATGTGGGGAGATTTGCTAAACACCGCCCAAATGTTTACGCAATGAAAGAAGGCGGGACTATTATTCTCGCTGTAGTGTTGTTGCTGCCGCCGGTGTCATGTCCTGGAGACGCTGTGTTTCGTTGTGAAAGTGAAACTACTTTGTTTGGGCTTCCAAAAGAGGACACAACTAGAAATCAGTGGTTAAGTTGTATTTACAACACTGTTCCAGAACAGTTCAACCCAAATATTCGAGTGTGTGCAGCGCATTTTATGGAGGACAATTTCCTGAAGCTGGGAGAGTAGCCTACAATGGTGGCTTGCACAAAAGCTGTTTCTTTAAAGTGGGGCAATTCCAACTTTGCAAGGACAGTCTGGCGCTTCTGACTCACAGCCTGTAAGTATGTTTCTGCCACTGACGATTCAAATGCAAGTTTTGAGCTGTGTAGAGTAGTGCTTGTTGTTTGCTGTTTCTATGATCACAAATGCAGACATGGTAATGTTTACACGGAGCAATGCATCGCGACACGTAAAAAGACAGTATAAGTCATTATACATCAGCTCCATCAGCATAGAGGAGCAACAATAATCTACAGTATGTGGAAAATAATGTGTTTTTTAACCTTAAACCGCATAAACACATTGCATTACACCAAATACACAAAATAATGTTCTTTTTAGCAATGACATATGACCCCTTTAAGTTTTGTTGTGCTTGATTGGTTTAAATTGAGTGAAAGTTTGAACTAGCAGAGCTTAGAAATGCATGAAAAGGCTTTATGAAAGCAACTCTGCAATATCATGTGAATATAATCGCAATAGAGATGCCAAATATACCTGTGCGGTCCACAGAAACACTGGATATACATATGTGTAGGAGTCTTATCAGAATCAGAATCAGAATGCGCTTTACTGGCCAGGTATGTTTACACATACGAGGAATTTGTTTTAGTGACAGAAGCTCCACAGTGCAACAGGAAGACAGCAACAGGACAGGACACAGATAATAAAAGAATAATATACAAATATACAAATAGGCAATGTACAAAATATCAAAAAACACAATATAAAATATAGACAATTATGTATGTACAGTTATGATATGTGCAAATTTGAAATGAAAAAAAAATATGTATTTGTGGTGAATAAATAATGTATAATAGTGTTGTGTGTTCCACGTTTATTGTCAGGTGTTCATGAGATGGATTGCCTGAGGGAAGAAACTGTTCCTGTGTCTGGTCGTTCTGGTGCTCAGAGCTCTGTAGCGTCGACCAGACGGCAACAGTTCAAAGAGGGAGTGTGCTGGATGTGAGGGGTCCAGAGTGATTTTGCCAGCCCTTTTGCTCACTCTGGATAAGTACAGTTCTTGGAGAGTGGGGAGGGTTGTACCAATGATTCGCTCAGCAGTCCGGACTACCCTCTGTAGTCTTCTGAGGTCAGATTTGGTAGCTGAGCTGAACCAGACAGTTATTGAAGTGCAGAGGACGGATTCAATGATGGCGGAGTAGAACTGTTTCAGCAGCTCCTGTGGCAGGTTGAACTTCCTCAGCTGGGCCTTTTTGACAATGGAGTCTATGTGATTGTCCCACTTCAGGTCCTGGGAGATGGTGGTGCCCAGGAATCTGAATGACTCCACTGCAGTCACAGTGCTGTTCATGATGGTGAGTGGGGGGAGTGCAGGGGGGTTTTTCCTGAATCTATCTTTAAATTGAACAATTTATTGTAAGTTTAAAGTATATGGAAATATATAAACATAAGTAAATACAAAACAAATTTACATAACAAATTCACATTAAAACCTAAGCCACCTAACCCAACTACAATAATTTAACACTAAATTACACTTACAGTACCAGTAACCAGGCAGGGATGCAGCAATACAGTTAGCCCACGGTTCAATACATACCTTGGTTTTTAAACCACGGTTTTCGCTTCGGTTTGTTCGGGTGGCTTGGGACATCAGATTACTTTTTACAATTTAAAATGTGATCTTTAAAACAAATTAACAAAATAAATAAATAAATAAATAAATAAATAAATAAATAAAATCCTGTACATTGAATCTTGTACATGGATTATCGTATGTCTACTTCAAATTTCTTTTGACAGAAGTATTATTTTTCCTCTTTTTACCCAATTAGGATGGATTGGTCATTATTGAGCGTTATAAACACATTTGATTTCTGTTTCATTCATACTGGAAGCTGGAGGGTGCCCTCACACAGAAACTCTAAATATGCATCACAGAAGTAATTGAACATTCCAGGAAATCCCTAATATGGACAAAAGCATCCATATATCGCTGTAACTGAATAAACAGAAGATAGAACCACTTTGAATGATGAAACATGAAGACAATAAACACTCGACTGCAACAATGTATAGTTTATCTAAGCCATAATTAAGTATATTTATAATCTGTTGCTAATCAACATAGCCTTTTTTACAGTACAGAACATATTTTCTGCCTCATTCTGTGATAAGAAGCCACATCAGATCACAAAAGGAAGCTTTTAAGTTGAAATGTGAAAACAACATGGATGCTAACACCACTACAAAGATGTGTTGAATTTGTATTATCAGAGCTTTCCGACTTGAGTTCAGGTGAATTTTCTCAGTTGGTAAATTATTTTTCTGATTATTCTGACAGCACAAATGCAATATAATTTAACTGGTGATCATATGTGGTGATGATCCTTTATACGTCTGTTTCAGAGCACCAGACGGCAAATATTTCAATCGACAGTTAAATATAATATTGTAGCAATTAAATGTAACGTAGCAGTTAAATATAACATTTGTAGCAGTTAAATATAATATTGTAGCAGAAAAATGTAACCTTTGTAGCAGTTAAATGTAGCTTTTAGCAGTTAAATGTAACATTTGTAGCAGTTAAATATAATATTGTAGCAGCGAAACGTAACATTGGTAGCAGTTAAATGTAGCTTTTAGCAGTTAAATGTAACATTTGTAGCAATTAAATATAATATTGTAGCAGCGAAATGTAAGATTGGTAGCAGTTAAATGTAGCATTTAGTAGTTAAATGTAACATTTGTAGCAGTTAAATATAATATTGTAGCAGCAAAATGTAACATTTGTAGCAGTTAAATATAATATTGTAGCAGCGAAACGTAACATTGGTAGCAGTTAAATGTAGCATTTAGTAGTTAAATGTAACATTTGTAGCAGTTAAATATAATATTGTAGCAGCAAAATGTAACATTTGTAGCAGTTAAATATAATATTGTAGCAGCAAAATGTAACATCTGTAGCAGTTAAATGTAGCTTTTAGCAGTTAAATGTAACATTTGTAGCAGTTAAATATAATATTGTAGCAGCGAAATGTAACATTGGTAGCAGTTAAATGTAGATTTTAGCAGTTAAATGTAACATTTGTAGCTGTTAAATATAATATTGTATCAGTGAAATGTAACATTGAAGCTGTTAAATATAATATTGTGGCAGTTAAATGTAACATTTGTAGCAGGCAAAAATCATATTATAGCAATTAAATGTAACACTGCTGCAGTTACAGGCATTTAAGTGGCACCAAAATGAGACAGCGAAATCTGTGTTCTGATTCGGTCCGGTTCATACTGGTCATAAAGGTTTCGGTACCCAACCCTAGTTGAGAGCAGCCGTCGCTGACATTATGTCACGTAGGACACTGATGGCTTTGATGTTTCAAGTGCTGTGACACAAAAGCAGCCGTGACTCACTTGAAACATGTCTGCAGGGAGATTTAGAGTTATGTGCTGGGAAACACGCTCAGAAGTGATACTAGTTTGTGCTGGCAACAAAAGAGGTGAAATGTAATTAGGGCTGAAGGCGGGTTGGGAATCCTTTGAAAACACAAGTTACAAATTCCCCAGCCTTTATTCCTTCAGCATTTGCATGACAATCAAGAGAATGAAGAGAAAGCTAAAGAGCCTCTGAAGTCGGGCAAGGTTAAACGATTCAACAAAGCGTTCCCTCGATGTGTCCAATTCAATCTCTGACTTGTTTTACACCTTTAATGTTTATACAGCGTCTGACTTGAAAAGCTGCACGTCTCTCGGCCTTCAGCAGGCGTTTATGGGGTCGTTTTGTCAGGAAATAATGAAATGTGTCTCTAAGTGCTTGCCGTAGACATGCTGTGCCGTGCTTGTTCTTCTGACAGTGAAATATGTGTCTCACATTGATGATGTCAGCGTGTCAAGAGGCTCTTCTAGCTTTGGATGTGTGGCTGTTGTCATGGTGAGCTTTGCTGAAACATCAGAAACAGAAAAAGGCTCTCAAATCAAAGATCTATTAAAAACATAGTGACATAAAACACTATATTAATTGGCTGGAAGAACCTTTTTTGTGACAGCATGAGGGATAATATTCATTAGAAGCATGTAAACGTTGACTTTGACTTTTGATTTTCATATTTCATGAGCTTGTTTTTAATCTTTTCATATTCTCATGTCATCATTCTTTTCGTGCATTGTTGAGTTTTATAGTGAACAAGTTCTTGATTGTTATTAGCAGAGATACACTCATTCTGAACTAGCAGAAGCTTGTTAACTTGTTAAATGAGGCTCCGGGGAGCAGTTAAGTGGTTTAAGACCTTCATCCCATTTCCAGTCATTACAGTGTGTCTATTATCCAATTAAATGAACACCTGATTGGCCTCCTACACCTGGATATGAAGAACGTAAATCTGAATGTAGAGAGATTAAACGGCAAGAATCATTCATATTATTGTCAGTTTTGATGTTCACAGTTAAATGGAACTTTGTAGCAGTTAAAGGTAACAGTTAAATTTAAAATTGTAGCGGATAAATGTAACAATTATAGCACTTAAATGTAACATTGTAGCAGTTAAATGTAACATTTGTAGTAGGTAAATATAATATTGTTGCAGCTTAATGTTACATTTGTAGCAGTTAAAAGGAGCATTTTGGCAGTTAAATATAACATTTGTAGCTGTTAAATGCAGTGTTAATTTCGTCAACGAAGACGATGACGAAAAATATTCGTTAACAAACATTTTTTCTGTGACTAAGACGAGACGTTGACGAGCTAAAACTAATATCTGATGATAAAAACTATGACGAAATGTATGCCGCGTCTTCGTTAACAAGACGAGACGGGACTAGAATATTATTTGAGGACTATCGCTCTAAGTTAACTGTCTTGTCTTTCGAAATGTGCGTCCCTGTCATTGGATTGTGATCGGATGAGGGGCGTTTATATCTAGTCTCAGTATGGCAGCCGCAGTGGATGGACAGCTACCAAAACACGAACTAGCGATCTGAAACAATGGCCTCAGGTTAGAGATAGGGTGACCTGATGTCCTGTTTTTCCCGGGAGTCACAATTCCTAGTCGATTAACTTAAAGTTAGTGAAGACGGGAGAGGCAGAATCGAGCTGATAGAAGTGCTCTCTCTCTTTTTCAGTTCTCAGTGATCAAATACACACACAGCAGTCCACATGACCATTGTGTAGAGTATCTCACATAAATACAGTCAGTTATGGCTTAAGTGAATGTAAACAGGTGGATGAAAACTGAATGTGTGTCAGTATTACATGCATGCCTTCCGTCTTAAAGGGACAGCATTCCTAATTAAATACCTATCTGTGTCATAACGTTAACCAACAAAAGATGTTAAATAAATGTAAACATGTTAAGTAAACCTACTGTATCTGAAAAATTAGTTTAATTTGTATCTCAACCCAAAAATGAAAATTGTCATCAATTCCAGTTTTTCCAAATTCAATCCTTGATTCAAATTTCTCATGAGCTTAACTGATTTGGTCTAAAGAGAGAAGAATTAATGACTATTTCTGTTAGAAGACTACATATAAAATAGCTACCTAAATAAATGTTGGTAACTGCAGTTTGACTAAAAGTTACGACTAAAAGTTGACAAAAATATAATGACTTTTCGTCGACTAAAACTATGAAAGACTCAAATGACTAAAATGTGACTAAGACTATTAAGCATTTTCGTCTCAAGACTAAGACTAAATCAAAAATGCCTGTCAAAATTAACACTGGTTAAATGTAGCTTTTTAGCAGTTAAATGTAACATTTTAGCAGTTAAATGTAACATTTGTAGCAGGCAAATATAATATTGCAGAGATTAAATATAACACTGTAACAGTTTAATGTAACATTTGTAGCAGGCAAATATAATATTGCAGAGATTAAATATAACACTGTAACAGTTAAATGTAACATTTGTAGCAGGCAAATATAATATTGCAGAGATTAAATATAACACTGTAACAGTTTAATGTAACATTTGTAGCAGGCAAATATAATATTGCAGAGATTAAATATAACACTGTAGCAGTTTAATGTAACATTTGTATCAGTTAAATATAATATTGTAGCAGCTAAATGTAACATTGTATCAGTTAAAAGAGAATGAAAGAGCATCACCCTAACTGCAGAGTGGCTGCTTTTATAATAGCACAGTGTTCTATATGAAGTAGTGAGTGCTGTAGATGATGTGAATGTGAAGATCACAGCTGACAGTAATGTGAAAGATTCTTGGCATTTGAACTCACTTACGCTCCTGGCAGACACTTTGAAAGCGTTGAGAGTAAATGGATGTATTGTTGATTTCAGCTAGTGTTAGCACCCCTAGCAGTGCAGCGGGCCGCCGGCCCAGACCTGCTGCGATCAGAGCCTCTGGGCTCTATTGTGGAGAATGGAGAGTGTGGGTCTGTCTGGTCAGAGGTTGATGGACCTCCTCCTGCTCCATGTCACGGTCAAAGTCTCCGCGTTCAATGGGACAATGCATTTTTACCGTGCCATAAACCAGACACTGAAGCCAAACATGACAAAGCAGCGAACATGATGGGTGTTTATCATGATAAAGAGCGGCCTGGTGCTGTGTGTGGTGCTTTGGAAGGGTTCAGAAGGGTTTCCACCTCTCCATTTGACGACTTATTGTACTTCCTGTCTGCTGATGATTGGTGGACTCTGACAGGCTTTGTGTTTGGCTCCTGATGATTGGTCAGTCAGTGATTCTTGGCTTTTGGTATGTAAAGAGCAGAAGTTCCAGAATAAAAGAAGCTCTGGAGGTTTTTACTGACACTGGAACTCATTCACGCAGATGACAGCTGAAATGAGATCAGTGACCGAACGTGAGCGTAGAAAAACATTCCTGATTATAGAGACTCTTTTGAGTTCTGATAGATGCCAATATAAAATGCTTAATGGCTCTTTTGTATTGTACCAAGCAGTGTGATGTGTATTTCACCAAAACTCAACTTTGTTTTTCAATATGTATTTTATTATGCAAATCAATGAGAAATATACAAAAAATACCAGAATTAGATCACACATTGTTTTTAAATAAAAATTAAATAATAAAACATATTGGTGATTCAAGTTTGTGAAAAGTCCAGCATTTTTTATATATATATATAATATTTTAATGGATGTTTTGTGTTGTATCACAAAATAATTTAATGTTTATTTCACCAAAAATCAACATTTTGTTTTTCAAATATGTATTTTATTATGCGGTTTTAAGAAAAATATATTAAAACACCAGAATTAAATTACACTTTTTTTTGCAAGAAATATATAATATATAATTATTATAAATTTCAAAATAAATTAAATAAAAAATATAATAAAATTATAAATAAATAAATAATACAAAATAAAATTAAAAAAATAAAAAGTGTTAATGATCTTAGTCATAGACACTTATTTTACAAAAATAATATCTATATATTTAAATAAAAATTGATTGATCATTTCTGTTAATGGGTGTAGGTATAATAATCTAAAAATGGGCAGATATTGGTTGATTAATTGTTCTAATGTGATTATGATTATCTCTCACAGACATCAGAGTTTTTAATACTAAATGTCACACAATGAACGAATGTTGCTGCAAAACTTAAATGTCATTTTTTTTTATTTCATGTGTGAAATAAAGTTAGTATTAGTGTTTTGAACAGATTCTGTCCAAACATCACTGAATGCTTCTAATAACAGCTGATTGTTTCCTGACACACAGTGGTCTAAATAAACACTCCTCCACTCAAACCGGCTGAAAAGGGTTAACAAACCCTTTAGTCCTAACAATACTGATCACATTTAGTGCACTTGATGTCCGTTTACTGGCTGTGCAAACATAAGGCTGATGTTCGTTTGTCTAACCGCTTAATTTACCCTGTTTTCCTAAATAGTGCTTAAAGTAAACCAGCTCTTGAGTTTAGTCTGATTACTCTGTGTTGATCCAACTAATCTGCTAATTAATCAGTGAGCGTTTCCCATGATTCTATGTGGTTGAGACGGTTAGCAGTGTTTGTTATGACGGATGAGAGGATGGATTTACTGAAGCTGAAGCAGATGTTTGAGTCAGCAGCTGCGCTTCTGAAACACTGACCTCTGCAAAATACAGCATTCACTAACGCATGTTTGTGCTGTCGTCGCTGACCACACGTAAACATACAGCACGGCGGGATGCTCCGTTTAACAGCGAATCACTCGACTGGTGAGGTTATTTTAATGAATCGTTTGTCAGCTACTGAGGATGTCTCATTTCAGAAAAGTATCCATTATAAAATTGCCTGTTATTTCTTGTGAGGTGTAAAATACTGTCATTTCTTTCTTCTTGAGACTGTAGCTTTTGAAATAAGACACAGCCTGTAGAGCACAGGCGTCATCAGTCTGAATCATAGACTGAATCAGCTCAGATGACTCACTTGCTCACTGAATCTGCTCAGATGACTCACTGAATCATTTCAGATGACTCATTGGACCAGTTCAGATGACTCACTGGATCAGCTCAGATGAGTCACTGAATTAGAGCAGGTATCTTACTGTATCATTTCCGATGAGTCACCGAATCAGCTCAAATGATTCACTGAATCATCTCAAATGACTCACTCACTGACTGAATCATCTTATTTGAAAGCTGGTAATATTGCTGTAAAACACCCAGTCACTCAGAAATGACTTCATTCAAGCTCATGTTTTTTAATGAAATGCTCTCATGTGAGCTGCTTGAGTTTTAGCGCTTGGAGTCTGATGATTGCTGAGGCTGTGTTCACGTCTGACTGCAGCTGGATCTGCTCTTCATTAAACTCAATGAGTCATTTTTCACGTTAATGCTGTCAGATGCATCTTCACGCATAATAACACTCTGCAGTTCATTTCAGTGTCGATGAATATGCAGATTTGTGCATCCTCGTGCTGACAGTGCAGATGCAGATGGATTCGCAGAAACAGCGTGTCTAACAGCCATCAAGCTGTTATTGAGCTGTTCTTTCTGTTTTTATCATGAACTAGTGGTTCGAGTTGCTCTAATAGTCAGTTGTCACAAATACGGGTTTGTTTTTCAGGTTAAACGGCACCCGAACTGTGACCCGCTCCACATTCAGAAAGTGTTTTAGTGGCCAGACCCATAAAGTCCAGCGCTTCGGGCCTAATGGGGGTCCGATCAATAACCTGAAGCTTTTACCACTCAATCCATCCATCCATCCACACATCTGCTGCCAGAGAGAGAGAGATAGAAAATCAATGAGAAACTGAAAATGTGCCGATTTACAGAGACAGAATGGAAAAATTATAAACTCATTCCAGCCTGCGCTTGGAAAAAAGAGTAACATCTGAGCTGAACCAGTTTGACGTCGCTGAAACCAGGACAAACGCTGCAGCAGCGATGCAGAAATGTTTTTCATTAAAAAAGAATCAAATATTGTCCTATCCTAACAAACCATACATCAACGGAAAGCTTATTTATTCAGCTTTCAGATGATGTATAAATCTCAATTTCAAAAAAATTGACCCTTATGACTGGTTTTGTGGTCCAGGGTCACATATGGATAAAACCAGATGAAACTCATCAGATTCATGAAAATGTTGATTTTGGGCTGAACTGTCCTGTGCAGATGAGCAGATGAGTTCAGGGATTCATTATGCTTTCAAATGAAAGATTTGGTCACAAAAGATTTGGTTACTTAACAGGATTTTCACTCAGAAATCACTAGTAAATTTCACAAATAATTGCTTTTGCAACACTGACACTGTTGTTGAACTGAAATGAATCAACACTGAATTGAACTGATCTATTGTTTTCTGTAGAGCTGCTTTACAGCTGAAATTCAGTTTGTTTTTAATTGATGAATTTTGCAACAAGTTATTTTCCTGTTTATTACTGAGAAGCTGCTTTAAAGCAATCTGTGTTCTTTAAAGTGCTATAGAAATAAAGCTGACTATGCAGTTGCTAAGGTGTTCTGAGTATTTTTAGGACATTGCTATGTGATTGCAATGCTATTAATTTTTAATTTTGGGTATTCCTGCATGTTCTGCGTCCAGCTGTAGATCAGCACATGAACACTCGTGAGAGTTGATCTGGCAGCACATGAAAGTCCTGTGAACCTGTACTGTGATCTGCATATGCTGTTTGATTCTCACCTCAGCATCTGCGGTCATTAGCGCGCATGTTTAATTATCATCACTGAATCTTTTGAGCATCACAGATGTTCTTCAGCACATTTTTTAATGGTGCTTTCTGGAGAGAAATACAATTAGTGTTGTTTTATATCAATGAACTATTGTAGTTTTTAAAATTCTTTGTAATATTATATTTTTCCTATTCATTTTAATTTTAGTTAAAGCTTTAGTATTTTTGTTGTTTTAGTATCATTACTAAACTACTAGTTTTTTTTATTTTTTTTTCCCCTTTTCATTTTAAATGGAATAATTTTGTTGTTTTACATTTCACTTGCACCTGTGTCTTTTGCAGCTTCTCGTACATAACGTGGTGTAGTCATGAGTTGCTAGTTCAAATTTAAAAAATGCTTCTACAAAAGAAGTTTCATCTGCAGATACGGTCTTATTTAGGGAACTGTGCCTTTGTGCATACACACATCTGACTGCTAAGTAGTGATTGTGTTTTTCAGCAATAGTGTGCACCCTTAATTTACAGAGAAAAGAAGGTCAGGGAAAAATCTGTAGATGGATACAAGTTATTTATGCATTTTTCTTTTTTTCTACTTGTTACTTTGCACTTTTTGTGAGAAAATGTTTATTTACTATTTATTCAAGTTTTTAAGGTATCTAATATTTTGATACTTAATTTCCATGATCTAAATATTCTTAAAAATTAAAAGTTTGTTGTCATTTGGAAGTGTGTGTACATTATATATTCAGTGGCATAAAATGGTCTTTAAAATGACAATAATATCGCTTAATGCAATTATTTCTGGGGCAATATATCGCACAACAAAAAGTTGTTATCGTGACAGGCCTAACCCTGAATGCGATGTGGCTGCAGTGAGTCAGTGGGAGGCACATCTGACACGCTCTGTCTGTCTCTGTCTAAAGTCTCAGAGCCATGGAAACTGTCACAGCCATTCTTCTGTGTGTGTGTTCGGATGTAAAGGGGCCAGGCCGACCTCAGTCTGCTTTACTTGAGATTTGGGCTGTAAATCTTGTAAATATCCTTTCAGGCGTGCTCCATTGTCCTGCTTCTGTGTCTGGGCTGCTGTGTTTGATCCCACGGGATTGGGCTTCATTTGATCAGTGTGTGTTTTAATAATGTGCATTCCCACCTCAATACTCACGCGTATCGTAAGACGCTCCCATAAAATCATTTCATATCGATTCAGAGTCTCTAATTCCCTGTTAAATTAACCCACATTCTCATTGAGATGACACAGATGAACAGATGAACGCCTCATTCTGAATCAGGCTTATTATCGTTTACTAAAACTGAAACCATAAAAATATTTTATTACTTGAAATAAAATAAACAAAACTGATGCAAAAAACCTTAAACGTATTTTATTTCAGCTATTTGTCGAGGCAACATTTCTCATGTTCATTAAGTTTCACTTGATGTACTAAAAATAAAACAGAAATAA
>CM077265.1:430000-447500 GCA_039654775.1 Spinibarbus caldwelli
TTTCATTAACCAATTTCTTTGCTGCTGACCTTCGATGATACAATTCAACCATACTTATAAGCAAAAATTACTATAGATAAACATAACATTTGTGTTTCTCGACTGTTTCACATCAGATGAGAAGAAGTAACTATGGAAGTTACTTTCCATAAAAAGTAACTAAGTAAGGTAATTAGTTATTTTTTAGGGAGTAACACAATATTGTAATGAATTACTTTTAAGAGCAACTTTCACCAACACTGTAGATTGACCTCTGCATCATCTCTTCGTGCGAAAATGCTGACAGAATCACAGAATCCAGTCATAAAAATGGAATTTACTGTATAATGCGAAATATCACGGAATTTGACAAATTTTGGATGAATAAATCAAAAGTAGGTCAGTATACTTAAATCACAATATGGACTAGTGTCTGTGAATATTAAGCTGCAAAAATCCTAATTAAATATGAATCCTGCATGTTCTGCTTGCCTCTGTGTGAATGAATGGCGCAGACGCGCGGTTTAGTTTACTACACACATACTGAAGCGTGTGTGACGCTCACGGTGTTTTCAGCCTCTGCTGTCTCAATATAGAGTACATGAACATATGAACATAATCTCTAGAACTGCCATAATATCAAATACAAACAGAAACACAGCAACCCGTCAAAATAAAAGTTTGCCTTAACTTGAAGAAACTGTGACAGAAATATATTACTTAATGTAATTATAGAACTACTACTAATAATAAAATTATTAAAACATTTTTTAAGGAATATTTACCAGAATTTATTTACCAGAAAAATATAAATACAAAACACAGTAAGTCTTAAAAAAGAAATAAAATAATAATAAATTAGTTTTTGTTAAAATCAATTACTTAGAGATGCTTTTGATTATTCAAATTTAATGAAACCATTAAAATGGAATGCAGAAGATTAAAGGAAAACACAGAATTTGGTAAAAATAAAACTAAATTTAAGAAGAAAAAATGTATTGCATTAGGCCTTAAAATGTTATTTTTTAAAAAACTTTTAATAAATTGGTGTTAAAATTTGTACATTTCATGGTTTGAGTTAATTTTACATGCTTTTTTGATGAATAAAATTTAATTCAACCTTTAAAACAAAATCTAGAAAAATTAAAATGGAATAAAATGGAATCCAGAAAAATTTAAAACAGACAAACCGGAAAACAGACAAAAAACAAATCAGAATTTAGGGAAAAATATATTCATAGGGCCCTACGTCTCTAACTCGAGCTGTATCTGCTCCAGAGGACCTGATGCATGTTTTTCTGATCTGTGTGTTGTTTCATCAGGCATCAGTGGTTTCACGCTCTGAACGTGTGTTTGTGTTTTCAGGTTCTCCTCATCTGGACGCTGAAGCAGATCTTCTCCGGTGAGTGTCTCCTGCTTTATTACTGAGTTCATGTGAGGTTTCTCTGTGGTGTCTCTGAAGGATTCTAGATGTGCAGTTATCTGACTGTGTGTGTGAGATCTGCAGCTCTGATGTTTCCTGATCAATCAGTGACTGCGGAGCTCTTCAGATCGATAGATTCCATTGTTTGCTACTTAAGAGTTCAGAAACGATCACATTAAGATCCTTCAGGTCGTTTTGTTTTTAAAACATGCAGGAAGTCATTTCAGTGCTAATGGATCAGAATGAGTTTTGATGCTCTGAATGTGTATCACTGCCATGCTGACGCAGAGAATCATGGGAAATGTAGTTTTTTCACACAAATCTGTCGTCTCACAAATGGCTCAGTTTAAGCAAGATTTATCACTGTTCCTTATCAAAGCACAAAAACTAACCTGGACAGTCAACAATTCATCAAGAACAGTTTGATTGCAATGTCATTCTTTAATTTAGAGTCAGAAAAACGCTTCAGGAAATCTGTGTGTGTGTGTTTTTACTGACTTAACCACCCAGCAGGCACCAGACGTCTATGTAACGTCAGGTTGACGTTGGACATGACGTCGGACAGATGTTGCATTTTGGTTGAAAATGAAAATCGGGTTGATGTCAATATTTGACGTCAATTTGACGTTGACTTAACATTGGATTTTGGTTGCACAACCTAAAAACAACAAAATCTCAATGTCAGCTGACGTCGGTATTGGACATCAATTTAACATTGATATTAGATGTTGAATTTACGTTGAATTTTGGTCACCCGACGTCGCAACCAAAATTTAACCAAATATCAACGTCTTATGACGTTGTGTGCCTGTTTTGTGCCTGCTGGGTATATTTTGGGGACAAATTTGTACTCAGAAATGAGACCAACCTGACAAAATCTACTTTTGGGAGGTTTGTTTGCAATATCAGTATTAATATAAAGCAAATAAAGTGTCTTTCAATTGTAAAAATACAGAACGTTTTCTGTTAGAATTAGATTATAGAAACTAGCTGTATTAAGTCTATGAATGCCCCGATTTAGCTACAATAATATAATATAATTAGTGCTGTCAAATGATCAATTGGAATTAATCGCATACAAAATAAAAGTTTTTGTTTTTATAATGTGTGTGTACTGTGTATATTTATTATGTATATATAAAGACACACACATTCAGTACATATTTTGAAAATATTTACATGTCTATATTTATATTAGTATAATTTATATTATATATAAATATATTAAATATTTAAATATTTTTCTGAAATATATACATGCATGTGTGTGTATTTATATATACATAAATATACACAGTACAGAGAGAGAGAGAGAGAATGTGTGTGAGACGTTGTGGCGGAGCCAGGGAACGAGGAGACAAGGGAATCTTTCATAAAACAACATTTATTCATCCAAATGCTGGAACACAGGAATTGACAATTAACAGCCGACATGAAGACAGGGAAACACAGGGCTATTAAACAGAAGGAAATCAAGATAATTAATAACACACACCTGGAACTAATGAACTAATAAACCTAAACGAGGACAGGAACAAACCAAATATGGGCACGAGAGGAGGGGAAACACAAGACACAGGAAGACAGGACTGACTGTGTGTGTGTGTGTGTGTGTGTGTGTACTGGTTTTTGTGGTTTATGGGGACAAAATTTGTATAATGACATGGGTATGACAGAGGTATTACAATTTGCAGGTGGTTTATGAGGACACTGCCTATGTCCCCGTAATTCAAAAGGCTTAAAAAACATACTAAATGGTGTTTTTTTGAAAATCTAAAAATGCAGAAAGTCTCCTGTGAGGGCTAAGTTTAGGTGTAGGGTTGGTGTAGGGCTATAGCACATACAGTTTGTACGGTATAAAAACCATTACGCCTATGGAGAGTCCCCATAAACCACTAAAACAAACATGTGTGTGTGTGTGTGTGTGTGTGTGTGTGTGTGTGTGTGTGTGTGTGTGTGTGTGTGTGTGTGTGTGTGTGTGTGTTTGTTTTCTTGTCAGCGGACAGAGAGAAGAATAAGAATTGTGTTTGCAGCAATATGCTGAAAGAGTAATGACAAATGTCATGATTAAACAGTCATTAGCATATAAATGAGCTGTAGATCAATAACGTGCCGCTTTGCTTCGACGTCGTTCATAAACGCCAGCTGGCCTCTGATTGGCTGTGGCGTTCTCTGAGGCTGGAGGGGCGGATCCTGCGATTGAGCTGTGAAATGTATTTGATTGGTGTTGATTTGATTTGATTTGATTTGATTGTACAGTTGATCTGTAGTGAGCGCGAGCAGACGGTTCTAGCGGATTAGTGTCATATGGCTCTCTACAGGTGAGCAGCCAATCAGATTTAACAGCAGGTCTGAGATCAGCGGTCACATGGGCCACAGATGCTCACTGAACACCTCAGTATCTGCTCACACTGAGCGTACAGTATGCTCACTTCATTAATCTGTGTGAAAGCTGCAGACAGAGAGTTACTGTTCAGTGTTAGCTGTTTGTATGCACTACATAGTGCACTGTTTGTGACTGATTTCTAGTTAGTTGAGATCATATAGGTTTTCCTCTTGGTTGTTGTGCACTGCTAATTATCAGAAATAAGAACAGACAGCTCATTTAAACAAACTACGCATGCTAATTAACAAGAAACCCTTGTGAAAAAGAAGGGTGCTTAATTGTAGTGAATGTGCACTTGTAATGTACTTAAAATCTTAAAAGTATATTTTTAATAAACTGTACTTACAGATAATATAATATTATAATGAGACCACTTCAGTGTACTTAAAGTTTCTTATCAGACTTAAGTAGGCTAGCTAAGTGAACAGTATAGTAATGTCATACTGAAAGTATTAATTTTAATAATCTTTTGTCATGCTTTAAAGAAGTTCACTTATTTTGATGTGTTTACTAACTAAAGCACATGCAAAGTACTTGATTATCATTTTTAACTGCAGTGTGTTATTGGATATTAGTTGATAATATATAATATAATTAGTGCTGTCAAAGATTAATCGTGATTAATTGCATCCAAAAGAAAAGTTTTTGTTTCCATAATATATGTGTATGTGTCAGACTTGTGTTGTGTTTTGTGCCTCCCTCATGTGCTCTCTACGCCCATATTTGGTTATTTTCCTGTTCCTGTCCTCGTTGTGTTCGTTTGATTCCAGGTGTGTCTTGTCATTCCCTCGTTTGGTTGAGTATTTATAGTGTGTTCTGCTCTTTGTTTCCTGTCCAGTATTGTATGTCTTCCTGAGTGTTATTCCATGTTGTTTCATTAAAAGTTTATTGGAATTGTTTCTACTCCTCATCTCCTTGCTCCTTCGTTCCCTTGCTCCAGCGAAAACATGACAGTATGTACTGTGTATATTATGTATATATAAATACACACACGTGTATATATTTTGAAAATATTTACATGTATTTACATGTATATATTTATATTCATATAATTTATATTATGTATATGAATATTTAATATACAAACATAACATATTTTCTTAAATATACATGCATGTGTGTGTATTTATGTATACATAATAAATATACACAGTACACACACATATATCATGTAAACAAAAACTTTTATTTTGGATGTGATTAATCGTGATTATGTAATACATTATGTAATTATAATAATTATGAAACTACATAGAGATTCTATATAATTGGGACAAAACCCTAAAGTTCAGCTAATTGCATTTAATATAAATTTAAGCATTTTCAATTTCCTTTAATTGCAAATAACATGCAGTTAAGTATATTCCTTCTGTAATAAGTGTTGTTTTTAAGTATGCTTCTTTTGAATGCGGTTTCTCTGATCTCAGTGGACTGATGTGTTGTAGCTGTGTGTGTTTCTCTGAATGTGTGCGTTCAGCTCTAGTTTTGGCATTGTGATGATGATCCGCAGCAGTGCATTCTGGGTGACCTGGTTGACTGATCCGAATAGCTGTGCTTCTGTTGACCTCTATAAATCACAGAGCTGTGGATCATTACAGATGGAGGCCACATCGAGCTCCTGACGAAGCTGCTGTTAGACGCAGAGTTTGTGTGCGCAAGAAGCCGTCAGATCCTGCGTGATTTGTGTAGATGAGTTTAGCAAACTGAGCAGCACAAGTGTGCGTGTGTATTAGTGAGAGAAAAAAGTCTAAATCGCAAGATGTAAAACTATATGAAGTTGCAATTGTGACTTTTTTTTCTCTGAATTCTGAGTTTATATCTCGCAATTGATAATTATTAAATGCAAAATGTAAACTCACAATTGCGAATTATACAGCTGCAATTTTTCTCAGAAACTCGTTATCACAAGATGTAAATCCGCAATTATTTTGGAATAATTGCGTTAATTATTGCAATAAATTGCAATAATTAAGTTTGGAATTATGACTTATGTCAGAATTGTGAGTTTATATCTCATAGTTGCAAGTTATTAATTGTCAGAAGTCCAAATTCTGAGAAAAAAAGAATTGCAAGATGTGAATTCACATTTTGAGATTGTGAGAAAAAAGTTAGAATAAAGTCAGCTTTATTCAGCTCACAATTTTTTTTTTCTCAGAATTGCAAGTTTATATCTCGCAATGATGAGTTATTAATCACAAGATGTAAACTTAGATTTTTTGAGGGAAAAAAATTGCACAATTAATTAATTGTTAATTCTCAGTTACAAGTTATAAAGTTTCAGTTCAGATCTTGTAATAGTGTGTTATTAATTGTGAGACGTAAAATCAGAGTTCTGGGAAAAAGTCAGAATTGCGATATGTAAATGTGCAATTGCGAGTTATAAAGTCGCAATTTGGACTTTTTCCTCAAAATTGCGAGTTTATTTCTTGCAATTGCGAGTTATTATATGCGAGATGCAAATTTACAATTCTAAGACAAAAGTCAGAATTGCACAATGTGAACTCATAATTGCTAGTAAAGTTGCAATTCTGATTTTTCATAATTGAAAGTTTCTAGCTCACATTTGTAAGTTATTATGTAAACTGAGATTACAGAGAAAAAAATTCAGAATTGAATAATGTAAATGAATTTAAAGCTTACAGTTGTGAAAAAAAGCCAGAATTCTCACAATCGCAAGATGTTTATATCTCATATCTCATTGAGTTTATATCTCATAGTTGTGAGTTATTAATTGTCAGACGTAAAGTACAAATTCTCAGAAAAAAGTAAGAATTGCAAGATGTGAACTCTTGAGATGTAATGTTGCAATAAAGTTGCAATTTGAATTTTGAGGAAAAAAACAACAATTGTGAGGTAAGAATTTGCAGTACCTTTTTTCTTTTTTTATTTGGTGGAAACAAGCTTCTGTAACAGTCAGCTGTCAGATGAAGCTCACTGCAGCTCTGATCGCACAGGAAACAACTCAGAGCTGCTATCATTCCACTGAAAAATAAAGCGCATCAGTTACAGATCATAATGAGAAAATAACAATAGGCCAGTTTTCTTGTGATTCTGATGGAGTGAAGCTGAAATGTGTTGTGAAGGATGGACCTGTTGATCTTGCTGGTGTTTTGGGGCTCTGACCCGCTCATCCTTGATTTATTTTCTCACACTTTGAATGGGGTTTTGTTTAGAGCTGCGGCTCTGGGATCGGAGGGTCGTGGCTTTAGACGGCAATGAAGGGGAAATGATTTCTATTCACCTGCAGCGCTTGAATGAGGAGAAAAGAGCCACACAATCACTGCATCTGATGGGAAATATCCTACATCTATATCTCTGACTTGTGTATTGTGGGATTACAAATTTATAAAATGGTAAATATAGCTTCCAATGTAATAGTACATTGTGTTTTACATTTTGAGGTAAAGATGATGACATTCTAAGAAGATCAAGTCAGGCAGCCCAGGTGTCTGAGACATTAACCTTTTGTCTTTATGCACTTCCTGACCATTGAGTAGAGTCCCAAGTTAAAGGTGAATGCTAAGCTCAAGGCACAGCTGTGCCTTTGTCTCTATGATAATGTGAAGGTATGGGCGATACTGTCAGGCTGATTGGATTAGCACCTATGCATTTGAATGACACGGTTATGCTGATGAGATCAGGGCTGGGGAAATTCAGGGAACGGGCTGATTCCTGTACTGCATTTGCATGCTTTGTTTAGATTGTCTCCACCTCTATGTATCCCTCCCCCTTGAAAGGTATAAACTCTACTGTGTTGAGATATAGTCAGACTTGGATGACTACAGCGACGCACACCGAGTTCTCAATAAAGAGAAACTTCTGCTTGAAAGATATCCCAACGTCTCCTGGTCTCTGCTTCGAGGAAAAAAAGTTTCCTACAGTTTTGGTGCCGTGACCCGGATAGAGCTTCTCACCTGAATCCAGATTGAAACTTCAAGCTCAACAAAGATCTGACTTTGTTCCAGACTGAATCTTTCTGTACAACCAAGGGTTGGTGAGTGCCACTCTATCCAAAAGAACCTTTAAGACCAGTACAAATTTTTTATCCTCTGCGCCGTCAGAGAAGAGTTAACAGACAGCTGTAGGGTTTGGTTAACTAAGTTATCCTCTAAAATGTCTTTTTAGAGATGAAAGTTATCCTCTGTTCAGGCAGGGAAGATTAGCATTACGTGCTAATATTTTGTTACCCTCTGTTTTGGCAGGGAAGAATTGGTTATCCTCTGTTCAGGCAGGGAAGATTAGCATCATGTGCTAATATTTGTTAGCCTCTGTTCAGGCAGGGAAGATTAGCATTACGTGCTAATATTTGTTATCCTCTGTTTCGGCAGGGAAGAATTGGTTATCCTCTGTTCAGGCAGGGAAGATTAGCATCATGTGCTAATATTTGTTAGCCTCTGTTCAGGCAGGGAAGATTAGCATTACGTGCTAATATTTGTTATCCTCTGTTTCGGCAGGGAAGAATTGGTTATCCTCTGTTCAGGCAGGGAAGATTAGCATCATGTGCTAATATTTGTTAGCCTCTGTTCAGGCAGGGAAGATTAGCATTACGTGCTAATATTTGTTATCCTCTGTTTCGGCAGGGAAGAATTGGTTATCCTCTGTTCAGGCAGGGAAGATTAGCATCACGTGCTAATATTTGTTACACTCTGTTTCAGCAGAGAAGAATTGGTTGCCCTCTGTTTCGGCAGGGAAGATTAGCGTAAAGTGCTAGTAATTTGTGTTATCCTCTGCTTTGCCTGGGAAGGTTAACAGACTAGTTATCCTCTGCTTGCCCAGGGAAGAAAGTTCATCCTCTGTTCAGTCAGGGAAGGTTGAATACATTATGACGTGTATTAACTAGCTTATCCTCTACTTTGTTAGAGAGGTTATTAGTGTATCCTCTGCTTTACCAGGGAAAGTTAACAGTTTTTATGTGTTAACAAGTGTTATCCTCTGCTGGCCAGGGAGGTTTAAGAAGTATCCTGTTGTGTCAGAAAGACATTACAACATGTTTAGAAGGAATTCTAGGCTGATTCCAACAACTGAGAAAGGTGGACTAGCTACCCCTTCATGGACAGACAGTGAGTTTAAATCATTGTTAGGAGATCACATGAGCTCTATTGTGACAGAGTCAGTTAGACTGGATTTAACAAAGAAATTTGGTATTCATCCAGAACATGTATGGACAATTGAAGAATGCAAGAAGGTGTTAGGTGCATGTATTCGGAAGAAAAATATAAAAGGCATTATCTGCTGCCACAGAGAGTTTAGTTTAGCGATAGCACAAGAACAAGCTCAGTGTATTGCTAAGTTAAAAGAACAAAACAAACAGCTGCACAGTCGAGTGTCTTGTTTCACTAAAAAGGTGGGCCATAACAAGGCCTCAACCAAAAGTGATTTAAACAACCAACAGTCAGTTGAAAGTTATTCTGACTTACAGTCTTCGTGTGGACAAGAGGACAATTGCAATATTGGAAGGATAGAGAAAGATGTAAATGCAGTTGAAGTATGTGGAGCGAGACAAGGGGCTCAGAGTAGGGTAGAAGGGGTTGAAACTGTTCCATCTGCAACCCCCATACTCCAGTTACAAGCAGTCCGTACAGCTCTTGGTCCTGAGGCCATAGAAAGACTTGCTGATAGTTTGCCATTGGTACATGGAAATTTTTCTGAGTTTAGGAGAGAGTTGTCCAGAAAGATGCGACTCTATGGTATGTCTCTAGCTGAAGTCACCCAGCTAATGTCACAGATCTTGACAGAATCCGAATTCAATCATTTTGAAAGTGCTGTAAATCATTATGAGTTTCAACAAGCTAGTAAAGATGATTTGAGAGAAGGAGTTCTGAGAGTGTTACAGAATATTGTTGGACCAAAAGTGGACTGGTCAAAGGTCACTAGTTGTGTACAGAAGAAGGATGAAACTGTAAGTGAATACACTGAAAGGTTTTGTCAGTCAGCTGCAGCATACAGTGGAATAGCTGACACTCCAGAAAAGGTATTGGATCATAAAGGACCACTAGTTCGAACATGGTTTGATGGCCTTTTATCAGAGTACAGATCTGCTTTGCCATTCTTAGATCTCACATGGTCAACTGAAAGCCTGCAAAGCAATTTGGACAGGTTAGCTACTTGGGAAAGAGACTCTGATGTTAAAACCAGAGTAAAGATTGCAGCAGCATCCTTTCAGGTCAACACAGAGAACCGACAGAAACGTAAATGTCCTAAGAGGGAGGGCAGTTGTCATTACTGTGGGAAGCCTGGACACTGGATGAAAGAGTGTAGGAAAAGCAAGAAGACACTAGGAGAAATTAACAGCTTTACTCAGCTCCTACTTAGTTTGCTTGCTACTCTGAAGCAGCCCTTCCCCACTTCACCGAACTGTTGGAGCAGCTTGCTCAGGTATTAACTGTTAGGGCTGTGAGTGCTTAATTACCCCAGTAATCTACAACAAAGATGAAAGATTCTTTGTAAATAGAACAAAAGGAAGTGTCTATCACTTCCTCCCACTAGAGGACTCTGGTTAAGTACACTCACAGCCACAAAAAATATACTACAACACTCCAGTCACTTACCCATCCTCTATGAGTTATGATGTTTGCTATGACTGATGTTTCATTGGAGGATGAAGAAGTTGCACAATAAAGTTTGCAAATAAATACAGGGACAGACTAGGACACACAAACCAGTGAGGAGCCCAGGAAAGAACCGATGTGCAACAGGCCTCGGGGGCCAATCCTGCGGTGAAGATTTCCCTAATAGGTTTTTCCCTTTTCCATAGATTATCCTCACCTCACTGGTCCATAGGTGTCAAATGATTTAAGACTAGGTCAACAAAACCACTATACGATCACAGGACTTAAAAAAAGTAAAACCACTATACGATCAAGAGACGTATGAAAGGATGAAGTCTATGAATGAATACTGCTGTTCTGCTGTTTCTTTGTTTTCTTGTGTTGCAGGTATGTGTATATGCCATGATGTCGTCATAACAGGCACCCTGGTGTAAAGCTTCACCTCAGACATCCATGAACAAGCTTCATTAGGACAAAGAGTCATCTGAGCGAATCTATGTGGGAAATGGACTACAGAAAGCAGTGGTCACAGCTATTCAGGCACCATGGACTTCAGGACTTTCACTCTTATGCTACATGTTTTTCTGTGTCATCATGTAGTTTGTACGACATGTTACATCCCTCGTCGTATATGTATCAACAGTTATGGTTCTGAAAAGAATTATTACACCTAAGTAAATCTAGGTAAAGACACAGAATAAGTTATATGACTGCAAGATGGGGCTTATGTTAACAAACATAGGCTATAGAATGGACTTATGGAGGTTTACTGTAAATTTGTATTATGTGAGAGTTATTAGAACTCTCAAAGGGGGGACTGTGGGATTACAAATTTATAAAATGGTAAATATAGCTTCCAATGTAATAGTACATTGTGTTTTACATTTTGAGGTAAAGATGATGACATTCTAAGAAGATCAAGTCAGGCAGCCCAGGTGTCTGAGACATTAACCTTTTGTCTTTATGCACTTCCTGACCATTGAGTAGAGTCCCAAGTTAAAGGTGAATGCTAAGCTCAAGGCACAGCTGTGCCTTTGTCTCTATGATAATGTGAAGGTATGGGCGATACTGTCAGGCTGATTGGATTAGCACCTATGCATTTGAATGACACGGTTATGCTGATGAGATCAGGGCTGGGGAAATTCAGGGAACGGGCTGATTCCTGTACTGCATTTGCATGCTTTGTTTAGATTGTCTCCACCTCTATGTATCCCTCCCCCTTGAAAGGTATAAACTCTACTGTGTTGAGATATAGTCAGACTTGGATGACTACAGCGACGCACACCGAGTTCTCAATAAAGAGAAACTTCTGCTTGAAAGATATCCCAACGTCTCCTGGTCTCTGCTTCGAGGAAAAAAAGTTTCCTACAGTATATATATATAAATGCACTAGTGGTCAAAAGTTTGGAATCAGTAAGATTTGTTAGATTGATTTCTGAAGGATGAAGGTGAAGGATGGAGTAATGATGCTGAAAATCCAGCTTTGATCACAGAAATAAATGACATTTTAACAGATATTCACATAGAAAACAGCTATTTCCAATTGTAATAATATTTCACAATTTTTACTGTATTTTTGATCAAATAAATGCAGCCTTTGTGCGCAGAAGAGACTTCTTCTATTTAAAAATCCTAATCATTACAATCTTTTGACAATGGATTTTGACATTTTTTGACACTCATTTGAGTTTAGACACACTAGATTGTCTTGTTGTTGAGTCTGATGTTCTTGCATTTAATTGCACTTAAAAATGCATAAATATTAAAATGCATTCTTATAATATCAGATTATGAAATTATTTCTAAAGATGCACTTAAATAGGTAAAAAAAGAAATCACTTAAGTTCAGCTATATGCATTTGATTAAACTTTAATGTATCTTAGTTTCTCACGCATCACGTAGTTGGACACTGAAGGTGAAAGTCTTGCATTAAACGTCCTTTCATGTTCGCACACAATGGGGTGTCAGGTTGGTGTGTTACAGGCACAATAGAGGCCGAGCCAGACGGGATCGTACACTTTTACTCGCCGTCTTTCTGTGTGTGTGTTCACTGTTCCTGAGGAAACCTTTGAGACGAGCAGGTGGAGTCTGAAGAGAGGCTTTTCATAAGAGCACAGACTCAATGAGAGGCTTCAGAAAAAAACTGTGTGTGTGTCTATATAACAGCCTACACCTGAAATACTTAAATCTTTGAATCACACTGACAAATCCCTCAATGAATTCTGCTAAAAATGGTCACGATTATGCCGTATGCTTGCCTTGTGTTATCATCATTTAATTTTAGGCGGTCGTTAAACAGAAAAAAAGGAAGAGCATACACTCAACATAAACCAGCGCATAGCTTATTTATTCAGATCAGCTGGAGCAATGCAGAAATGGAAAATCAATCAATAGACTGACAGAATTCTTCATCTTCATATAACGTTAGCCAACATATTAAAACACAAGTCAAAAACAATAGGAAAGTTTATCAAGGAATAGCATTAAAACATCTTTTATAAATGTACTTCATGTTGGCTATATTGTCTAAAAACAAAACAATGCTCATTTTACTTACTCAGACCACGCGCATTTGTTCAGTGAATTTAACATGATAACGTGGTTTGGCGAAAGATGGGACTAGAGGCGATTCTGCACTTGAAAAAAAAACACTCTCGAACTGAAGTCACAGTCACGCAGAGAGATAACTACAAGCAAGCAGACAGTTTCGAAAAGAGCCTGGAAATCCTGCACCACCACCGAAGTGTGTCTTGGTTTAGAGGAACAGACGGCGTGGATGGGACCGTGGACCTCAGCAGCGGAGGGTTGTAGTGTATGACATAATTGACATTTGCTGGCTTTGGCTAGCCTCCAAGCTAACGCATACGTGCCTGTATTGAATATGATTACGCATCGCTCCAGTAGAGTTATTGTAAGCCAATTTAACATCACACAGTTTACACAAAACTTTTCCATTTCCTTCCAATTCAAAATAACCCCACAGCTTGCTGGTTCTTCGCGTGGTGATCTTGAGCTCACCAAACGCATGCGAGGTCTGAGGTAAAAAATTAGTTTCCGCCCGGATAACGTTACGCTTTTAAAAATATTTATATATTTAAATATTTTGATTTGTATTCTTTTTCAAAAGTTTTATTTTAACTTATTTAAAATGTTTTAAATGTAACGTTAAAATGATGGTAATGTGAATGATAACATCATGTTTTTTTTCTCTCTCTTGTAATCGACTATTGATTTCAGTGACTAGCAGGAGCTGTACCGTTTAGTCGACTAGTCCCGCACATCCCTAATTTTAAGACCCCTTTTTTCCCCTCAAATTCAGTTTTATTTTTTTACCAAATTCTGTTTTGCTTTAATTTTCTGAATTTCTGAATCTTTAAAAATAATGTTTTAATAATACTTTTATTATTAGTAGTAGTACTATCATTACTTTAAGTAATGTTTTCTTCAAGTTAAAAAGAACTTTTATTTTGATTGGCTGCTATGAACGCCTTTAAGTTTCTGTTAGTAGCCTATATGATGTGACGATAGTTTTTCTCAAAAGAAACGGTAAAGTGCTGATGAAGTGAGTCTCAGAGCAGCTCTAGAGATTATGTTCATGTGTTCATGTACTCATATATTGAGGCGGCAGAGGCTGACTGGATAAAAAAACTCTGAACCATGAACCATGTTGGTGGGTTTGCATGGATAGACTAGTTATGGTTAGAGGTTAGTGTGGATTTGTAAGGATCTGTGAAGAAGTCTTCATATCTAAAGGACTAAATCTGTGGCTGTGTCCCAATTCACTCGTCTGCCCTAGATAGTGTGCCAGATTAAGATCACGCCCCAAATTGTAGTATGCTACAGGTGGTGTACTAAAAAAATGAATCGTGGCATAGTTTATTATGAAGTATTTAAATCTGTTTGATTGTATTTACATCAGTAATTTTATAGTAAGAGTTTATTTGTTAACAATACTTAACTGTAATTTCAGCATTTACTAATGCATTTTTAAAATCAAAAGTTGACCGTACTTAATGCACTGCAAACTAACATGAGCAAAAATGAATGATTAATAAATGCTTTAAAAATATATTGCTTATTATTATTTAATGTTAGCTAATGCATGCATTCATGTTAACGAGACCTTACTGTAAAGTGTTACCAAATGATCATATTTTCAAAACACATTTATTTAGATTATCAGCATAAATCTGTTGATTGTGAAAACTATTAAATGTATTCAGTTAAAAAGTATGAACATGGCTAAATATGGCTAGCTGTGAAATAAACAACATTCATTTAGTTAATGTATGAGACTGAATCAAATTGGATTTATTGATGATAAATATATAAATCTGGTTATTGATAGTTTTCATGGGACATCACAGTCTTATTGGAGGGCAAAATGAGGCTTTGCTTCACTGACCGCCAGTTATTTTTACGCAGTTTGCATTAAGTAGTACTGTAGTAAAACGCTGATATTAAAAGGCCAAATTCAGTGCACACCTTACTGATGATGCATACTTCGTACAGGCAAGCAGATGAAGCCAGGATATAAACGCAACGTGCAAAGTTTCCAGAAAACCGTTGTAAAGCAAACATGGAACCATTTAGCGCATTATGTTCATATTCCAGGCTCATCTGCTTGCCTATATAAAGCAGGCATAATCAATAAGGTGTGTACTGAATTTGTTCTTTTAATATTACTGTTTTAAATACATTAAGGCACTTTAAGTGTTTTTCACTGTTTTGTCGCACTGTTTAGTGATTGAAATGTTGCGGCGGGTGCATATAATATGGCCAAAACTTGCATTTTGTTCACATATCTGTGTTTTATTCTTTTGAGAGTTGATCTAAATATTTGCGGCTTGGAAACCGATGGTAAATTGAGAGTCTTGTGCTGCGGTTCTGTGGATGTTTTGCTCTCCAGGTCTTCGAGCCGCTCACGTGACTGAAAGCTGTGAATTTTGTGTTTGAAATACATTCAGAAATCTGACCTGTTTCGTTTATATGACTGACAAATATGCATCACATCGAGTTTATTAGTTCATGTTAAAACTGTGTTATTATTATTATTATTAAAATAATGTGAATATATTATTAATAATAATATTATTATTTTTCAGTGCTTTGATTATAAGAAAGCCACATTATGAATCAAAGTGATTTATTATATAGAAAGTATTATTATTATTATTTTTATTTATTATTGTTATTATTATTCTCTCAGGAATAGTTTGGTTGTGGACTGCTGAAGCATCAGTGTTTGTATGTATAAGTGACTTAAGTGTAGTTTAGTCTCCTCACAGTGTTGTAAAGTGTGTTTGTGTGACTGATCTGAGAGCAGCAGGTGAGTGTGTGTGATTGAATCAGATCTCTCAGGTGATGTGACGAATGCTCTGAGCTCCACATCTTCAGTCTGAAAGCACTGATATCTCTGCTTCTGTGTGTGAATGGACTGAGAGAAGCTTCTACAGCAACAATAGCAGTGAAAGCGACAGTCAGCACATCCGAGAGCACTACTGACCAGAGAGGAGTGTGGAAAGAGCTCACTGACTCTCACATTAGCATCACAATCACACACATTAGCAGCTCCACTGACCGCTGTCTGCTGACACACACAGTTTACACACACTCCTGTGCGGAGGTCCGTTCAGCAAACATCACACACTTTCATCTGTCATTTATTCACTTTATGTGTGGAGTTGATTCTACACTGCAAAAATTATTTTCTGATATAAATGTTATTTTAGTATCGCTGAGATGCTATTATGGCTTTTGTGTAATATTTTGAATTAGATTTTATTTTATTTTCTGCTTTCATGTTCATTTTAGTTACATTTTTAGTCACTTTATTGACATTCTATTTTGTCATTTTTATTAGTTTTTGTTGCTTTTTAATATAGACTTTAATTTTTAATTTAGTTTTAGTTATTTTAGCACATTAAACTAATTCAGAATATTAATAAAAATTGTTTCAAAAATATTATAGAAAAGTATTTAAAAATAAAAATATAAAATAATAATTTAAAAATAAAAATATAAAAAAATATATATTATCCAATCAGTTTTTTTTTAATTTATAGTTTTAGTTAATCATCCAATCTGTTTTTTGTTTTTTTAAGTTTTAGTTTTAGTTTATAATAATCCAAACCAAAATATAAGTCTTGTTTTAAAACAACAACAAATATCTGTCAATATGGTAAGAAAAAAATACATTCATTTAAAGGCAAAATGAAATTCTTCTTCTGACCTCATCAGCAGCAGATCTTTGTTCTTATCTAATCCCAAACTCACTTCATTTAATCATTTTTAATGAAAACAAGACTTAATATCTTAAATCATTCTGCTTCTCCAATAAATATATTTTGATTTAAGAAATTTTAGTTATTTATACTAGAAAACAAGACAGAAGTACTGATGAAGAACCTCACTTCTGCAGCGTTCTTCATTTTTAAACACTGTGGAGTTTATTTTAAACGGTCCTGCGGTGTGAAGTATGAATTTGTACTGATTTTGGTCTCTAGATGAGTATGAGCTTGTTAAAGCTGCATGTGAATGATTCAGATGGAGTTCAGACGCTTTGATCGTTAATTAGGTTCTGATTAGACTGCTGTAGTTGTGTAATAGTTGTTGTATTTCTCTGAGCTGATGCTGCTGCAGAATCAGACGGATGAATGCGGTTTTCCTCTCTGCGTGTTGAAAAGGTCAGCAGGACTGAAGCAGGAAATGGGTTTCTGGAAGCGGTTCGTCGCCATGGATACAGTGTCCAATGATTGATCAGCCTGATTCAGAGATTCATTCAGAGATTCAGAGGAGTCGATTCTGATGAATCACAGGAACAGAAACACTGTTTGCCGAGCTTCACTGTTTACATATGCAAATGAACATCATCAGCAGCATATGAAAGGAGTCTGATCCAATGAGAACAGGGCGTTATAGTTAACTAAAACCATTAAAAAACTTGGGTCAGTCGAAAATGTTTGTTACTAGTTTGAAAGAAATGTTAACTGAAATAAAAAAAAATAAAAAAATAAAACTAAAACTGAAATAAAATGAATAAAAACTAAAGAGACATATAATAATAATCACCATAATAATAATAATAGTACCAAAAACACAACTAAATTAAAAGGAAAACAGAAATTATAAAAATAAAAACCAATTCAAAATATTAATAAAAA
>CM077265.1:450000-497500 GCA_039654775.1 Spinibarbus caldwelli
TTTTAAAATAACAAATCTAAATAAAATAATTTCTAAAAATATCTTAAAAAAATATACAAATATTTCATTTGTTTAGGTGCATGTTATGTGACAATTAACCGACAAAAAAATAAAATCAATGAATATTTTTAAATTAAAAAATGCAAATAAAACAAGCAAACAAAAGTATTTGAAATTAAATATAAAATGATTTGTTTAGCTGCATGACATGTCATAACTGATATCAGAGAACCACGAACATGCAAATGTGTTGTTAAATTATTGAAATAATAAGAGCAGCAGACGCTCATTAAACGCTGAACTCGGTCAGCTCTGGTGTTTTCATAAAGCGTTCGCTGATTCATACACACACCATTCATATGATAAACACAGCCATTATTTGCATTCCGCCTCCGCAATTATAAAATCTAATGAGGGCTGATGGGAAACGTCTGCTGGAATGTCTTTGTGTGTTTGCGTCACAGATCGCCTCAGTTTCATCTGAAAACGACGATATTAAAGTGATAAACAACTTTAACTGGAGATAAGAGGACAATTACAGTCTGTTTCAGTCTGATGTGTGTTTGACTCACTCGAGTGTTGAGGACTAACTCAGATTTTTGAATTAGATTTAATTTTTGTTTTCTTAATAATTCATTTTTGTTATTTTTTTAATAATAATTTTTCATTTTTATTTCAGTTTTAGTTTTTGTTATTTTAGTACATGAGAAATGTTGCCTTGAAAACTAGCTGAAATAAAATAAGCTTTAGTTTTTTTAATATATATTTTATTTTATTTCAGTTGACATTTATTTCAATTAACAACGCTGTGTGAAATTAAATGAAATTCAGCTTTTAAAAACCATGACTTGAGACCTTGTGTTTTTTTATATTATTGGCCTGTGTTATTTTAGCATATTGATATACTAATATAATTTTAGTTATTTTATTTTTTTTAATTAGATCTCTGGTTTCACTTTAATTTTAGTTAAAGTTTTAGTCATGCTCTTCTGTGTTTTTGTCATTTTTATTAGTTTTTTAAAGAGTTTTTGTCCATTTTATTGATTAGTTTTAGTTTAATTAGTTGGTTACACTATATAGTTACAAATTAATGAGAGTTAGTTGACATGTAGTTACAAAGTTACTTGTAGTTACTAGAATGTCAAAATAAAGTGTTACCGTATGATTATTATAGTTTTTGGTAATATTTTGAATAAAATTTTAACTTTATATTGTACATTTACACTATAATTTTTTTTCCTTTGTATTTTAGTAATTGTTTAATATTTTTATGTCTACTACATATATCTATATATTTATTATTTTTTTATTTATTATCTTTATTTAGTTATAATTATGTAAGTACATCAAGTTAAATACATTTTTATATATATTATATATTCTAGTTCCTAATTATTTTAAGTAACTAAAATGTTTATTTATTTATTTATTTATTGATTTATTTTTTATTATAATTGCTCTGTGTCTTGCATTTTTTTTTATGGTTTTAATTGCCAATAATAACCCTGTTCTGTGTCTTGTTTTTTGAAGTGTGTGTGATCACGTCTGATGTGTGTGTTCTGGTTGTTTCAGCTCTGTGTTCATGAGCATTATTCCTGTTCTGGTGTGAGAAACGTTCTAACACAGGCGTGTTCAGTGCTCGTTTGTCAGTATGGCAGTGATTATGAATGCCTGTGTTAATATGAGCTGTAATTATGAACACATTTCCAGCGTAGCGTTTATGATGGATCTCCTGTGCTGTTTCAGACGTGTGGAGATGTGTGCCTCTGGGCGGGTCCACAACGTGCGTTCACTTTGCTTATTACACACAGGGACGCTCAGCAGCACACAAACATGCCAAATATTAAAAATTAAAGGATTACAGTGTAAAAGAATATTATTGTGTAGGCTACATAAATATAAAAATGTCATACATGTCATAATGGATAATCATTGCGTGTATCAGAATTAGCCTACCGATTTGCTCGTGCATGAGCAGATCCGATTGCTCTCTGGAGACTCGTTCAGTCTGTGCGCCTTAAAATTCCGCTGTTTAAATAGCGAATCCGCCATGGCGCGAGCGCATCTCGCTCTTAAAGGGAATGGGAGATGAGACTCTGATTGGTTTATTGCATGTTACGTCCAGAAAACACCCATTACTCATTAAGAGAATAGGGACAACCCTTTTAGACCACGCGCCGGGAGCGCCGAACGTTTTTCCCGTCGTTATTCTAGCAAAAGTGGATTCGGACACGCCCTAAGTGCACCTGCGCCGTGCGCTTTAGACCATTCACTTAGATCGTTAAAATAGGGCCCTATATCTTTTGAGACATCATTAGTGTTTGTAAATGTTTTATTTGCTTCACATTTGAATGTTTGGCCATCACAGACATGTTCAAATACTCGATTCATGATTGATTCATTTATATTCTATATCTCCAGTGTTTTGAGGCATCATCAGTGTTTAACAAAAAATTTGCACATATCACTCCCATCCTTCACCAACTTCACTGGCTTCCTGTGGCCAAACGCATTCAGTTCAAACTCTTAGTTTTAGTTCATAAAGCCCATCATGCCTCGTACTTCAATACCTAGTGGAGTTAGTGCAACCATATGTTCCTGCACAGACTCTCAGATCTAGCCATGATAACTTGCTTGTTGTGCCCAAGTGTAAACTCTCTACGGTGGGTGGTAGGGCTTTCTGTGTTATAGGCCCTAAACTATGGAATAAGCTGCCCCATAATGTTCGTGCTGCCTCCTCTCTCCAGACCTTTAAGTCTCAACTTAAAACTCATCTATTCACTTTGTTCTCTAAATAACTCATTTACCTCTCTGCTTCTCTATTTCTCAACTTCTGTCTGTCTGACACATGACCACCTTCTTGGCATAATTGATGTTCATCATATGATTGCATGACCTCTTGTTATTAATTATCTGGAGTTCTTTGTTGTCAACACTTGTTTGTCTGAATGTCCCCTCTGATTGTCTGGTGTATTTTGTTCGCCAATTGCTTGTATTATTTTGTAAAGCGTCCTTGGGTTCTTGAAAGGCGCTATAAAAATAAACATATTATTATTTATTTGTGTTCATGACAGACGTTTGATTGGTTGATGTAAATGTTACATTAGTAACAGATCTGGAGTCAGTGTTATTTTAGTATCATTGACATACAGTTATTCAGTTACAGTTACTCATTTTTATTTCTGTTTTGTTTTTTTAGTAGATCAATTTAAAAAGAAAATGAGAAAAACTAATGAATATGTCTCTGTGTTTGTCAGTGTTGTGTGTGTCTGTGAGCCACTGCTGTCCTGATCGTGCTCGAGGGCGGGGCTAAACTCACTCCAGACGTGGCTTATTGGTCACACGGCCGTGATGGACAGGCTGAGGGACGGCCCACTGGCCCTGCTGCTGCTCTTCCTGGGTCACATGATCACAGCGCTGGAGGTTCCTCTGGACCGTACGTATCTAAACACACACACACATCACATACACTCTTAAAAATAAAGGTGCTTAAGAGGTTCTTCACAGCGATGCCATAGAGGAACCATTTTTGGTTCCACAAAGAACCATTCAGTCAAAGAACCATCTCTTTCTTACCTTTTTTTATAATCTGAAGAACCTTCTTTCGCCACAAAGAAGCTTTTGTGAAACAGAAAGGTTCTTCAGATGTTAAAGGTTCTTTATGGAACCACTTAGACAAAAACGGTTCTTCTATGGCATCGTGAAGCACCTTTAGTTTTAAGAGTGTATATGATACACTCAGGGCGGATCTAGGGTGACTTAGCCCAGAGACATCCATGTATGTGTCAGAAAACACAGGAACAGTGTGTCACAGACCACACTAACCACACCGTTCATATAATCGCTTTAAATACATCTGTGTCCATGGATGACTGCATATAATTCTATTATTAAATATCTATATTTGTTGCTTCACAGTGACAGTGTTCAGTAAATAACACAATTTGACAATGTAAGTAGACAGTGTTTGATGTGCTGAGAGCAAATATGTGGTTTTAATAGAAATTATTTTAAGGCACATGAAAACTCAGTGATGATGCATACAGGGTAGGGATGCTCATTTTAACCGGTTAACCCTAAACCAACCGTAAGAATTTTGACCGATTAATACAATGTTAAATGGTTTAAAAGTAATTTATTTATTTTTTCTTCTGTAATTTATCAGAATAATTTAAAAGGTTTGATGCATGGTTAAAATATGCTTCGCATATAAAAAATTGTGTTTTTTAGAGAAAAAGAAACAGAGCCTAAGTCGCATTTTATTATTTCATTCATAAATAGGCCTAATGCTGACGCAAAATGTTTACAAACATAATAAACACTGTAAACGTAGCTTGGCTATTTTAGGTCCCCTCACTCCACAATAAATCCTTTCAATTTAACAGTATTTAAAAAATAACAAGAATTAAAAATATAAGAAGCTATAGCTATATAAACGACAAGCCAAAACGAATTTATTTAGGCTAAAACGAAACTGAAACCAACATTGGGTCTTTCATTCTACACAAAATCAAATGTTTCCGTATTCGCGATGTACTTGAATGCCAAAATATTATTTATTATGTACTTCACTCGCGTTCCAATATCCAGGTAAAACAAAATGTTTTGCATAACATCACAGTGGTACAGTAATGATGCTTAACGGCACAGAGTTTACTACATATTTAAACTGAGCAGTGTGGTTTTTTTCCAACTAGTCCTTTTAGTCATAAAGATAATCGGAATTGTAAAAGGTTTGCTTTTATTTGTGTACATTCACAATAAAAACAAATCTTTGTGATTTTGTAAAATAGGCCTAAAAAAAAATAGGATGCCGCTTTCTGCCGTCTTGGTTTCCTTTCACGCAGCACAAAAATGAACCGAAACTCTGCATACTAGGCTATTTGTTGCACAGTTTTTCTTTCGTTTTCTTAATTTATTATTTAAGTAAAAATATATTTCTCATATAAACCTGTTTATCATTACATATATAGCCTAGCTTTATTATGTTTTTCTCCACTCGCAGAAGCGCTGCAGGTGTGTGATGTGATAAGATGATCATGTGAATCCTCACGTTCTGTTTGCTGCTTTTTGCACATGTAAAATTAATCCCCGGGAAACAAATGTTAGTGTTTTTAAAGGGTCACAGACACTTATCCTTTCTAATTTATTTCAATTCTAATTTAAAATAATCTTGTCGGTTAACGGTTAATAATCGGTTAACGAGCGTCGATTAGGAGAAGTAACCAAAATGAACATCCCTAATACAGGGCATAGTAATAAAAACATTCAGGGCTGAGTCATGTCCTCCAAATACTATCAACAAATTTACTCAGATCTCCAGAGACAGTGATCCATGAGCAGATCCTGCAGAGCAGAAGAGGAGAGAATCAACAGACAGAACTAAACATCTGACAACAAACACACTACACAAATGAATCATTCTCAGTCAGTCAACTCAACACACTTCACCTGTTTGTGTTCATCTGCTCTTTTTACATTGACTATCACTCTATATAGACTAACACAATCAGATACAACAATCACTTCTCATATATTTATTACATTATATACCGATAGATTTAACATTCACTTCAATGGTATGAGATGACTGGATAGGCTACTTTCAACTGAATTTCTATTGAACTGCAGCTCAAACTATTTCAAATATAGTGAATTAAGCTACAAACTCGATCATAATGCACAATGTTTCCATCTAACATGTATTTTGAGCTGTAGCTTGTCATATTAATGGAGTGTTTTTGTTAGTTAGCAGTAAACCCGTTACCTCACCTCAACATGTTTCTAGATTTGTGTTGGATGTCTTCGACGTGGAAAGCAGCATTCATGGAAATATTTTATTTGTAAACATCATACTTTTTTCAATCACTTCCGTTAATATCATTAAACTAGCAATCTAAGCCAGTAGTAGTGCTGACAGTGTCGTGTAAACATGGCTGAAGAAGCGAAAAGCGGAGTAACAGACAAACCGAATCAATTGAGTGAGTCACTTATGCTGGAACCACTCCGACTGATTCAAACTCAAACTCATGACTTATAAATCACTCCAAGCAATTCACTAGCAAAAACTACTTCAATGGAGCCATTCAGTTTCGAATTTCGACCTTGCTTGTAATGATTTTAAAAAGCATGCAGTGATTTGTCAAACAGAGCTTTTTGAAACTCCAAATCAGTTAAAACACTGCGTCGCCAAATGATTCACTGTTTCAAAGCACTCCAATCGGATCATGTATCGCTAATCATTTGATTCAGTTCGGGACTTCGAAGCAGGTTTGTGAATCATTTGATTTACATCGAAACTTCGGAGTGGGTTCGTGAATCATTTGATTCAAATCAGGACTTTGGAACGCATATCTCGAATCATTTGATTTAGAATAAAACTTTGGAGCGTGAATCGCACATCATTTGATGTAGATTGGAACTTCGGAAGGCGTATTGTGAATCATTTGATTCAGAATGGAACTAAGTGGGTTCATGAATCTTTTAATTCAGATCGGGACTTCGGAGTGCGTAATGCGAACCTTTTTTCTTATTTTTATTTTTTTTTAAACAGTACAAAACATCAATCCATTAAGGCAGTGCAGTTATAAAAATGAAACAGAAAAAGGAAAGAAAGAAAGTATACACAGATACAAGTGTGTGGCCAGGTTAACAAACAAACAAATAAATATACAGCGTAAGAGGACACAGGATGAATATAGAGATGCAGTTTTCACTGCTTTAGGATTCACAGAGCTTCGGATTGTTTCCATTTACTTATCTAGATCAACTTTGAATAAAGAAAAGAGAGATTTAGAGCCATTAATTTTTTGTTTATGTATGTGAAATTTAGCTATCAGGAAACACAAAATAATCAAGTTACATTTTCCTACACTTTATAAAACGTTTGGTTGTTTACTGTGCTTTAACATATTGGATTGCTTGTTGGGTTATTTCTAATGTTTATTGGGTTATTTCTATAAAAATGCAACCAGGTTAGGTTAAAATTTAAAATTTTAAACAGTTGCAACTGAGACAGAAGATACAGTGGTAAGTTAATATATCTGTGCACACTCCTCTCAGGTACTCTTCACTCATGTGTGTGAGTGAGAGAGAGAGTGAGAGAGAGACTGTAATTTAAAGGTAAAAAATAACACATGCTGCAATAAAATGTTCATTTGTTCATATTCATTTTACATGTTTATAAAATCAGAAATAATTTGAAAATAACATAAACATCGACTTCTTCATTCTGTAATGTTCTCTCTCTCGCACGTCTGTCTTTGTGATTCTCTTGCTTCTTCAGCTAAACTTCTAGAAGAGTGTAAGTTCATCATCTGCTGTCCTGAAGGATGTTTGCTGTGAACTGAGCTTGTTATTTCCTTTATTGTCATTAGTTTGCGTATGATATGGTTTTATTTCTGTGTTGCAGTGTTTGCATGCTGTTCGTACGGCACGACTGCTGCTTCAGTTCTTTTGTAGAGACTCATTAATGCACAGCACTGATTTATAGAGATAAAAGAGTGTTTGAGTGCATGTGCTGCAGTAGATTGATGTGTGTTTTTATCATGTTTTGCATGTCGACGAATCCTCTGTGTGTGTGTGTCTCTGATTGGCTGTAACTGAACTCACCTGTGTCATGTGACCCACAGTGCCGCAGCCTCCCACAATCACCCATCAGTCGCCGAAGGACTACATCGTAGATCCGCGTGAAAACATCGTCATCCACTGCGAGGCCAAAGGGAAACCGCATCCCAGGTGAGACACCTGAGCTGATCATTAATGATCTTCATTTCATTCGTTAAAACTACAATCAACTGTTGTTTCCACGACTAAGAAACATGACATTAAACACTATGACTATTATTAAAGGGACAGTTCACCCAAAAATTAACATTCTGTCATCATTTATCTGTATGAGTTCCAACCTTGAACACAAAAGATGTTTTGAAGAATGTTGGAAACTGTGGTGGCTTCTGCCCCTTCTATGAAGAATCACTCTTGAAGTCTTGGGGTTTTGATGCCAGAAAAATAGACTTTATTATCAGGGGATAATACAGTCGAGAGTCTCTGCAGAGAATCTCCCGAATCTGGGTTTGCAACCTCTTATATAGGCATGTTCCATACATTTCTTACATCATGTCGTTGTTTAACTTAACTTTTGTGGAATTTGTTTAACATCCTGTCATTGTTTACCTCCAATCAGTTTCCTTAAACTATACATCAGCACTTTCCATTCTCCTGCAGGCCTCTACACACACACACACACACACACACACACACACACACACGCAGGCTGATACAGGATTATAATAGTAGAATGACTTGATACATATACGGCTATATTCACATTGATTATACTTCATTAATTTATATTTTGATTAATAAAACTCTTCTACAAAACCAAACAGCTGACGGTAGCCACTGACTTCCATAGTATGGAGGAAATTACTACGGAAGTCAATGGCTACCGTCAACATTCTTTTGTGTTCAACAGACGATAGAAACTCATACAGGTTTGAAACAGCTTTAGGGTTAGTAAATCATGACAGAATTTCATTTGTGGGTGAGCTATCCCTTTGAAATATTGAAATACAGTATTGTTGATGGAAAAAAAGAGGAGACTGAAATGTAGTTTAAAAAATACAAACTTTACCAAAACCTCTCTTTATGCTCATCAACAAAAAGTGGAGAGAGACTTTTTAACAAGCCTCCATAAGCTTCATTTTCCATTTGCTATAATATAATATATAATATATAAATATAATAAATCAGGAAACTAGACCAAGTATGTGAGTTCACACTCTCTTAATTTGTTGTACTTCTGATGAAATGTAAAAAGAAATTTCTCAAATTACAGTGTAGAATAGTAATCAGAATAACATTTTGAGCAAAATAATTAGTATTAACCTTCATAACCATATAATCAGTTTAACCATCATGCAGCATAACTAAATGTGACTAAAATATGGTAATTATTATGATGAAACAATGATATCACACTAATTTAAAGATAATAAATAAGAAATAATATAATAAATAAATAATAAATACATTTTTACATAATATTTATTAAATTATAAATAATTTGAAAAAAATAATAATTTGAAAGTCTTGGAGTTCTTGATTCTGTCATTTTATTTTTATATTTTTCACAAATCAAGAAGTAGTTAAAAACAAGTCTGAGCACACTGGGAATCATACTTTCTCGAATAAAGGCCAGAAAATGCTAATTCTGCATACAAAACACAATATGAGAGAAAAATTTGTATTGCGTGTTTTTATGTAAGCGACAGTAAAAATTTACTAATGTTTTTGAGGTTTTATGCCATATTCAAAGACTTTTTTAGAATGATATAAAAGTGCATTTGCTGAATGGGATCATTTATATGATAAATATAATAAATCAGCATAAATCATGCAGCATAACTAAATGTGAGCAAAATGATATTTACAACGATAAAATATAATTGTGAAATATATACTTATATAAGTTTTCAATGACTAAAATGTAGACTTTTTGACACTCACACTTGATGTTCTGCTCGCGCTCAGCTTCTCGTGGACCAGGAACGGGACGCATTTCGACATCGATAAGGACCCTAAAGTCCTGATGAAGCCGCGCTCAGGGACGCTGGTGATGGACATCAGCGGAGGAGAGAGGGCTGAGGCGTATGAGGGCATCTATCAGTGCTCCGCTCATAATGAACTGGGCACCGCCGTCTCCAACAGCATCTTCATCCGCCAGTCCAGTACGCCAACAACTCAAGTTTATTCTCACAGAAAATTAAATTAAAGTTTCTACATTATATTAAGTAGTAGCTTATCAGTCCAGAGGCAGACAGTAGTGAAGTATTTTTACTTTACTCAAGTAAATTTAAAAAGTATTTTATCAGAGTGTTTTTCTTTGGAAAACTTTTTATTTTATGTTATTTTGTTTATCCTTTATTTAGCCAGGAGAATCCCATTGAGACTTCACAGTCTCTTCTTCCGGGGAGACCTGGTCAAGACAGCAGCACATAGAGTTGAGCACAAAACCAACTACAAAACAAAATACTCATACAAATCAATTGATAAAAGTAAGATCAAGCGAAACACATACAAGACTCCTTTAAAACACTTTGCAAAAGACATTTAAAAGTACCCAGGCATGTCAATAATTTAGCTACAGTTTGCAACTCGTTTCAGACCCAGGGGGCATAAAAGGAAAAAACACATTTTCCAAATTCAGAGCAAACTTTTGGAACTTTTAACCAAATGAATGATTGAGATCTAGTACAGTAACTATTTGTGTAAAAAATTTGGAGATTTGAAATATAAGAAGGCAACTTACCTAAAAATGCCTTAAAAATGAACATATACATATGCAATGTTCTCCTATGATGTAAAGAAGACCATGTCAATGATTTGTAAAGTGTACAATGATGGGTACGTGAATCTGCACCTCAAACAGAGCGTACCGCTGCATGATAGACGGAGTCCAGTTTCCCTAATAAAGATGAAGATGCATGCATATATACAAGGTCACCATAAACAATTACAGATAAAAAAAGTACTCTCCACTAATTTTTTTCTAGCCTTATAAGGAAATCAGTTTTTAAATGATAAAAAACCCTAATTTTGGTTTAAGCTTCTTCAAGAGATTATCAATGTGTACATTAAAAGCTAATATTTAATCTAACCATATCCCTAAATATTTATAAGACCTTACTTCACTACTTCACTGCTTTACTTCACTACTTCACTGCTTTACTTCACTACATTCCAAAGCATAATGTTGTACTTTTTACTGCACTACATTTCATAAATAAAAGTTTTTTTTTTGTTGAGTTTTTTTACCTTTAATACTTAAGAACATTAAAAATTTAGTACTTCTTGTACTCAAGTAAATCTTTGAATTACTTTTACTTGAGTAAAAGTAAGAAAGTAATAGATTTCTAATGTAATTAAGTATTAAATGATATTTAATACGAAACGTAGTGCAGTAAAAAGTGCAATATGATGCTTTGGAATGTTGTGAAGGAAAGTTTTCTAAAGAAAAACACTGAAAAGTACTTTTAAAGCAGAGTAAAAATACTTCACTACTGTTCAAGTTGATGTCTATATGGCAGAATTGTACAGTAAAAATCATGCAGTTAATGACATGTAATCAAACACTATTAACAGCAATAACAGTAATGTTGCGAACAAATTTTGGTAGTACGTCACATGATCCGCTCTCAGCCAATCACAGCTTCCGCATTCTCATCTGCCTCTGTTTAACTCTGTCATTGTTTTGTGTCGTAAGATGTTTTCAGCATCCTCAGAGATCTGATATTCGGAGGTAAATCTGAACATTTGACTGTAATGCATGCGGCGACTCAATCCTGCAGACAGATCCTCATAGTCACTGAGTGTTTAGATCTCTCTCCTCAACACTTTCCTGCAGCAGCACCTCATTTTCCGGTTGAAACACCTAAATTTAAAGTGATCATTCACCCAAAAATGAACATTTGCTGTTAATTTACTAACCCTCAGGCCATCAGAGATGTAGATGACTTTTTTCTTTCTTTAGTAGAACAGTAAAGAAGATTTTTAGCTGAAACTGTGGTCTTTGGTGATTCATATAATACAAGTCAATGGGTGCCGGCGCTGAGAGTAAAAAAAAAAAAAAAAAGCATATCAGGCAACACAAAATTAATACTTGTGGCTCCTGACGATATTTTGAGGTCTTATGAAGCAAAACGATCGGTCTGTGCAAGAAACTGAACATTTATTTACAATCAGAGCTGGGTAGTAACTGATTACGTAATCAGATTCCAAAAATTAAGTACTTGTAATTAGATTAAACTGCATTTTAAAATACTCAGAGTACAGTTACTTTTTTATGGATTACATGATATTATTTACACAATAGCAATCATTTTTCAATAATCAACTACTGATGAACACATTAATTTTGATCTGAATTATCACTCAGTGGGTTATTTAACCATGTATTACATTGGAAGGCGTTTGTCTTTTAAACACATAAAATTCACAAATTCACCAACTTTTCATCATCTGATCTTCTTTCACCTAATATATTTTTATTTGAAGTACCCCTGAAATTTTAAAATATATATATTTCATAATGAAGTATCACATTTGCATGTTTCATAATGAAGTATCACATATTAGCAGTTATCCCTGCAGTTCCTTCACAAATGCAGTTAAGGAAACCTTGATGTAATGTAATGTTTAATGCACTTGTATACTACAAATGTAATATATGTAAGTCACTTTTGTAATAATGCTGTAAATAATGTTCAATTTCTTGCACAGACCAATAGTTTCGCTTCATAACTCTTCAATATATCGTCAGGAGCCACAGGTATTAATTTTGTGTTGCCTGATATGCTTTTTTTGACTCTTAAAGTGACAATAGCTGTTGACTTGGATTTTTTGAATCAAGAAGCATGGTTTTAGCTAAAAACCTCTTTACTGTTGTACTGAAGAAAAAGTCGCCTTCATTCTGAATGGCCTGAGGGTCAGTAAATCAACAGCAAATATTCATTTTTGGGTGAACTATCCCTTTAAGCTGAGCCATGTGATGATTCCTGTTTCTGCAGGATCTCCTCTGTGGTCTAAAGAGAGAATCAGTCCAATCATTGCACAGAAAGGACAGTCTTTAATTCTGCATTGCCGCCCCCCCGCTGGCCTCCCGCTGCCCATCATATTCTGGATGGACAACAGTAAGTGAAAATTCACCCTGTTTTCTAAATGCATGTTAGAGATCATGTTTTGATCTGGTAATGTTTAATCAAACTGGATCTTCAGCGTCAGTCTTCTCTCTGGTGATGTGTGCTGGTCTTCTCCAGTCATTTAGTGCTCTTAAACTCCGCCCCTGCTGGAGTGCCACGCCCACATCTCAGAGTAACAGAACCAAGTCCCGCCCTTTTTTACACTTTCATTACACTCAGATGTACGTCACAATATGGAAGAAAAGATCTGATGCTACTTCCATTCAGTCACGACTTTGATAATGTTAACGAGACTCATTAATATTACAAACTCCTGCGTCAGCAGAAACCTGTTGAGATCAGGCACCGGATTCACAAAAATCATATTAACTTAAGAAACTTCTTCAGATAAATTCCAAGAAGTTTGTGAGAATGTTCCTAAGTGCAATTCATCAAAAATTTTAAAGTTCTCAAAAATGTAAGAAGATGGAAAAAAAATGTTGGATGGAACACTGGATGGAATTGCCAAGATGCGCATAAAATCTTAAAATGTGTATTAAAAATGTACTGTATGCACGCAATTGCTTCTGCCTCCGAATGCAAGATAACATGACAGCATTTGTTACTGCTTTCCATTTGTGTGCTCTAAGACAAGAAAGTCATTTATTCTGGAGGAGAAAAAAAGAGCCATAGGCTTCACCGGTTGCAGCAACTGTCTTTTTTTTTTGTTGTTGTTTGGTTTTGTTTTGTTTTGTTTTTTTATTAATAATTTGCACCAGCTTCCCAGAAAGTGACAATTTTGTTCTCTTGAACATAATATTTTAATGGAAAGATGCTTTATTTGCAAATATTTTATGCACTATTCTAATTTTGTGCATAAGTTAAATTTGCAGCTTTGGATGGAAATATAGCTGCTGATTGTATGATTCTGTGGCGGTTCCTGCCAAAGACTCGCTGACAAACTCATGAAAAACACCTCAAAGGCAGTGTTTTTGTACAAAATATAAGAAAATAAGTAGAAAATTATTCTTAAGAATGTTTTGTGTGTCCTGATCAGAATAATACTATTTATTTTGCCAGCGTGTTTCGGTGCACAAGTTTGAATCTGGTTCTTCTTGTAGTTTTATTTATGGGTTTATTTTTATTAAATATGCCAGTTTTAGTGTCAGCTGTCTGTAATGCACTTTGAACTGCATTTATTTGTTTGGAAAAGTGCTATATAAACAAAATTTGATTGATTGAGTTTATTGTAAGTTTATTTTTATTTAAATAGGTTTCTTGTATTTGCAGTCTTTTAGCCCTGATGAAGGCCTGTGTGCTGAAGCACTTTGGCAAAATAAACCTTAATATTCTTTTCATTTCCACTTTCTGATTATTTTGATGTCTTCACTCCAAGTGTTGCTAGTATTGGTTTAAAATATGTTTATTTCTTTCCATGCAGCTTGTTGGTTTTGTGAAGCTGCACCAGAGTAACCATACAGAACCAGCTCAGATGTTTTCCTGACGCTTGTTTCAGATGTTTCAGATCACACTGGTGTCTGTCTGTCTGTGTTTACACAGATTTCCAGCGTCTGCCGCAGAGTCTGCGCGTGTCTCAGGCTCTGAACGGAGATCTCTACTTCTCCAATGTCCAGCCGGAGGACTCCAGGAGCGACTACATCTGCTACGCCCGCTTCCCACACACACAGACCATCCAGCAGAAGCAGCCCATCAGCGTCCGCGTGCTCGACAGTGAGTCTGAATCAGCGCTATTGTGCAGAGATGATGCTTGAGCATCAGTAAAGCCCCCGAGCGAGTGTCCATTCATCATGATAATGCTCTGTCCGCTCGCACCGAGAAACAATGACAGCTCTTGAGTCGCAGATGCCAGCTGTGAGAAACTCCTGTCTGCATGTCTTTGATTTGTGCTGTTGTTTTGTTGTGTTTCAGTGGATTCACTCAATGACACAGTGGCAGATTATTTCAATGACACTGATTTGTTTAGTGGTGAGTGATGGCGCCCCCTAGTGACCCTCTTTTAACCAACCCCTCGTCCTGCCGGTTAACCATTTACTCTAACCTCACCTGAACACTCTCATTCACGCACAGATCCGTCTTCTATTAAAGTCCTGCTTTCCTGGACCAATCGATCAAATCTTCTTCTTTTGAGACTCTCAATGATCTTATATCAAACTTTGGGAAGTTTGTCATTCTGAACTCATCTGAACTCTCTCTTCATCTTCCTGATTTCTCTTATTCCTGTGTTGTTATTCCATCTAGTTCTTCTAAACCTTGATTAGTTCTCTTAATTTTAGTTCAGTTCATTTCAGGTTTATTTGTACATTTATTCAAAGCAGCTTTATAGAAATGTTTATTTCATTGTTTCGATCTTGAAGCTGTTTTCAGTCAAAGCTGAGCATGTCAAAGTAACGTCCGTATGGCAGTAATATACAGTTATGTGGTTCATTAACCTCATGTATTCAATTAAACCTTGTGCTTTACCTAATTTAGCGTTTCTGGTCAAAAATGACCAGCATTTTGAAAAAAAAAGTGAGGCCTTTGATCAATCAGTTCCATAAAGAAATATAAAACCTGTGCTAATTGAAAGAAAATAAGCTGATAAAAAATTTAATCTAATATTTGGTAAAAATGTAACATAACACAATAAGAAATTTATAAGCAATTTTTTGTTGGTCGGTCATTTTTGAAAAATAGGAGAAATTGGGGAATACTTCCACAAAAAAGTACAAAAATGCTAATTTTAGGGGGGGGGGGGATGTTGTTATTCCCTGTGTGAACAAAGTCAGAGAGTTTTAGTCCAGTTTTAACTAATAAAATAAAATCCTCTCCGAGTCAAAATGAGCTGACACAACATAAAGGTTAAAAGAACTAATATTACAACTAGTGAATGATTACAAGATAAGACTAATATTTGACAGTTTTTTATGTCGATCCGAAGTTATGGTCAGAATAAAATATAAAGTAAATAGTGCAGTAAATAGTGATGCTGCACTGTTAAATACAGTATAAAGTACTGTGCAGTGTGTAAGCAGCAGGAGTGTGTGTGTGTGTGTGTGTGACTGACGCGGGATCTCATTGAGAGCGTTTGGTTTCAGATAACCCCGCAGAAGAGCGAGCGCCGGTCTTCATGGTTCCCAGCGAGTCTGTCAGCTCTAAAATGGTTCTGAGAGGAGAGACTCTGGAGATGGAGTGCGTCGCTGATGGCCTGTGAGTTCAGATCGCATCATCTGTGTTCACACCTTGTTTAAATGATTGTGAAGTATGAATTTTTATTTTGTAAGTGCATTCCTGTAGCTATCGTGGCTCATGGGAATGCAGGAACTGCTGAAATGCAGTGCATCTTTGTTCGCTTTGGATAAACCAGGGTTTCTGTATTGACCTGCAATGTCCTTCATGTTCCCGTTCAGTCCCACTCCTGTGGTCTCATGGGTTAAACGCAATGGGGAGATTCCCAGCGGACGAGCTTCCTTCCTGAACTTCGATAAGACTCTGCAGATCACGGATGTTTCAGAGGCGGATGCTGGAGAATATCGCTGCATCGCCAAGAACCGGCACGGCTCTGTTCACCACACCATCAGAGTCACAGTTAACGGTGAACCCACAAACTATCACCATACTGTCATTCTGCCTGAAATCACAGACAGTCCTCATTCAAACTAAAGACACACTGTATTTATCAACATCGTCGCTTAAATTACTGCTAATAGAATTTGGAGAATGTTAAACTCACAACAGACTCTTTAATATCTGGATATTTCTCACTGAAGACAACCGATCGTATTTACATTTACTCGAGAACACTTATTAATACTTTTTAAGAAAAACTTACTCTCACTTTAAACAAAACTGACTGTCATTTAAATCTTTAATAAAACAAAACCATCCAATATTTAAATATGTAAATTTAACAAAACTGAACGATATTTACATTTTTAATAGAAGAAAACCAACCGATATCAATATTTAAATTTTTAATAGAAGAAAACCAACCGATATTTAAATATCTACATTTACAAAACTGAGAGACATTTAAATCTCTTAATGGAACAATACTGACAAAAATGTTCTTCTCTTAACAGAACAAAAATAACCGATATTTAAATATCTTAGTTTACCAAAACTGACTGATATTTAAATATCTTAAAAGAATAAAACTAACCAATATTTAAATTTCCTAATAGAACAAAACCAAACAATATTTGAATCTCTTAATAGAACAAAACCAACTGATATTTAAATATCTTAATTTAACAAAACTGACCAACATTTAAATATCTTCATGGAACAATACAGACCAAACTTTTCTTCTCTTAACAGAACAAATATTACAGATATTTAAATATCTTAATTTAACAAAACTGACTGATATTTAAATATCTTAAAAGAATAAAACTAACCAATAATTGAATCTCTCAATAGAACAAAACCAACTGATATTTAAATACCTTAATTTAACAAAATTGACCGATATTTTAATCTTTGAATGGAACAATATAGACCAAAATTGTATTGCCTTAATAGAACAAAATCAACCGATATTTAAATCTCTCAATAGAACAAAACTAGCCAATATTTAAATTTCTTAATAGAACAAAACCAAACAAAATTTAAGCATCTTAATTTAACAAAACCAGTCAAAATTTAAACCTCTAAAGAGTTTCTTTTATAAATCATCATGGTTGTATTCATGTGCTGTTGTGTTGATTGGCAGCGGCTCCGTACTGGATCAGCGCTCCCAGGAATCTGGTTCTGGCTCCGAAGAAGATGGGCATCATCACATGCCGCGCTGCAGGACACCCCAAACCCAGCATCCGCTGGCTCATCAACGGACTGCCCATCGAGGGTCAGTCACTGTGTGTGTGTGTGAATCATAAAGAATCAGTTTTAGTATATTAAGTACAAAATTAGTGCGTGAAAATAGAGCACTTAAAGTACATTATGGAAGTGCACTTTTTTTTCACCTGGGTGTGTGACGCTGTGTTGTTTGTGACAGACGCTCCTAAAGAGCCCAGCAGGAGAGTGGAAGGAGACACCCTCATATTCTCCGAGGTTCAGACGGGCTCCAGCGCTGTTTACCAGTGTAACGCCTCTAACGAATACGGATACTTACTGTCCAACGCTTTCGTCAACGTACTGGGTGAGGAAATAAGAAATAAACACGTCTGTTCATGGGAGAATCCTGCTTCATCCCAAAGAGGAAAGAAAAAATTACTTTATATTAGGCCTGGGCGATAAAACGTTATCGGTATTTATCGATGGTACACCTTCATCAATAACAATAAAAAATGTTTGATATAGCGCATGATATAGGCGCGTGCTATGAGTGACGATGAGGAGACGGAAAAATGATTATTAGTCAAATTTAATATAAAAAATTGCATCTGAATGAAAAAACGGCACACTTGAATGTTAGGGAGCCTCATCAGTGACGCATGAGATGCGGTGATGATGATGTAAGTGTCGTTGTGTACTTTATTGTTTTTGTTAGTCCGTCCAGTCTAACCCACGAGATGCGCTGCTACTGCATTATTCATTCAAAATATTAGAGAAGTATAGTAGCTTAATGCGGAGAAGATCTTGATTAGGTTGAACCCAAACCAAGCCATTGTTCTGCGCATTTTTTAGACTGATAAATATGACTGCTGCACTCATGTCTCACACAAGAGATGCATAGAAAGCCATGCAAAGTTAAAACTTTAGAAAACACATCGCAAATTTGTGGAGGTTTATTCCATTTCACTGCGTCTCATATGTTTTTAAATGCAATCTGTGTGATTGGCGCTTTAGCTCTTTGTATTAAGCTATGCATAAATACATGATGCTGTTTTGTTCATAATTGTTTATGCAATTTATGAAATTATTTTTGATCTATATATGTTAATTTAGACGTTATGCACGTTTTTTATAGACAGTTGTTATTTCATTGCATTAAAAAAACAATTTACACGCTGCATTATTTTGCTCATTGCGCCCTCCTGTGGCTTCAGGAGACAAGCCAAAAGTTTCCTTAAGACTTATATAATCTGCATACAAAAAACATAAGAAAGGGTATATTTCTTTAAATTTTTCTTTGTGTTTGACTGTTAACACAAAAAATATTTGCTGTTTGTCTTAATATATTGGGTAAATTAAAAATACAGTGGTTAAATTTAAACATTTTTTGTTGTTGTTGTTGTTGTTGTTGTTGTTGTTGTTGCTCTGTTTTAAAAAAGGTTATAAAAAATGTCATTAATTATCAATACCAAACGATATGAAACATTATATGTGACCCTAGACCACAAAACCAGCCATAAGGGTCATTTAAATTGAGAAATCTGAATAAATAATCTTTCCATTGATGTATGGTTTGTTAGGATAGGACAATATTTGTCTGAGATACAACTATTTGAAAATCTGGAATCTGAGGGTGCAAAAAAATCTAAATATTGAGAAAATCTCCTTTAAAGTTGTCCAAATGAAGTTCTTAGCAATGCATATTACTAATCAAAAATTAAGTTTTGATATATTTATGGTAGGAAATTTACAAAATATCTTCATGGAACATGATCTTAATATCCTAATGATTTTGGGCATAAAAGAAAAATGGATTATTTTGACCCATACAATGTATTGTTGGCTATTGCTACAAATATACCTGTGCTACTTATGACTGCTTTTGTGCTGCAGGGTCACATACTGTTGACACATTTTTTATCTATATTGCCCAGCCCTGCTTTATATTAGAAATGAAGCCTGAAGTGTTGAGCAATGTTAAGGTTTGACATTATTTTCATGACAACAAATCACTTAAAGGCCTGATTAGTTTCATCTGAAAAAATCCAGATTTCATGATCATTTTTTTGTCCTAAAATCTTGATAAAAGTGGAAGTGATGATCATGTGATGTTGTTTGTGTTTCAGCGGAGCCGCCCAGAGTCCTGACGCTGCCTAATATCGTCTATCAGGTCATTATGAACAAACCAGCGCTGCTGGAGTGTGTGACGTTCGGCTCGCCCGTCCCGACGATTACATGGTGTGTGTGTGTGACTGAACACTGGAGCTTTTCATTTTAATTGGCCTTCATTAGAGAACTGCAAGCCTGATTCTGCTGCAGTGCATTGTGGGCCCTCTGTGGTAATTGTGGCCGGTTGTTATCGGTCTGTTCATATATAAACTGCAGTGCATGATGGGATTGTGTTCACCAGGTTTAAGGACAGCCGCTCCAGCATGTTGGAGGGAAACGCTTATGTCTTCCATGAGAACGGAACGCTGGAGATCCACATGTCTCAACCCATAAACAGCGGGAAATACACCTGTGTGGCCAGGAATGACCTCGGCATCTCTGAGAACCACGTCTACCTGGAGGTCAAAGGTGAGAGATTCAGCACTGATCCCTTTCATCACTGTTCAGCCCTCTAAAACAGGGCTTTTCAAACTGGAACCATGAAAAAAATAAATAAAAATGAGACTGTATAAAAATAAAACTAAAAAACAATGATTTAAATAAAATAAATTATAAAAATAGATTTAAATAAATAAATAAATATTTAAAACAATTATTTAATTAAATCATAAAAATGGATTTAAATAAATAAATAAATATAACAATGATTTAAATGAATCATAAAAATTTATTTAAATAAATATTTAAAAACGTTGATTTAAATAAATGAATAAATAAATAATAAAATGAATTCACGTAAATAAATATTTAAATAAATTAATAATAATATATTTATCTAACTAAATAAGTAGAACAAGTATTAAAATCAATTATAAAAATAATTATTTAAATAATAAATATTTTTAAAAAACAATGTTTAACTTAATATATTATAAAAATATTATTTAAATAAATAATAAACTGATTTATATAAATACATGATAATTATTGATGATTTAAATAAAAAAAAAGTAAAATTATATAAATAATGATGATGTAAATAATGATGTAACATGAAAAAAATAAATAAATAAATAATAATAATAATAATGCAACAAAAAATAATGAAACAGTATTTTACACATTGATTTTTCCACAGCATAATTTTAGTTTTAATACATGAAAATATATAGCTGCCCTTTAAATTTTAGGTTAGGGGATAATTATATTTGGGGGTCCATGGCATCTTAAAGATTGAAAACCTCTGGTCTAAATCATTCTGTCAAACCAAGAGAAAGTATTTTGAGTTGTGAGAGTGTTTCAGTGCGTGCTCATGCTGCACTTTTAAAATGAACAGACATGGATATTGGTCTTAATGGCTCCGCTATCCCATCATGCATCGTGTTTAGAGGCTCCAGGTCTTAGCTTGCATGTTTTTATGTTTTTCTCTTTTCAAACAGCACTTAAGTGCGTCTCTGAAGAGCACAACAGGAAGTGTGCTGTATTAAGAGCATTAGGAAACGATCCATCGGTGGATCATCAGAGCTGATGAGAGATGTGTTTGACTGGATGAGAATGATGAGGAGGTTTGCTCATCTTTCAGAGCCCACGCGGATCCTGAGGCCGCCGGAGTACAGGGTGGTCCAGAGGAACCGGGACGCTGTGTTCGAGTGTAAAGCCAAGCACGACCCGTCGCTCGTGCCCACCATGACCTGGCTGAAGGACCACGCAGAGCTGCCTGATGATGAGAGGTTTGAGAAGATGCCTTATTCACACACTGTCTGATCATAATCGGATGGTGCTTTGACCTCTCAGCTCACTTCAGCACATCCTATCATGCTTAAGGTCAAGGTCAAGGTCAGGTTTATTTATATAGCACCTTAAAAGCAACGTGTGCTGACCAAGGTGCTGCACAGCCAAAACATCAGAAATATCAACCAACAAAAAGCATTAAGAAGTCATTAAATACTAATTATAAAAAGAGAAAATCAAGTAAAGAAAGATAAATAAATAAAAACCCTTGTATTAGGTTCAAAATCCAGCTACAATCGTTATTTCCTGTATGAAGATTACTGATCAATGCAATCTGCCAAAAATTACACTATGAAAAACAAAACAATGTGGTAAAAACTTTTAACATTAATACTTTTCACACATTATTTTTATTTATTTATTTATTTTTATTTTATTTCAGCATTTCATTTTTTAAGTGTTATTTTATCTTTTTAAATATATTAAAGTTTTTAAACTTTTTTTTTTTCATAAGCTGTGGATATTATAACTCATATTTGAACCATTTTCTAATATTTGTGAGACATTTTAATGAGAACAAACGTGGAAAAGTGCTTCTTCTGTTTGTTCAAGATCACGGGTTCAATTCCCAGCTAAATGAACATGCATGATTATAAATATGCTCATTCATTTTCAAGGATAAAAGCATTTGCCAAATGAATAAATATACTGAATATACTGAATTGATAAATATAATTTATCAATTAAATTTGATAAATTTATATACATATATACGTATACATATTCATCTTTTAATCATATTTGCAAATGTCTTGACACCACAGCCAACAGAGCAATTTTGTCTTTACTGTTCCAATACTTTTGGAGGGCACTGTATATATATACTGTATATTATAATTTATTTATTTATTTATTTTTGGTTTTGTGCAGCTGCCTTTAACCATGAAATATCCGGGTCAACCTGACCCGCAAACATCATAATCATATTTCACACACACATTCCACAACATATCAGAGTGTCGAAACTTTCCTGAAATGTTTATGTGTCAAAATGAGTAAAGGTCTCAGAAATACTGGTTCACACACAAGGTTAACCAGTAATTCTGACAACTCAAAAATCAGAAATTAGCAATGAAATGTTTCATATTTTTGTCTTTCATACATTTTTATGTGAGTAACAGTTTGAGCAGGTGTTGTAGAAATGATGAGAATGATTGGCAGGTGAAGTGTGCAGGTTTGAATGTGTCATTAGTGTTCACAGGATCAGTTTGAGTCTCTGCTGATGAAGCAGATCTAATGTACTGTGAGGAGCCGGTCTGAGGGTTTTGTGTCTGATAACAGGTTTAGAGTGGACTCTGACAGTCTGACCATCACAGATGTCACAGAGAGCGATGCAGGGACATATACGTGTATCATGAACACCACACTGGACCAGGACTCAGCCAGCGCTCAGCTCACAGTCGTCGGTGAGTGTCCAAGATTTTCTGCTGTTTGTGTGCTAACCAAGTGACTAAAGTTCCTCTCCGGATTCATTCAGATACCAGACATTTTATTGACATAAAAGCCAACTAATATAATAATAATAATAATAATAATAATAATAAAAATAACAAGATTAAGCTAACTAAACAGATAAATAAAAATGGATTTAAATAAATACATATAAGCAATGATTTAAATAAGTAAATCTAAATTAATTAAAATAATTAATAATAATGTTTTAAATAAATTAATAATTAAATAACAGGCGATAAAAAATAAAAATAGAAAAAAAAACTCAAATAGAGAAAAACATAATAGAAACAAGGAGATAAATAAAAAAAGTAAAATAAAATGATTTAAATAAATAAATCAAAATTGATTTGAATAAGTATTTGTAAAATTTTTACTTTTAAAATAATTAATAAATAAATAAGTGTATTTAAAATCAATAAATAAAAATAAAAAACAGTATTCTAAAATACTGACAGAAAATCCAATTAAAAACAAGATTAAACTATCTAAATAAATAAATAAATAAAACTTGATTGAATAAAATAATAAAAACAATATTTTAAATAAGCAGTTGATTGAAATCAATTACTAAAATATAAATAAAATGTAAAAATGTATGAATAAAAATTAAAATAATTGAAAGCAAATAAACATCGACAGAAAAGTGCATTTTAGAGTTATTTTAGCTGGAAGTCTGTAATTTTCTGTAAATTAACACATCTCTTCCTCACTCCTCTAACCCCTCCCACTCAGAGGCCCCACCCACTCCTGCGGTGATCTACGGTAAACACACAGCACATCACATCCCATAATGCCCTGGGCTTGTGTGTGGTGAGGTTCATGGAGCATGCTGTCATTTGGTCACATTGATCTGTCTTCTGATTTCGCTTTGGAATCGTTCTGTTGATTTCCACATGAAGGCATCTGTAGAGCTTGCATGACTCATGACTCATACGCTGTGGTTGGTGTGTTTGCAGAGATGCGGCTGATGATGTCATCACGCAGCATGCGCTCGTCTGATCATGTGATCATGAGTTGATGAGTTGATTCAAGTTAATGTTGAAAAAAGCACGTAACACTGCATGCTGTCATTAACAAAGCAAAGTGTAAACCCAGCACTCTGTTCTCTGAGATCAACGAACTTACAATATCAAGTAAATTTACAATATCTATCAGTCATTCTCTTCATTTGTTCCCCCAGAATTCTCTACTTCCCAGCTAGACTTTTTACTCACTTATACATCTGAGGTTGAACAGCTGATGGTGAAATCAAACTCTGTAATTCTATTAGTATAAGATCAACTCAGCTTGATTCAGTACCAACACACACGGTCAAAAACGTTCTCTATTTACCTTTCATCTATGATAAACAGATCCTTTGCTACTGGAATAAAAATATCTGCTGTAACCCAGCGCTTGATAACACAGTCCTGAGTAACTGTAGACCCATCTCCAACCTCTACTTTATATCTTAGAAAATTAGTAGGCAGATCTTGTTTCCCGTGGTGTACCTCAAGGTTCGGTTCTCGGTCCACTTCTGTTTCTAATCTGTATGTTTCTTCTTGGTCAGATCGTTCAGCCTCATGGTCTGCACAAATCTGTCTTACTGTCCAACCTCCCATTTCTGTCTAAAGTATTAGAAAAGTGACACATTTGTCTCATTTGGACAAACACAATCTGTGAGCCATTTGAGTCTGGTTTTCGCCCTCTCCACAGAGCAGAGACTGCTCTTTTAAGAGTAGTGAATGACCTCTGACTCTGATGCACTCATCTTTCTGCTCCTCTGATCTGAGTGCAGCTTTTGAAACTGATTGCCATTCAGTATTCTATCTCAATTATCTGCTATCAGGAGATCTCATTTCACATGGTGTACCTCAAGGTTCGGTTCTTGGTCCACTTTTTTTTCTAATCTCTATGTTTCTTCTTGGTCAGATCATTCAGCATCATGGTCTGAACCTCCATAGTTATGCTGATGATGCACAAATCTATCTTACTGTCTAGTCCAATTCTGTTTTTCCTCTCCTTTCCATCATTTCCTGCCTATGAGATCTCAAAGCATGGATGGCTGAAAACTTCTTAAAACTGAACTCTGACAAAACAGTCATCTATTTAGTAGGCCCTAAATCCCTTATCTCCTCCCAAAATTACATCTCCATTCATATAATGATGGAGTTACAGTAAATTCTTCACCCATTATATGGAATCTTGGGGTATTATTTTTCATTCCAAATTATGCTTTGAACCTCATATCTGCCAGTTTCTTAAATCTTTATTTTTCTGCCTTCGCAAAATTGTTCATATATGACCTTTGTGAAATCACAAAGATGCCAAAATTGTTCATCCATGCTTTCCTCATGTACTATTGTACAGTAACTCTTTGTTTTGGTGCTAAAGCCCACTGAATCTCTTAATTGCTTGCAACTAGTTCAAAACTCTGCTGCTCGTGCCCTTACGTTTAAAAAGAAATCAGCTCACATCACTGCCATCCTTCAGCACTGCACTGGCTTTTATTCTTTTTTTTGTCCTAGTTTTTAAGCCTACCATTTAGCACCTTCGTCTCTTACAGAATGAATACACTTTTACATTCCTGCCCATATTCTTAGATCCAGTTCTGAGAATTAGCTTGAAATACCCAAGATGCTGGTAGGGCATTCCTCATTTCAGCTTTTAAGGTTTGGAATAAAACCTTAATAAGGTTGAACTAAGACTGAACTAAATACTCACTTATTCACAATATGTTTTATTGATTATTTCTTTTCATTGTTAGATCCCTTCTTATTTCGGTTGTTGTCTTGTATGTTGTATGATCACCATCTGACTGCCTGTTCACAGTGTTGTTTCTTGATTGTATTATCTGTATTACATAAAGTGTCCTTGGGTTCTTGAAGGCGCTATAGCAATAAGACGTATTATTATTTATTAGTGCTGTTTGACTCTACAGAGCAGCCGGGAGTGCCGACCGATCTGGAGCTGACGGATCCGGGAGCGAGAAGCGTTCAGCTCACGTGGACACCTGGAGACGAACACAACAGCCCTATCAAGAGTACGACGCACTCACACACCTGTGTTCATGGTCTTAAAGCTCTTTGAACTGCTATTGAGTGTGAAGTAGGGTTGGGTATCGTTTGAATTTTATCAATTCCAATTCTGCTTATCTATTCCGATTCTTAACGATTCTCAGTTTCGATTCCAATGTGGTTAAAAAAGTCAAACATTTAGATTTCAAACATATTTAATCTGTGTCTCTTCTTGCAAAACATTTAATTGCTGCTGAATACCACGAACAAAAATCAGCCAGCTACATAAAAACTGTACTCGATTAAGAGCTGCAAAATAGAGCTGCACCATTCTGGATAAATTCACATTTTTTTTTAATGGAGGTTGTAGTTCTCTCCCAATTCTGAAGAAAAAATATTAGACAACTAAACCAAATCTTATAGAATTTATGAATGGAATGATTCAATGACTCACTCAAGATTCACTTGTTTCATTACTGGATGGATCAGTGTTTTTGAATGAATCTCTTGAATGAATGATTCAAAGACAAATACATTTTTAACAACCCCTTTTTGCCACCTAAAAAAAAGATGCACACACAGGAAATGGGTGAAATTTTAATTTTACAAGTATCCGATTCTTGACCTTAAGTATCTGATTCTGGAACTGGAATTGAATTTTGATTCCCGACCCTAGTGTGAAGTGTGCTCTCTGAATGACCTTGCGTTCTTGCTGCTCCAGAGTTCCTGATCCAGTATGAGGATGCTCTCCACCAGAGCGGCGTGTGGCACAATCTGACAGAGGTCCCTGGAACCAAGACCACAGCTCACCTGAAGCTCTCTCCATATGTCCACTACAGCTTCAGAGTGCTGGCGCTCAATGAGGTGGGCTTCAGCCGGCCCAGCATGCCCTCGCGGCAGTACAAGACCAGCCCCGCAGGTACGGCACACACCTGTTTACGCTCACACCAGTATTTCACACGCATCCACTCGTCTCTAACGCGTCTCTAATGCCTGCAGCTCCTGACGAGAACCCCACTGAGGTCAAAGGTCATGGCACCGAACACAATAATCTGGTGATTACGTGGAAGGTGAGACGCTGATTATTAATAAACACCTCATATGATGCTATATAAGATGTTAACCCATGATGTTTATTAGAGCCCTATGAATCCCTTTTATTTTTCCTAAAGTCAGTTTGTTTTGTTTGGTGTTTTTTTTTTCCATTTTAGTTTTCATTTTTCTGGATGGCATTTTAATGGTTAAATTACATTTTAGTAATTTAGTAAAAGTTTTGTTTTTCCAAAATTCTTTTTTTTTTTTTTTTTTTTTTAATACATTCTTTTTTTTCCTGAATTTAAATTTCTGGTTGAATGGAAAAACAAAATTACATTTTAAAATTTATTTGTTATTCATTAAAAAGCATGTCCAGTTAAATGAAATTATGAAATTTATATCATTTAACATTATTAATAGTGTATTATTAACACTTTATCAATAGTAAAAATAAATAAATAAATAAAATAAATAAATATTTTTTTGTGCCCTATGAAATTTGTCCCCCCCCCCCCCAAAAAAAAAACTTCCCAAATTCCTTATTTTCTGTTTTAATTTTTCAGTTTTAATAATTTAATTAAGTTTTAATAATCAAAAATCATGTCTAACCATTTGAATTAAAAAAACATTAACAATTAATTGTTTGTGTTTGTGTTTATGTTTATGTTTATGTTTGTGTTTGTGTTTGTGTTTATGTATATGTTTGTGTTTATGTTTATGTTTATGTTTATGATTGTGTTTGTGTTTATGTTTATGTTTATGTTTATGTTTGTGTGGGCAGCCGCTGACCCCTCTGCAGGCCAATGGTCCTGGACTGCAGTATAAGGTCATGTGGCGTCAGCAGGACACTGAGAAGGAATGGTCTTCGGTCAGCGTGGCTAACGTCTCTAAGTTTGTGGTTTCGGGGACGCCCACGTTCGCTCCGTTTGAGCTGATGGTTCAGGCGCTGAATGATTACGGTCCTGGACCCAAACCCAGCACTGTGATCGGATACTCCGGAGAGGACTGTGAGTGAATTTTAGCAGTTCACATGCCTTATTCGATTGTTTAGCGGAACGCTGCTAATCCCAGAATGCATCTGTGCAGTTCCGTCGGCGGCTCCTGGTGACGTGAGGGTCCTGGTGCTGAACAGCACGCTAGCAGAGGTGCTCTGGAGCCCTGTTTCGCCCGAATCAGTGCGCGGGCGACTGCAGGGCTATAAGGTACGGCTCTCCTCTCGTCACGTGACCGGCTGATACTCACATTCAGATGCTCATGATTAATTGCCAAACTCACAATTTTTATATATTTTTTATTTAGTTAAAGTTTTAGCACTTTTTGTATTTTTGTGATTTTTATTAGTTTTGTGTGTGTGTGTGTGTGTGTGTGTGTGTGTGTGTGTGTTTATATGTCTATTTATATTCTATTACATTTTAGTTTTAGTTTATTTATTTTTTAGTTTTTTTGTACTGAAAAGATGTGAAATGTTACCTTGGCAAGTACCTGAAATTAAACAAGTTTAATTTTTTAATATTTGATTTTATTTCAGTTGATTATTTCAAATGATTATTTTAAGTAATGAAAATGTGTTTTTTTATGGTTTTAGTTAACTATAATAACCCTGATCCACTTTTAAAAAATAGTTTTTAAAAGTTCAATAAATGCATGACGTTTCCAAAGTCATTGAATAATCATCTTAAAACTCACGATTAATTGAAGGTTATTTTCAAACATAATTATGAAAACAAGATAAGGTAAAAGATTATTGAACCACATTCTGTTTCACAATTCTGAACTTATTATTAATGTTATTAATTTATCTCATTTTTACATTTTGTTTGTTTGTCTTTTCAGTTGAATTATATATCTACAGTCAAACCAAAATTTATTCAGACACCTTCAACATTTCTCACATCACAGTTTATTGGCTATAGTTTAGAAAATGGTAATAAAATATGACAAGAACTCAAGAGTTAAACTGTGTCAGAACAAATTCATCTTGATAATGTCAGATAACTTTGATACACTCTTAAAAATAAAGGTGCTTCATGATGCCATAGAAGAACCTTTTATGTCTAAATGCATAAAGAATCTTTAACATCTGAAGAACCTTTCTGTTTCACAAAATCTTCTTTGTGGTGAAAGAAGGTTCTTCAGATTATTAAAAGGTAAGAAAGAGATGCTTCTTTAAAGAACCTTTGACTGAATGGTTCTTTGTGGAACCAAAAATGGTTCTTCTATGGCATTGCTGTGAAGAACCTTTTAAGCACCTTTATTTTTGAGAGTGCAGAAAGGTATGGAACAAAACATGGTCAGGTCAAAGTGTCAAATCAATTTTTTATTTATTTTATTTATTTATTTATTTATTTTATCAGTTTTAGTGGTAGTCCACTGTATGAAGAATTTTTGGGTGTAAAATGTCAGGTTGACTTTATTTTGCTATCCCCATTTACATAAATTAACTATAGTGTCCTGCACCCACTAGTAAAAAAAAAATGTTTTTTAAAAATGTTATATTTTATATTATAAGTTAAAGTTTTAGCATTTTTTGTATTTTTGTCATTTTTTATTAGTTTTTGTGTGTTTTTATGTCTATTTATTTTTATTACATGTTAGTTTTAGTTTATTTATTTCTAGTTTTTTTTTTACTTTAACTTAAACTAAACAGAAAAAAAACCTTGCTTGTCTAATCTTTTCGTATTCTATCTGTTTTATTTTTATTTATTATAGAATTAACAAAAGCAAAAAGGCCTCTAACACTAGCTTGCTGTATTCTTTTTCTATTCTGTCTGTTTTCTTTTTATTTATTATATAATTTAAAAAACCTTGCTACGTGTATTGCGTTAAGCTAACTGAGACTTGTTATAGCACTTGCATATCATTGCTCTTTGTTAATTTTGATTGCTTCCATTGTCCTCATTTGTAAGTTGCTTTGGATAAAAGCGTCTGCTAAATGACGCTTTAAAATAAATGTAAATGTAAATGTAAACAAAAATGTGAAATGTTACCTTGGCAAGTAGCTGAATTAAAACAAGTTTAATTTTTTTTATATATTTTATTTTATTTCAGTTCATGTTTATTTTAAGTACTAAAATTGTGTTTTTTATGGTTTTAGTTTTAGTTAACTATAATAACCCTGATCCACTGTTTAAAAAATAGTTTTTAAAAGTTCAATAAATGCATGACGTTTCCAAAGTCATTGAATAATCATCTTCAATAACCGTGATCTCAGTATTGAGCAGCTGTAACTCACATTCACATTTACAAAAATAAAAATAAAATACGTGCAACTAAGTCTAATGACACACTCTTTAGGAGACTGAATGGACGGTCACACTTTATTTTAAGGTCCAATTCTCGCTATTAACAAACCATTAACTACAACTTTTGCCTCAATAAACTCCTAATTTGCTGCTTATTAATAGTTAGTAAGGTAGTTGTTAAGTTTAGATATTGGGTAGGATTAGGGATGTAGAATATGGTCATGTAGAATTTGTGCTTTCTAAGTACTAATACACAGATAATTTGTGACCCTGGAGCACAAAGCAGTCATAAGTAGCACAGGTATATTTGTAGCAATAGCCAACAATACATTGTATGGGTCAAAATGATAAATTTTTCTTTTATGCCAAAAATCATTAGGATATTAAGTAAAGATCATGTTTCATGAAGATATTTTGTAAATTTCCTACTGTAAATATATCAAAAAATTATTTTTGATTAGTAATATGCATTGCTAAGAACTTCATTTGGACAACTTTAAAGAAGATTTTCTCAATATTTAGATTTTTTTTTCCAGATTCTTTTTTCCAGATTCCAGATTTTCAAATAGTTGTCTCTCAGCCAAATATTGTCCTATCCTAACAAACATCAATGGAAAGCTTATTTATTCAGCTTTCAGTTGATGTATGAATCTCAATTTCATAAAATTGACCTTTATGACTTTTAACGGAGGTTGCGCTGTTGTGCAGGTGCATTACCAACGTGAGCGCAGTTTACATCGACATAACTCTCATCACGGCAAACAGAGGACTGAGATCTTTAGCCCCAACAAAACCAATGGGAAACTGCCTGACCTGCTGCCCTACAGCGTCTACAGCCTGCATGTGACGGCCTTCAACAGCCGAGGAGAAGGTCCTGTCAGCGCTGTGCAACGCTTTGAGACGCCTGAAGGCGGTAAGACATTTCTACAACACCCAACAGAGGACCAAAACTGTCAGCAGCGACAAACGTTTCCATTAAATCCATTTCCAGAGGCATTTTGACCTTCATAAAGGCAACTTTTCTAGCCTTTTTAAATGTATGTCCCCATTCATTTACATTTTACATGAAATAAGAATAAGGCATTATAGGGCTGTTACCAATCAAATCAAATCAAATCAGACAAAATCCGTCTTTGCACTCCAGAGGCAGCACAGAATCTGCATCTGAAGTGGCATTTAGATGGATTTAGACAGACTCTTTACAAATGCGTAAATAATGTTCTAAATACAAAATACATTAAATATAGAAAATAAATGTATATGAATATGAAACTAAAACCATCAGTAGGTGGCAACAAGTCACTGTCTTAATGAGTGAGTCATTGATTCATTCATTCAACCGATTCGTTCAAACAGCTGAATCATTCAAGAACAAAACACCACTGTGTTGACTGGACATGCAAACATTCTGTTTGGAATTACACTACCAGTCAAGTTTTTGAAAGGTAAGATGTTTAATGTTTTTTTTTTTAAAGAAGTCTCTTCTGTTCACCAAGCCTGCATTTATTTGATCCAGAGTAAAACAATCAAATTTTGAAACATTTTTACTATTTAATATAACTGTTTTCTATTTTAATATATTTTAAAATATAATTTATTTCTGTGATGCGCAGCTGAATTTTCAGCATCATTACTCCAGTCTTCAGTGTCACATGATCCTTCAGAAATCATTCTAATATGCTGATTTGCTGCTCAAGAAACATTTTTAATTATTATTATTATCAATATTTAAAACAGTTGAGTACATTTTTTTTTTTCAGGATTCTTTTGGGGGGGGGGGGGGGGGGATTATAGAAATTAATACTTTTATTTAGCTAGGATGATTTAAATTGATCAAAAGTGATGATAAAGACATTTATGATGTTACAAAAGATTTCTATTTCAGATAAATGCTGAAAAAAACTTTCTATTCATCAAAGAAACCTGAAAAAATTCTACTCGGCTGTTTTTAACGTAATAATAAAAATAATGATAAATGTTTTTTGAGCAGCAAATCAAAATATTAGGATGATTTCTGAAGGATCATGTGACAAGTAATGATGCTAAAAATTCAGCTTTGAAATCACAGGAATAAATTACATTTTAAAATATATTCAAATAAAAATATTTCAAAATGTTACTGTTTTTGCTGTATTTTGGATCAAATAAATGCAGGCTTGGTGAGCAGAAGAGACTTCTTTAAAAACATTACAAATCTTACTGTTCAAAAACTTTTGATTGGTAGTGTATTTTGGACCATAAACAGTCAAAATCGACAATATTGTGTTTAAAATTTAAGTCACTTATTGTTAGCTTAAACTTCGCTTATGTTTAAATCTATTTATTTATGAATCATATACCATTAGATAAAGTATTAAATAATAATGATCTTAAAAGGAGGACAAATGAGTATTTTAAAACCGGACCTAAAGCTGACCAGAAGACCGCACAGGCGCTGCTATCATTAAACACGGATGCTGTATGTTTGTGTTCCAGTTCCAGGCGCACCGTCCTTCTTTGGGGTTTCTGTCTCTGATCTGGACTCTCTGACGCTGCAGTGGGGTCCACCTCACGAGAGGAACGGCCGTCTGACCGGATACACCCTCAAATATCAGACCGGTGAGAACCTGTGCAGCGATTAAACCCATTCACAACAGAAACCGTAACTACACTGTCTGCCAAACACAGAAGTCACACACTCTAATGCTGATCTGATGGTGTTTCCACAAGCTTATGCTTATGACAACATTTATCTCCTTCAAGAGTTGCATTCGTTTTTGAGTTGCACTACAAGGAATATTTGTGACCCTGAACCACAAAACCAGTCATAAGGGTAAATTTTTTTTTTTTTTTTTTTTTACTTTTTGATGTTTCTTTTTGATTTAGATTTTTTGATGCATACATAAAAGATGTAAGATGATCAAAGTTTGTTAGGATAGGACAATATTTAGCTGAGATACAACTATTTGAAAATCTGGAATCTGAGGGTGCAAAAACAACAACAACAACAAAAAAAAAATCTAAATATTGAGAAAATCACCTTTAAAGTTGTCCAAATGAAGTTCTTAGCAATGCATATTACTAATCAAAAATTAAGTTTTGATATATTTACAGTAGGAAATTTACAAAATATCTTCATGGAACATGATATTTACTTAATATCCTAATGATTTTTGGCATAAAAGAAAAATTTATAATTTTGACCTGTACAGTGTATTTTTGGCTATTGCTACAAATATACATGTGCTACGTAAGACTGGTTTTGTGCTCCAGGGTCACATTTAAGAGTTGCATTCATTTTTAATTTCTTGTACTGAAAATAGGTTGTTTAGGAAATGAAAAGCTGCACATTGCATCAGTTCAGGCTAAAATAATTGTTCTGAAAGTGATTCCAGCAATACTGTTCTTCTGTTATATCACTATAGTTATGGTTTTTGGTGTGAATGTGCCTTTATGATTTCAAGTTTTAGAAAAGGAAGTTTCCAGAATCTCTGCTATATTCTGCTATATGTTGTTTGTGTTTATTTGAGTGTTTGTCCTTGTTCATGTTGCTCAAGTCAATTTGAAGCAAAACAAATGGTCTGTAAGCGTAGCTTATGATTGGGTAAAATAGCGTGACCACGCCCCTTTCCGCTCCTGTCCCACCTCCAGTCGACAGCAAAAATGATTTGGGTCTTCTGGAGGAGCTGGATCTGCCGTCCAATCAGAGCAGCTTCACGCTGCACAACCTTCCTCACAGCACGCGCTACAAGTTTTATATCAGTGCCAGAACACAGAGAGGAGTCGGTCCTGTGCTCACTGAGGAGGCCATCACCATCCTAGACAGAGGTACGTACACTAGATAGGGTGCACAGCTGTTTCTGTAGTGTGTGTATGTGTTTATATGTGTTTTCTGTTTACTTGTCTACTTCGACTCGTCTTTTGAATGTCTCATGTTTGTTTTTCTGTGCAAGACAGCAGAATCTCATCATACCTGCTTAGTTTATGACAGAAACAAACCAGGTGTTGTCCGTATTCATAGTGCTTACAGCAGGACTGATGTTCATATGTAGATTCTGGAACTGTGAAGCATGGCAGCATTTCACTAGATTTGTAATGAGACACGTTTGTAAACCTGTCTCCCTGCGTTTTTCTGCTAAAAAAAAAATAAGAAGCTTGATAGTTTAATTCTTGCTGGAAAAGAAATTGATTTTGTTACTAAGTAAAATAATTTATATACTTATAAAATTGTATTTTATTTTACAGTGAAATTGTATTAGAATTGTAATTTACTTCTGTCTTTGAGATAATGACGATAATAATAATAAATTTAAAAAAATATATAATAATTATTACACCATCCTGCATCATATTTGCTGAATGAAATCCAATACTTGTTTCTTACTAATTTTAGGGTGCTGATTCCAAAAATAGTGTCTGTTTTTGTTCTTTCACGTCACACTTTCTCTCTAAGTTTGATGCATTTTGTAGCATTTTGGGTTTTGACAACCATCTGTGCGGTGAAGTCTTGTATTCTCCCTCAATCAGCAGAAAAACACCACAAACACGTGTCCTGTCTGAATCTGAGCCAGATTACAGCTGTTTGATCAATATGTTAACATGTATAACATTATTTGATACCTAATCCTGATTTCAAGGTTAGAATTATGGCCAGTGACACAAGAAAATACAAACACGAGTCAGGTGTTTTCTGCCGCATCTGTGGGTGTTTTACTGCATCCAAACAGAGACAGAAAATTATATATTTTGGAAATTTTGAACATATTTCTCCACTCCATTGCAGATTGTAAGTTAAATAATACATTTTCAATATTTCTTTTTGTCCAACTTTTGGCATTTGACTGCTTTTGCTATTTTGATAAGTGCATTAAAGCTAATGCATAAAATGAAAAATGAAGATTTTCATTCTTATTTTGTGCAAAAAAAAAAAAAAACAACTATGCAATGGAAAGTTTTTATTAATATTTTTGAACTCTGCATCATTAAATTAGAAATATTAGGCTTTTCTTTTTTTCTTTTTTTTTTTTTTTTTTTTGCAAATCAGGAGATTTTTTTTTCTCAAGATGTAGGCCTATGCTGTTAGTATATTAAAATTGTTTGGTTTCCCAAAAATCTTGAGAGAAACACTGTACAGTGTGTGTTATCCTTCATGATCCAGCTTTGTTTTTTTTGTTTTTTTTTCATTTTTATAAATGAGAATAAATGCCCTTCTTCTCTCCTACTGTAGTGACATCATCACTAGCCCCGCCTCCACACGCTAATGTCACATATCATTAGGCTTCTCACATTGTGTTTGGTCCTCTTGTAAACAGTGCCGCTCGTGTCAGTGCGTCGTTGACACTCACTGATCCGGAGGTCAGAGGTCACTGATGGGCTGATGATGTCTCTCTCTCTCTCTCAGCGCCGCCGGTCGCTCCTGCGTTTGGGAACATCAGCTCGTCCGTGAGTGAGGACGGAGCGCTGATCAGTTGGGAATACTGGGGCCCCGAGAAACACCTTTATGTTGAATATATTATAGACAAGAGTAAGAATCCTGCATTCGTGTGTCGTGATGATGATGATGATGAAACGCTGAACATATACATTCCTATGAGTAGAGCTCCTGTAGAAACTAATACACAGCCATACCCCGCTGAACAGATCAGCCTCCACGCTAGTTAGTGCTGGTGGAGACCCGTCTGTTCAGCAGGGTACACTGAAATAAATAATGTCCTTACTTGGTATTTTTGTCTTGTTTTCCAGTACAAATATCTAAATATTCTTATATCAAGAAACATATTAAGAAGATATAAAGTCTTGTTGTCTGAGAAATTGATCAAAATGAAGTGAGTTGTATGTAAAATAAGAAACTACAGGTAAATAGGGTAAAAAATGTAGCCACTAGATATCATATCACCATACTTCCTTAGTTGATTAGTTAAGTTTTCTGAAATGTTATATTTAAATATGCACTAATTTGCAAACATTTTCACAAAATCTGAACATTGGATAAAGCCAGGTTAAAAATTCTTGTTTGATTTTGTTGACATAGAGTTATAGGTTTTTACAGAGGGGATTTTGGAATTCTCTTTTTATCACTTCATAAATCATAAAAACAAATACATTTTCACCATGTTTTAACAAGAAACTCATATAAATCGGTGTAAATGAAATATAAACAAACCCCTCAGTAAAAACCTTCAGAATATAGAAAGGAATAAAACTCTAAGTTTTGGTGCGTGTAAGTGCTGCTAAAGTGGAGAAACAAACTTTTAAAATATGTAATGGAACTGAAATCTACAGATGCAAATAGGTACAGAGCAATAAAACAAATAATTAAATGTGCATTTAGACTTTTCATTCCACTAGTCTGAAAAAAGACATGTTATGGAAGCAAAATAGACCAAAATTGACCATTGCATGAAAAACAAGGTTTTTGCCTGCAGTGTCTCACCTAAAACCAAGAACAAAAGTGTTGAAAATCCTGTTCTCCCTTTGAATTAAGTTTATTTTTCTGACCTCATTGGCAGATATTTTTTCTTGTTTTAAGTATAAACGCACTTCATTTTGAAAACATCTTGAAAACCTTCATATCTTATCTGATGTCATTGTGCATGTATCTTATATACTGGAAAACAATACAGAAATACTGAGGAAGAACGTGGGTTTTTGCAGTGTAGTTCACTAAAGGGTCATAACAGTTTAGTTGTTTTGTAGATTAATTGCAGAGCTGTAGTAGGTGGGTAGTCAGAATTAACTCCAGACTGACAGCAGGTGTCTAGAGCTAACTTACCCGTGTTTGACTGTGAGGACGCTGAAGTGCTTCGTGTTGTGCTGGAAACCCTCAGGTGATGAAGACTGGCACAAAGAGAAGGTCAACGGCTCTCAGTTCCACGTTCTTAAGGGTTTGAAGAAAGGTTTGGCCTACAAGGTGCGTGTGGTGGCCCGGGGTCACGACGACCGAGCGGTCCATCACTCTGAGGAGCTGTTGGTTAAGGTCCCAGGTGAGGCTTCATCTCAGCCTCAAGGCCTTGTGGGATATTTGGCGGCTGTGATGCATGATGGCTGTTGTGAGATGTTGAAACGCATGACGCACGTCTGTATATCCTGCATGAGTCCATCTGTGCTCATAATGTGGCTCAGTTGTTATTGTTAATTTATTGATCAGCATGATTGTATCCCATAATCAATACAAACTGTAAAGTTGATTTTCTTACTCAGTTATTTTCCAGTACAAGTATCTCAGCATTCTTACATTTACTTGAGATGCTAAATTAAAAGTTTCTAAAAAATTCCAAAAATACAGTACATCAAATTTGAGTTTATGCTGAAAGAAGAACAAAATATTTGCCTATATATATACAGTGGGTACGGAAAGTATTCAGACCCCCTTCACTTTTTTCAATTTTGTTATGTTGCAACCTGATACTACAATTGTTTAAATTCATTTTTTTTCTCATTAATCTACACTCTGTACCTCATAATGATGAAGTGAAAACAGAATTTTAGAAATATCTGTAAATTTATTAAAAAGAAAAAACTGAAATATCACATTTACATAAGTATTCAGACCCTTTGCAACAACACTTGAAATTTCGCTCAGGTGCCTCCCATGTCTCTTGATCATTGCAGAGATGTTTCTACACCTTGATTGGAGTCCGCCTGTGGTAAATTAAATTGATTGGACATGATTTGGAAAGGCACACACCTCTCTGTAAAAGGCCTCACAGCTGATAATGCATATCAGAGCGAAAACCAAGCCACGAGGTCAAAGGAACTGCCTGCAGAGCTCAGACACAGGATTGTATTGAGGCACAGATCTGAGGAAGGCTACAAAAAAAATTCTGCTGCACTGAAGGTTCCCAAGAGCACAGTGGCTTCCATAATTCTCAAATGGAAGAAGTTTGGCACAACCAGGACTCTTCCAAGAGCTGGTCCCCAGCCAAACTGAGCAATTGATGGAGAAGGGGCTTGTCTAGACTGGTGACCAAGAACCTGGTGGTCACTCTAGTTGAGCTCCATGATCATATATGCAGATGGGAGAAACCTACAGAAGGACAAACATCACTGCAACACTCCACCGATCTGGGCTTTATGGCAGTGTGGCCAAACTCAATCCTCTCCTCAGTGAACACACATGAAAACACACTTGGAATTTGCAATAAAGCACCTAAAGGACCCTCAGACTCTGAGAAACAAGATTACCTGGTCTGATGAACCTCAATTCTAAGCATCATGTTTGAAGGAAACCGGCTCTTCTCATCACCTGCAGAGTACCGTCCCAAAAGTAAAGTGTGGTGATAGCAGCCTCATGCTGTTGGGCTGTTTTTCAGCGGCAGGGACTGAGGAACTCATCAGAGTAGAAGAAAAGCTCAATGACCAAAATATTGAGATAGCCTTAATGAAAACCCAGTCCAGGGCATTCAAAACCTCAGACTGGGCCGAAGGTTCACCTTCTAACATGACAATGACCCTAAGCACACAGCCAAGGCAACACAGGAGTGGCTTAGGGACAACTCTGTGAATGTCCTAGAGTGACCCAGCCAGAGCCCTGACTTGAACCCTATCGAACATCTCTGGAGAGACCTGAAAAAGGCTGTCAACAGACGGTTCCCATCCAACCTGACCGAGCTTGAGAGGATTTGCAAAGAAGAATGGCAGAAATTCCCCCAATCCAGTTGTGCAAAGCTTGTTGCGTCATACCCAAAAAGACTCGAGGCTGTAATTGCTGCCAACGGTGCTTCAACTAAGTACTGAGTAAAGGGTCTGAATACTTTTGTAAATGTGATATTTCAGTTTTTTCTTTTTAATAAATTTACAAACATTTCTAAAATTCTGTTTTCACTTCATCATTATGAGGTACAGAGTGTAGATTAATGAGGAAAAAAAAAGAATTTAAACAATTGTAGTATCAGACTGCAGCATAACAAAATTGAAAAAAGTGAAGGGGGTCTGAATACTTTCCGTACCCACTGTATATATATATATATATATATATATACTGTATTTATTAGGACTGCAAAACGATTAATCACGATTAATCACATTCAAAACAAGTTTTTGTTTACATAATATATGTTTGTGTACTGTGTATATTTATTATGTATATATAAATACACACACATATATGTATATATTGAAAAAAATATTTGTATGTATATATATTTATAGTTGTATATAATCTATATTGTATATAAATATAAATATTTTATATATAAATCAAACATATGTTTCCTTAATATATACATGTATGTATGTGTGTGTGTGTGTGTGTGTGTATTTATTTATACATAATATATTTACACAGTATACACACACATAGTAAGTAAACAAACTTTTTTCTGAATGCAATTAATAGCGATTAATCGTTTCGTAGCCCTTATATATATATATATATTAGTGCTGTCAAAATTATCAATTCATCAATTAGCCTGTATCAGTTCATATCAAAGCGTGAAATAAACTACGTGCATGCAATGCCATGGTCAGTTAAGGCATGAAGTTACCAAAAAGGTGATTAAAGCTGCCTTAAAACTGTGCATGCATGTAATATGTTATATTTTAGTTAAATTAAGAACATTTCTCTGAAATGGTTTTCAAAACTGTCCTGGAGCAGCCCAGCACTGTCTCCCTCATCTAACACACCAGATTCAACTCGTCAGCTCATTAGTAGAGACTGAAATGGGTCAAAAAAGGTGATAAGAGTTGAGAGAAAACACGATGCGTGTCAGATCCACGTCACGTTCAGCAGCGACAGCTCTTAAAGTAATAGCAGCCAAAACAACCTAATAACCAGCAGCTGTGATGTCTGTTCATCAAGAATAAAAGAAAAAAAGAGGAAATCAATAACTTTAATATAGCTGTAAGTATTTATCTGTATTTAGTTTAGAATTTAGTGTTTGATAACTTTATTCAATTTCTGTATATTTCTGCTGAAGGGCACAGGTAGCTAAATATAACATTTATTATAATGGGTTTATGTGAAGATTGTTTTAAGTTCACTTAAATTAGAAGTTATTTTTAAAGTCTAATAAATGTTCAAATTGATAGCTCTTAATTATAATGTAATGTTTAATGGTTATATTCAATGGTTAAATATTAGGGGAAATTCTTTTATAGGGAAATCAGTATTACTTGATATCAGTGATACTGGCGTCCAGTCATAAAAAATATGCCATTAAACAAATATTAAAAATATGTTGTTTGTACATTAGTATTTCAGAAAAAATGTGCGATTAATTAGTTATTTTTTTTAATCGATCTACAGCACTAATATATATATATATATATATATATATATATATATATATATATATATAGGCAAATATTTTGTTCTTTTTTCAGCACAAATTCACTTAATTGTGATCAGTTTCTCAGAGTTGTGCATTATGTCTCTTGTAAATGTATCTTGATTTAAGAATGTTCAGATATTTGAACTGGAAAACGAGAAATACTGATGAAGACGATTATTCCTGCAGTTCTGGTTGAATTTTCCTCACCACGTTTGTCTCTCATGACTGTGTTCATGGCGTCTGATCTTCCGTGACTCGTTGGAGTTTGAATCGAGCTGTTTAAAGTTGGAGATCTGCATGTTTCTCATGCTCTTCTTCCTCCTCCTCTTCCTCAGCGATGGTGAGTCCGCAGGTGGACATCGCCACTCAGGGCTGGTTCATCGGTCTGATGTCGGCCATCGCTCTGCTCATCCTCATCCTGCTCATCATCTGCTTCATCAAGAGGAACAAAGGCGGGAAATATCCAGGTGAGCATTATTTTACTATCACTGATATAATATTATAGTCTTTATTGTTATACGTTCTGTTTTCACTTTAATTTTAGTTAAAAAGTTTTAGTAGTTTTGTTGTGCTTTTGGCAATTTTCTTTGTTTTTTTTTTTTTTTTGTGATTTTGCTTTTTATTAATTTTATTTTTGTTCACAAAAACCAAAATAAACCACTACAAACAACATACAAGGAACAGATACTGTCAGTACTGCTTATAAATATTGCAAGTATCCATACGGCATACCAATACAATATAGAAATTGAGTAAAATGTAGTTTTTTAAAACTATATTTATAGTATTTTTATTTTTTTTTATTTTGTTATTTTTGTAAATTAGGTTGAACTAAACAAAAATGAGAAATGTTGCCTTGGCAACTAGCTGAAATAAAATAAGTTTAACTTTTATCATTTTTATTTCAGTTAACATTTTATTTGTTTCAAGAATAATTATATTTATTTATTTATTTTTTATGGTTTTAGTTAACAAAAATAACCCTCATGAGATGTGTCTGCTATGTTTCATACGCTGCAAAAAACGTCTTTCTCAGTATTTTTGTCTTGTTGGCATGAAATGAAAAATTCACCTATTTATTTTCTAAATTCATGATAATGATCTTACAGTGAACAACTGTGCATAATTATTAAAACGTGCAAATGTTTCTCCTTTTTTTTCAAAAGTGTAACCTTATAATTTTTAATCAAAATGAAGGAATGTGATGAAAGAAAGGATCTGTCACTACTAATATTTTACCGCAACTTTTAATCGAGATACGTTTACTTGAGAAGTTAAATGGCTTAAGATATTATGTTCGAAATATGAGTTTATACTTAAAACTAGAACAAATATCTGCCAATGGGGTAAAATAAAAATAAAATAGTTTTCCCTTTGAATTCATTTGACTTTCTTTTTTTATCCCATTGGAATATATTTGTTCTTGTTTTAAATATAAACTCACTTAATTTTGATGCATTTTTCAGAAAACAAGACTTGATATCTTCTTTCATTTTGTTTCTCCACTAAATGTATCTTGACTTAAGAATGTTCAGATATTTGTACTGGAAAACAAGTCAAAAATACAGAGGAAGAACATGTTTAATCCACACGTTAACTCATGGGTGAATGATGTATTGTTTCGCTGATAAATGCCAGTGTGTGACTCTGATGTTTGTCTCAGTTAAAGAGAAGGAAGATGCTCACGGAGACCCAGAGATCCAGCCCATGAAGGAGGATGATATCACGTTTGGAGAGTACAGGTGAGAGAGCACTGACCTGACCCTTGACCTCTGACCCCTCAGGAGACTGACCCCACTGCACCGCACCGATGAGAACTTCTCCATGACGTCACCTTCATCTTCTCCTCTGACGGATCTGATCCGGTCTGATCTGCTGTTGGTGGTCTGATGCGGATCCTGTGGGACTCGATCTCTTGATGATCCAGCAGCGTATTTACTGTATCAGAAGATAGTTCTGCATCATCCAGAATAATCCTGCAGATGTTTGTTTCATGTAATGACGTCGGATCTGAACTGAAGCTGCTGGTTTGCCATTTAAAGTCTCTTCCTGCGTTATTCTGCACGCGTGCGGGAGAGAGACAAATGAACGCACTTTACTCCTGTATAGCAATATTCTTTTATATTCCCTGCTTTATTAAATGATTTCTTTTTTATACGCTGATTTTGGACATTATTGCAGATGTTGCTCTGTCCTCAGCATACAGTGTTCATCATAACGCTGGTAAATGATGTGAATCTGACAGCTGCTCTTCACAGGAAAGCATTACTGGCATTTAGACAAAAATGTTTACAGGAAATATTTAGAAATTAAAATATAAATGGTAACACTTTACTTAAAGCCTTTATAATATATATTGCATTATAAAAGTAGTTTTAATGCATTACTTATGCCTTGTAATGCACCTTATAATGCATTGTACAATCTCATGAATAATTGTAACTACAGTTAATACATTATAACTCTTATCAATTCATTGTTACACTATGCATTTTAAATTCGGTTACAATTATTAACAACAAGATATAATGAATTACACACTGCACATTATTAATAATTATAATGCATTATACCCTTTAATAACCCTTTATAATGCATTAAACATAAAGGCTTTAAGTAAAGTGTTACCATATAAATGAATGAAATTATTAAATTAATTTTTTCTTGAAGTCCTCCTGAGATTTTTAATTAATATTTCAATAATTTAACAACTATTTTCTTGTAAATTAAAAAGGAATGCATTACTTTACGAGTTACTTGAAAAAAGTAATCTGATTACATAACTTGTAATGGATTACCCTAACACTAATCAAATCTTTACCTTGAATGCAATGGAAGTCGCCAAATGTACAGTAAATGCAGAATATGAGTGTGGCTTACGGGATCGTTCAATCCTTGAATGATAACACTATCTGAAACAAACTCACACGCAGCAGTAAAATAGACGTTCATGAATCAGAGTCGATTCAGCTGCTCTGAATCAGTTCCACATTACTGGTCTTAGTATGTGATGTTTAGTAGCTCTGAATCGCGTCTGCTGTGATGTTCGCGCAGACTGAGTTGCGATAAGAAAGGGCAGCCAAACGCTCAGGAGTCGCTGGCGTTCGTTCCTCCCGTTGTCTGTAAGTCTCGTCGATTGTGGGAAGGTAAGCAGGAATCTGCATGTGAGAGGAGAAAAACAAACCATTCCAGGATCACACTTCACGTGAACCACTAACACACATCATCGCCAGAGCGAGAGCATGCAGTGAGAATGAATCACAGACGGAGTAAGGGGCCGTTCACACACAATGCATCTTTCCATTCCAATGCTCTACTTTTCCATTGTTTTTCTATGTAAACACAGGCTAGACGGCATGTATGACTGTTGCTCTTGCAGTGTCTCATACATGAGTGTCGCGTTTTTAAAGGGATCCCTGGGTTTTAAGACATGTATAGCTTAATATAATGTAAATTATGTCTCTTATTGAAATATGTAGTAGAAAACCCATGAAAGATGTATGTTATTTAAAAAAATCAACATCGTTTTTGCCATTATTTTATGTGTACATCGATGACGTCAGATGGTTGCACTCGGTGAGCTACTGGTGCTTATTTCTATAGTCTTTGGCTTTTTACCACAACACAACTCAGAAAATAAAATACTGATACGATACCACATTGTGTGGCTTTTGGTAGTAACTTTCAGTCGAAGGGCAACAAGAGACGCAATGTAAGACTTCACTGCTTTCCTAGTGATGGAGAAAAGAATGAGAAGATGCCTGTGGACGAATAAAACTTCCTAAAGACCCGCTTCTTTTTTCTCTCCACTTTAGCCCTGATGCCTTTGAGTTTTTAGTAGACCACAGCTACTGAAAGAGCTTACAAACGGCTGAGACGAGAAATGCTATGCCATCCTTTTAGGATATTAACATGCTTATGCTAATCACGCTAGAGGAGTTTCTCGGTACGGATTTCCATCAATATCCGGGGCGTTTAGACTCCTTGTGGGGAAAAATCGATGGTACAGCATTTGGTTTAAACCTATACTTATATCCATCGCCACCTGTGAGCTCTTTCAGTAGCTGTGGTCATCATACCAGTGTTTTATTTTCTGAGTTGTCTATTCAGAGATGTGTTGTGTTAAAAATATCAACAGCAGTAGCTCTCCGAGTGCAACCATTTTACATCATCAGAATAATGGCGTCCCTCATAGACCAAAATATGTATAAAACTATGTGATTTTTTAAAATAACAAATCTTTAATGGGTTTTCCACTACATATTTCAATAAGAGACATCATTTACGTTATATTAAGCCATACGAGTCTTAATACCCAGGGATCCCTTTAAGACACCATGTTAAGTTAAAAGAAAGTTACACGCAGCGCCGCTAATCAGTGTCAGTTCCAAAACAGTGGACCAATAAGAACACCCCGGAGGCGGGGCAAGCGTTGTGAGTGTTTGTTTACAGTAGCAAGTTGGCATGGCAGCTGTTTTTATTTCCATTATTGTGTCACGTCTCAGAAGCGCATCTTGAGACCCTCTCATTCTGTGCTGTGCAACGACGCGTTCTGAGTGAACAGCCCCTAACAGAGCTGTACGCTAGAGTAAATCTATCAAAAACTAATACTTTTAGCTTTATTTACTGGGGTTATACAGTATTTTATTTTTTATTTTTACTTTATTATTATTATTATTATTATTTTAAAAATATATAAAAGTAAAAATATTTAATGATTTTTTTTGCCTTTATTTGTGCCAAATGACTTACATGAAATTGTACCAAGTATAGAACAACAGCAACAACAAAAATCCATATATATATATATATATATGACAACTGAAATTATTTGGCCGAAAATAGCAAAAAAAAAAAAAAAAAAAAGGAAGCTTTTATTTACTTGGGTTACGCAGTCTCTTTTTTTTACTTAAAAAATTATTATTATTATTATTATTATTTAAAAAATATCTAAAAGTAAAAAACATTTTATACAATTATTTTTTGCCTTTATTTGTGCCAAATGACTTCTTAAATTGTATCAACAAATACAGAACAACAAAAATCCACATATAATAATAATAATAATAATAATAATAATAATAATAAAACCAAAAGCAGAGAAAAACAAATATATGAGGGCATTATACAGTATGAGACTCCCTGTTATTTAGTTACCTGTACTAGTTACCTGTACTAGTTACCTGTACTAACGTTCTCGTAACACAGCAGGAGTTTCATGGGAAGTGTGGCTACATCCATTCATGATTCATGTATGATTTGAAGTTTTTCTCAATCCGTTTGTGTTTAATCACGGCTTAATTGCTTCGTTCATGAAACACCAGCAGAAGGAGTTTCTCTTGAAGTAGTTCGTCGAATGAATCAGATTCTTTGAATGATTCACTCAGATTCAGCTGGTGCTTCAGGAATCAGGCTTTGTTATGATCATGTTCCGGCTGATGTTTGAATCACGGCTTAATGAATCTGTTTTTCATCTCTTGAGATATTGATTGCGCTTCTTCCATCTTTATTCCTCTGATGCTTTAATTCTTGTTTTGAAGTTCTGGCAGGTTTTGTCTCTCATCCTGTCACATGTATGTGATTGCACATGTGATGCCGATTCTGCATGTGTGTGCCGTCCATCTTTTGAGCTTGATTCGCATCATGATTCACCTGCATGTGGTTTTTCTCCTAGTGACGAGGACCATAAACCGCTCAAAGGGAGCCGAACGCCCTCCAGCGGAACCGTTAAGCGCGACGGCAGCGATGACAGTTTAGTCGACTACGGAGACTCTGGAGACACACAGTTCAATGAAGACGGCTCGTTTATCGGACAGTATAGCGGGAGATCGGATAGAGACGCCACACACGACAGCTCTGAGCCGCCGTCTCCGGTCAACGCCATGAACTCATTCGTGTAGAGCTGATGAGATCCGCTGATTCAGTTTACTAGAGACTAAACCAGCCCAACGCCACTGAAGCGGACTGTTGCTTTCGTACGGATTTCAGAGGACGTTTAACTGGGCTGTGTTCACAATAGCACACTATCATACTACCGCAGTATGTACTATTATGCAATCATCTAGATATCAGGCAAAAATATAAACATGTATATTTATGATTGGATCACTCAGGCGGAGTTTATAATTTACAGATTTACTTAAAGGAATAGTTGACCCTGAAATGAAAATGTGCTCATCCTCAGGTCATCCAAGATCAGGATGAGTTTGTTTCTTCATCAGATTTGGAGAAATGTGTCTCTGCATCAGTTTCTCAGCAGTGGATCATGTGCAGTGAATGGGTGCCGTCAGAATGAGAGTCCAAACAGCTGATAAAAACATCACAATAATCCACAAGTAATCCACAGCACTCCAGTCCATCAGTTAACATCTGGAGAAGACAAAAGCTGAAAGTGAAAAAGTGTTCTGGTGTGAATCAGGAGAGAAATCTGCACAGATCAAGCAGCGTTTACAAGCCAAAACAGTTCTAAACAAATATGAGGCTGGATTTTGATGTGAGAGACAACATCAGATTTTCACTGGAGGAAGAGTTATTATGGATTATGGACTCGTATTTGAGTTAAAAACATCTGGATGGATTTGTTTCATCTTTTGTCTTCTCCAGATGTTAACTGATGGACTGGAGTGGTGTGGATTACTTGTGGATTATTGTAATGTGATTATAAGCTGTTTGGACTCTCATTCTGACGGCACCCATTCACATCCATTGGTGAGCAAGTGATGCAATGACACATTTCTCCAAATCTGATGAAGAAACAAACTCATTTTCATTTTTGGCTGAACTATTTCAGATGTGACGGCAGTAGCACACTATGTTCAGTGTTCGGTGTTGATCATGTGGTGACGCAGTATGCTAGTATAATATTACGGACGCAGCTGATGTATCCATGCATGATGACAATATTCTACTCTTCCACTCTTCAAAATCTGATTCTGAGAGATGGAGACACTCTGACTGTATTTCAGGTTTGCTAATGACAGTCAGACTCTTCTATTGCTTAAACAGTCTTGTAGACGATGTCAGGTGCTTCCAGAGCATCGCCCTCATCTTGACCCGCATGTGAACCTGTGCAGTTCCCATAGCAACCCAAACCTGTGATGCTGAGAGGAACCTGATGATGATGCTTCATCTGCATGACTGTAGATGTCAGACATGAGTTCATATGCTAA
>CM077265.1:507500-740000 GCA_039654775.1 Spinibarbus caldwelli
TACTGCACCCAAACAAAATCTTACTTTTGTGTTAGTTTTTGTGATATCAACCTCAAATTTGGAACACAACTTGCAGTTTTAGAGTAAAACATGTTTTGGAAAATGTATTTCATATAGAATTTTAAAATAGTATTTTTTCATAATGATATCACTTTTTGTTTTATTTTTTAAAACTACAGTATTTCCATTACAAGACATACAAGCTCCAAAGCATTCAAGATTTACAGCAACAGTTTAAGTTGAAAACGTAATTTCCAGGTCTTTGCTCAAAAAGTGGTTAACAGGTAAGAAATGAGTCATAAATATTTCACAAATATTATTGAGTACTATAAAATCACCTAAAAATACGAAATATTAAAAAAAAAAAAAAAAAAAAAATTAAGGCACGCAAACACCAGAAGATTAAGGGAACGTTTCATTTGATCAATCTGCAAACATTATGAGAACATTTTGAATATTGTCTTAACATTCTGAAAAAGCAGTAATTAGTAACATAAATTAGGTGAACATCTCACTAAAGTATTTCAGAAAACGCTCCATGAATAATGTATAAATAACGTTTTGATAGTATTCTAAAAAATAGAATAGATGGATGAATGGATGGATGGATAGATAGATAGACAGATAGATAGATAGATAGATAGATAGATAGACAGATAGATAGATAGATAGATAGACAGATAGATGATCAGGTGTATTCTCATGTATCAGCTGCTCGTGACTAACACACTTGTATTATTGGCTGACAGCTGAATCAGCCAATCAGCGCCTTCCCGCTGCTGCTTCCCTCGCGCGTCACCGCGTCGCGTCCAATCGGCTGCTCTGGAGGAGCGCGTCGCGCTGCGCTGGAGCCCCGCGCTGTCAGTCCGCCCGCGACGCGCTGCGGAACGGGAGTCTGCTGAAGGTGAACGCGGCACAGTCGCATCCGCAGGTAAGAACAGCGCGTTTACTGATGCTGCGCGTGTGCGAGGAGAGGCGCGCGATGCTCTGTGAGGATGAGGATGAGGATGATGATGCTGAGACACACATGCACCGCAATGCAGACGCGAACAGGATGTTTTGCTTTGATTTGTGTAATGAGATTCGTTCGGTCGTGCGCGTTGTTTTTCTGACGCGCGTCTCAGAAAAGGCGTTTATGAGGCGTTAAAGATGCATGAGCATCAGACAGAGATCGCGATGATTGCATGAATCAGGGACTGTTTTCGTTGGGCGTGTAGAGAGATATACATGATGAGAAGGGTTATATATGATGTGTAGATTATATAGGGCGTGTAGAGAGATATTAACCCTCTCTAGACATCATATATAACCCCACACACATCATATGTAACCTGTAAACACGCGTGTGTGGAGTCATGTGTGATACTGTATGTCTAACACATTCCCGATTAATGCAAACATCATTATATTTATAAATTATATTTTTTATTTATTTATTTTTTAATATTTTAATAGCATCTGCCAAACCTAGCACAGACCTTCGGTGTCATTTTAAAATTATTGATAGGCTATCTTTTGTTAATATTTTGAATTAGATTTAATTTTATATTTTCTATTTTCACTTTAATTTTAGTTAATTTTTTTGCGATTTTGTCTTTTTTTTATTAGCTTTTGTTTTATTTAAATTTGTGCTGTCAAACGATTAATCGAGATTGAATCCAAAATAAAAGTTTTTGTTAACATAATATATATGTGTGTGTGCTGTGTATATTTATGTATATATAAATACACACACATGTATATATTTAAGAAAAATATATTATGTTTATTTATTAAATATATGCATATATAATATAAATTTTAAATATATATATATATATATATATATATATATATATATATACACATACATACATATATATAATTATAAATATATACATGTAAATATTTTCAAAATATATAGTGTATGTGTTTGTATTTATATATACACAATAATTATACACAGTACACGCACATATATTATGTAAATAAAAATGTATTTTGGATGCAATTAATCGCAATTAATTGTTTGATGTAAATGTCTGTGTAGTTTTTTATTTATTACACTGAAAAAAGTTGAATTTTCACTTCAAATTTGCTAGTAAATTTCACAAATAATTAAAAAAGAAATGGCAAGCAACTTGTTGAATTTTGAATATATATATATATATACTGCAGTCATTTTTTCTTTTATTTATTGACAGTGTGGTTTTAGTTTATTTATTTAGATATTTTAGTAATTCAAGCTAAACTAAATGAAAATGAGAAATGGTGTCTTGGCAGCTAGCTGAAATAAAATACATTTTATTTTATTTCAGTTAACATTTGTTTCATTTTAAGTAGCCTAATGTTTTTATGGTTTATTTTTTAGTTCTATTTAACAATAATAACCTTGTGGAATTACCTCATTAATTATTAAAATGCAACAGCCGATATTTATATTTCTGTGTTAAAAGTAGTTGTGTTTATTAAAAGTATATGCAATTTGGGTGTAGCAAGCTGTATATGATCTCATAATGCATTAGGCATGCAGTATTGCAGCTTTATGAGGTTTATCTCAAAATGAGGTCAGTTTGGGCACTGATCATGCATTCGTCAAGCAAAACGCAATGGATTTAAGAAATGCTGAAGAGTCTGGAGACATTAATGAGGCAGCTGCTCTGTTTGACTAATAATAAATATGAACACTATATAAATATGGGTTGTGATGAATGTGTGGTTTCAGTGGTGGCTAATGGTCTTAGTCTAGTTAGGAATGTCCTGATGTGTTTAATCAGTCTGTTCTGTGGGTTAATCAGCTTCCACATGAAGGATCCTGACGTTCTGTGATATCAGTCTCGCTGTGTTTTCCTCAGGGCAGACGTCTCTTCTTTAGAATGAGGGTTTGACCTGTTTACCCATCAGCCCTGGGCACAGACGTGAGAACGAGCTTCATTAGCAGTGTCAGATCGTTATATTGGTGTGCTCAAGTCAAGTCAGAAAGATGAAAACACATGAACGGTCAGAATTACCAGGCTTTAGTTGAGTCTCAGTGACTAAAATGATTTTCATTTACAATAAAACTAGCTAAATTCCACGAGGGTCAAAGACGAAAAATGGTTTTCAAGCATCAAAACAGTTAGTGTAATACAGCTTTGAGTTGTTGTTGTTGTTGTTTTTCAATACATTAGAAAGTGTCCTGTTTAATTAAATCGTTCTTTCTGTGCTAAATAAATAAATAAATAAATAAATATCATACATTTTTACGATGATTTACTGTACAGAAAACAACCACTAAAATCTCATTCAGTGTAACAATCTTGTCAGGCATATTTACCACAAGAATCAGTTTATGATTAGTTTTACCCCAAATACTACTTACTTGTAATTTTTGTAATTTGACAGCAAGAATTTTTTACTCATTTGAAATGCAATACAATTTAGTATGCTCACTTATTCTTTTATATATTTTAATACGTACAGGTCAGAATAAGTATGTTGTTTCAATTTTTACATAAATGAAAGTGTTACACTGAATGACAATGGAACATTATTTCACCCAAATTTTGACATTTTCTATTTGAAACCTTAAAAGAAGACACTTTACTTTCATTTAATGTGCTTTCTATGTATATAAAATCACTTTTGTATAATTTTTCTTGCTGCAGACATTTAAATGTGTTTGACCCATGTACAAAACACCATAGTATTGTAGAATATGGAACGATTCAGTTTACAGCACCGTCATGAATTTAATAAACACATAGTAAAAAAATGATAGAATTTCAGCAGAAATAGTACATCACCATCTTGCTCTGACTAAAGTGATCTGAACACATCTCATGTGGTAATTATGACTTCCCAAATCGCAAATATGAACTTGAAAGCACCATGTGTTAGAGATCTGTAGCGTCTGAACGTCTCTGTAGACTCAGATGTCGACGTGTGACTCTTGAGGATTTTCAGCAGATTCGCTCTGTGTTTCTACATGTTTGAAGGCCAGAGAAACAGTGGAGGTCCATGTGCTGCTCTTCTCATTCAGGCTCATCAGGTGATTTTACAATCAGCTCAAACAGTTCTGTACTTATGGATGAGGGGCACAGCCATATTTGATGACATGATCCTTCAGAAATCATTCTAATATTCTGATTTGATGTTTAAAAATATTTATTATTAATATTATGTTGAAAACAGCTGAGTAGAATTTTTTTTCAGGTTTTTTTGATTTTTTTGTAACATTATAAATGTCTTTATCGTCCCTTTTGATCAATTTAAAGCATTCTTGCTAAATAAGAGTATTAATTTCTATAAATCCCCCCCCACCCCCACCCAAAAAATTAATACCGACTCCAAGCTTTTGAAAAACTTTTTATTTCAGATAAATTCTCAGATCTTTCTATTCATCAAAAAAAATTGAAAAAATGTACTTAACTGTTTTAAATATTGATGGTAATAATAATAAAAAATGTTTTATATTAGAATGATTTCTGAAGGATCATGTGACACTGAAGACTGGAGTAATGATGCTGAAAATTCAGCTGCGCATCACAGAAATAAATTACAGTTTAACGGATATTCACATAGAAAACAGCTATTTTAAATAGTAAAAATATTTCAAAATTTTACAGTTCTTGCTGTACTTTGGATCAAATAAATGCAGGCTTGGTGAGCAGACAGAAGAACCGAGAATGAAATCTCTTCGATTTCCCCCCCAAATTCTGTGTTTTCCGTTTTTATTTTCTATGGATTCAGTTTTAATCATCAAAATGTGTAAATCAGTTGAAAATTTAACATTTAAAAAATGTAACAAGTGCAGCACAAATGTTTTTTTTTATAATGTTTTAAATACAATATATTTCTGTTGCAGTTCAAGTTAAAGCAAACTTTTATTGTCATCATCATCATCAGTGAGATGATTTACATGATGATAAGAAAAGAATAAACACAAGTATCTTCTACCCCTCATCAGATATCAACTCTGTGAGATGACAGATGAGATATGATGATGAGTTATTGAGTATAAGAATCCTCTTAAAGCTACAGTGTGTCATTCCTGCAGTCTCAGTGATGAACTGAACTCTAATCAGTGTGTTAGCGTGTGAACCCTGAGCAGGTGACGTCCTCTCAGCTCTGAGACTGCGCTTCCCAGCATGCATCTGTGCAATCAGTGTCTGGCGGGGGGGAATGAATCACACAATAAAGCCGCTGCAGTTTGATTGACAGCTCTGGCATTTAATGAGCAGCGGGAGACGGACTGAAGGGATGCGCATTTACTGTCACACACACACACACACACACACACAACAGGACACAGACTCATAATGCAGAAACACTTAGAGTTTAATCTGTATGTGTGTGTTTAAGTGTTTTATGTTCAACACACACACACTCTGTTGCAGGTTAGTCAGCGATTCCAGCGGCCAGATCGATTCTCACTAATGGAATGGAAGGATTACACACAAACACACACACACACACACACACCCCGCTGTGGTTTAATTGAATAGTGTGTGTGTGTGACTACACAAAGAACAACACTGATTAGATCAGACTGTGTTTGTGAGTATTTGTGCAGTGTGTGTGTGTGTGTGTGTGTGTGTGTAAGAGCTGTAGATTTATCTGAGAACAGCCTGACATTGTTCTCAGATGGTTGCTATGGTGTTGTGTGTGGTTGCCAGGATGGTATTCTGGTCTGTAAATGTGCCTCCTTCAACCTGGCAGAGATTGTCTTACTATAGGGAGATGAGAGGGTCTGTATTACTTACTATTGGAGAAAGCGTAACGGCTTACTTGCATCACGTGTCCCTTAATAATCAATCACATTACAGCCTTGACGTCATAGAATTTCAGTCAGAGTTGTACGATGCTCAGTCGCCGTTTACGGATACCATTGGAATGAATGGGAAGTGCCGTAAGATGAATCCCACCTGTCACAAAAAGACTGTGACTTCTCTTATAAAACGGCATTTTTTTCGTGGTAAACTCTAAAAATAGTTGAATCCAAAAGTATTGTTTAGTGTAAAACATGTTGTAGATTAGCAGATAGGCTGTCAGTTCATTAAAAGATAAGCCATTTCCTCTAAAAAGCTGTTTATTCAGCGTAGTGAAACCTCTCCTCCATTGACATCCACTCAAAAAAACGGCCTCTGGTCTCCTTTCCCACGTACTGCAGACCGGAAGCGTTAGCTTTAGCAGTTACACTTTTTCGGCTAATGGTTGCAGGCTTGCCTTCTAGTGGCTTTGCAACCTGCTGCTCTCAGATCAGGAAGTGATAATATTAGATGTCAAAGGTCAGGGAGATAATGTCACCAGAAGTCAGGTCACTGCGTGTGTGTTTAGCTGTAGTTTGTGGAAACAAGTGACTCTTAATATCCAGTAATATTATCAATTTGACTGAAGTGAGTATTCTGAACTTAATTTGAGGGCTCATGGGATTGATTTGAAAAATACAGATTTTGTATTTTCTTCTGGCATTCAAGCCAGTGTTATTTTAGTATCATTGATGTAGTTTTTGGTAATATTTTGAATTTGATTTTAGTTTTATATTTTTTTGTTTTTTACTTTAATTTTAGTTAAATGTTAGTCATCATTTTTATTTATTTCTTTTTAAATGTCTATATGTTTTATTATTGTTATTATTATTATTATTATTATTATTATTATTTAGTTTTAGTTTATTTAGTTGTGGTAATTTTAGTACTTCAAGTTAAACTAAACAATAATAATATAAAAAAAATGCTCTGGGAGCTAGCTTAAATTGAAGTTTTCTTGTATTTTATTTGAGCTGACATTTATTTTTATTTCAAATGACTATAATAACCCTGGTTGAGATGTTGCTCCAGCATCTTCTGATGTTGAGATGGATTGTGGTTTCTGCTGTATGCTGACACAGATCAGAGCAACGGTGGGAGTGTTTTTGTGTAAATGGGTTAATTTCTCTGCGATACTGAAGGGCAGAGCGGCTCATCTGGGTATTTTTAGCGGCTGAAATGCAACGGAGGCCTGAAGGGAGATGAGAGACTCATTTAGCAGTCGATTACAAAGGATCTGCTGGTGTCTGAAGTGAATCTGAGTGAGATACAGACGCTTCATTATCAGCCCTGATTCCTCACCACACTATCAGTTACTGCTGTGAATGAGTAATCAAGAGTATCATGTCAAACAGTAAAGTGGAGATTAGCAGTTAAATAAAGTTTTTTCAGCTGAACCTCTTAGACCAGGGATCTCCAAGAGCTGCCGTCCTACAGATTTCAGTTCCAACCCTGCTCCAACACACCTGTCTGTAATTAACAAATAGCCTTGAACACCTTGATTAGCTGATTCAGGTGTGTTTGATTGGGGTTGGAGCTGAAATCTGTAGGACGATAGCTCTCCAGGAGCAGGGTTGGAGACCCCTGCCTTAGACAAAATATTTACTTGAGTTCAGTATTTCAAAAATGTAACAACAACGGTCACATTGACACACAGGTAAACCGATAAAATATCACATTTTTGTAGTAAAAGTTTTTTTTTCATTTTAAAATTATTTATATTAGAGGCTGACCAATATATATCACAAAGCTCAATATATCGGCTGATATTTTCTATTTTTTTACTATATCCAGTTCCCCATCAGTCGGTCACTCCGAGTCATGTGACCGACGAATGGGACCTCGCCAGAGAGACCAGTCCACTTCAAGTGTAACTAAATGAGCCAATGGACATTGGCATGCGGTATTTCACATCTGGCTGCCACACCCCACAGCACGGGTATAAGAGGCAGCAGGTGCACCACATTAATTCATCTTTTCGCTTCGGAAACCGAGCGGTGGTGCATCACTACTGCTCTTCCCTCCTTTGAATGATTGCAAAGACGAGTGCAGGTGTTACAGTGCAGCAGCGGTGGTCGCGGTCTCACGGGAGAAAAAAAGATTGTCATCGTGCAGACAGCCACACCAGGAGTGTGTGGTGGCCAGTTCCCCTGCGTACTTCAGTACTAAAAGAGCAATTTCTCTAAAAGAGCATTTCTCTAATAGAGCAACAAGGATGATCACGTCTTTATAAAGATGTCTTATCACCCGTGCGTTTCTGGGTGTGGTCATTTCCTGGCGCCTCAGGACGGTCACGATCGCTGCCTCATGTGTCTGAGCATTCAGCACGCTGAGGAGGCTTTCGTGGATAGTTCATGTTCTTCTTGTGGGGACATGACCATCTCGGAGTTGCATAAAAGGCTCCGCTATGTCAAACATGGCGGAGTCCCTCTGCCTCTGCCGCGATCCAGCGTTCGTCCCGGCACCCGGGGTGGCGCTGCGTCCGGTGGAGTCAGAGGTGATTTGAGGATCACGGTGAGGGCTTCCCCAAGTGGAGTTCCTCACCCCTCAAGCACTCCGCAGCCGGTGGAGCGGGCTGGACCCTCTGCAGGACAGAGGGCACCACTCGTTTCCTTCGGTGCCCCCTCTGGCGACCAGATGTCGATCGCTGCATCGGAGGGCGAGCCCTCTCTCTCCGGGGATGACGACTTGGCTGCGTTGCCCCCTTCGGGTGTGGTAGCGTTGTCTGAGCCAGACCCAGAGATGATGGTTATGCTTTCCCGGGCCGCTGAGAATGTCAGGCTCGTGTGGAATCCTCCACTGCGCCCCGATCCTTTGAGGCTGGACGAATGGCTTCTCGGTGAGGGTCGCGCTGGTTCTCAGTGCCTCCTCTGGTGCCATTCTTCCCGGAGGTGCATGAGGAGCACACGAAATCGTGCAAGGCACCTTTCACTGCCCAAAACAAATCTTATGGCTTCTCCGTCCTCACCACCCTCGATGGTGGGGCCACTTTGGGGTACGTGGGCATCCCCTCGGTGGAGCGGTCTGTGGCCATGCAACTGTGTCCAACAGCCACTACCACTCTGCGGAGTGACCCGTGTCTCCCCTCACGGGCCTGTAAGTATTCGTCAGGCCTAACTGGCAGTGCTTACAAAGCTTGTGGGGAGGCGGCTTCTACCCTCCATGCCATGGCATTACTGCAGGTCCACCAGGCCAAAGCCCTGAAAGACCTGCACGAGGGTGGTCACGACCTGGCGCTTCTACATGAACTGCGTGCTGCGACGGACCTCGCGCTTTGAGCAACGAAGGTGACCGCACAGTCTCTGGGTCGTGCGATGTCCACGCTAGTGGTCCAAGAGCGCCATCTCTGGCTGTGTCTCGCTGACATGAAGGAGCAGGAGAAGGTACAGTTCCTGAATGCTCCTGTGTCGCAGACCGGCCTTTTCGGCGTCATGCGCCAGAGGAAACCTGCTGCTTCCACTCCGGCTGCAGCCCCTCAGCCTGCTCGTCGCCGTGGGCGCCCCCCTGCGGTCGCCCCCGCTCCCACGCAGCCGCAACAACCTTCCACCAGGCAGCATCGTGGAGCTGATCGCAGGCAGGACGCCCAGCCCATCCAGGCCCCCGCCAAACCTGGCGGCAAGCGCAAGTGTAAGAGGCCCTGAGACGGGTGACCCAGAGAGAAGACTGCTCATCGGGAGTTGGTGACCACACCACTCCCTCCCCTGGAGGAGGGCCGGGTGGAGAATCCTTTGTTTCGTTTTGTTTTTGTTCAAGAGAGAGGGTACCCAAAAAGTCTCTGGGTCTCAAGAGGAGGAGAGTTGCGAGCTGTGCATCACGGGATCTCTTCTCTCCTCCTCTCTTGCCAGTGGGCAGCAGTGAGTTGCCCAAGAGCACCCCTCTTGCCCATTTGTGGAACCAGGTAGGTGCTGTAACTCTCGAGTCCCCGCTTCAAGTCGTCACTCGCTGGGCTGTCACAAGCCTCGAGCCGGGTTCCTGTGTTCCCTCCCACACGAGGAGGAATCAGGTGAGTGTTACACTTTACATCCAGACCCCGCCCTCTGCCGTAACAGGCGCCGGGCCGGGTCCCTGTGGCGTATGTCAGTGGCCCCGTTGGTTCCGCTGGCACGGTCTATCGGAGCCTGGCTAACGCTCCCCAGTTCATCCCGGTGGCTCCTGCGGACCATCAGACTCGGCTACGCAATTCAGTTCACCCAGCGTCCCTCCAAATTCAGGGGCATCCGGTTCACTTCAGTCAAGGCTGTCGATGCCCCTGTCTTGCGTGCAGAGATCGCAGTCCTGCTGGCGAAGGATGCGATAGGGCTGGTCCCTCCAGCCGATATGAGGTCAGGGTTTTACAGCCCTTACTTCATTGTGCCCAAGAAAAGCGGTGGGTTATGACGATCTTGGATCTGCGAGTTTTGAACCGTGCGCTTCACAAGCTGCCGTTCAAGATGTTGACGCAGAAACGCATTTTCGGATGCATCTGTCCCCAAGACTGGTTTGCAGCGATCGACCCGAAGGATGCGTACTTTCATGTCTTGATCCTCCCACGACACAGGCCATTCCTGCAATTCGCGTTCAAAGGTCGGGCATATCAGTACAAGGTCCTGCCCTTCGGGCTGTCCCTGTCGCCTCGTGTCTTCACCAAAGTAGTAGAGGCAGCCCTTGTTCCCTTGAGAGAACGGGAGGTGCGCATCCTCAACTATCTCGACGACTGGCTCATATTCGCACAGTCTTACAGTCAGTTGTGCGCACACAGGGACCTGGTGCTCAGACACCTCAGCCAGTTGGCTCTTTGGGTCAACTGGGAAAAGAGCAAACTCGTGCCAATGCAGAGGATCTCTTTTCTCGGCATGGAGTTGGATTCGGTCAGCCAGACAGCACGCCTCACCCAGGAATGTGCTCAGTCGGTGCTGAACTGCCTCAAGACTTTGTCAGGCAGGACGGCGGTCCCACTGAAATTTTTTCAGAGGCTCCTAGGGCATATGGCGGCAGCTGCGGAAGTAGTTCCGCTCGGTCTGCTCCATATGAGGCTGCTTCAGCACTGGCTCCATGCCCGAGGTGGGTGTGGTGACACTGCACTCACTGGGTTCAGATTACACCGGTCTGTCGCAGAACCCCACATACAACAGGCACGCAGTGTCAGGGGTATGGATGGGTCCCCAACTACGTTGGCATATCAATTGCCTTGAGTTGCTGGCAGTACGCCTTGCCCTGAGCCGCCTCAGAGGGCGCCTTCGGGGAAGGGACGTTCTGGTCTGTACGGATTACACTGTGACCGTTGCGTATATCAACCGGCAAGGTGGTTTACGGTCCCGTTGCATGTCGTAACTCACCTGCCACCTCCTCCTCTGGAGTCAGAAGCATCTGAGGTCCCTTCGTGCCATTCACAAACCAGGAGTGCTCAATCGAGCAGCCGACGAGCTGTCTCGAGCAGCACTTCCAGGGGAGTGGAGACTCCATCCTCAGGCGGTTCAGCTGATTTGGAGGCGGTTCGGAGTTGCTCAGGTGGACCTGTTTGCATCTCCAGAGACCACCCACTGCCAGTGGTTCTACTCCCTAGCCAAGGCAACACTCGGCACGGATGCACTAGCACACAGCTGGCCCCGGGGCCTGCGCAAATATGCGTTTCCCCCAGTGAGCCTACTAGCACAGACACTGTGCAAGATCAGGGAGGACAAGGAGCAGGTCCTGTTAGTGGCTCCATTTTGGCCCAACAGGACCTGGTTCCCAGAACTCATGCTCCTTGTGACAGCCCCTCCCTGGCCGATTCCTCTGAGGAAGGATCTGCTTTCTCAGAGACAGGGCATCCTCTAGCACCCGCGTCTGGACCTGTGGAAACTCCACGTGTGGTCCCTGGATGGGACGCGGAGGTTCTAGGTGACCTACCCCAGGAGGTAGCGCTCACTGTCGCTTCAGCTCGAGCACCGTCCACAAGACGGGCCTATGCTCTGAAGAGGAACCTGTTCGTCGAATGGTGTCCTTCTCACCATGAGGACCCCCGGAGATGTTCGATCAAAGCCATGCTTTCCTTCCTGCAGCAAGGGTTGGAGTGTAGGCTGCCCCCCTCCACCCTTAAGGTTTAAGTTGAAGTTTCTTTCTATGAAAACCCTACTCATGACTGCATTGGCCTCGATCAAGAGGGTGGGGGACCTGCAGGCATTTTCGGTCGACGATTCGTGCCTTGAGTTTGGGCCGGCTGACTCCAGTGCAACACTGAGACCCCTGCCTAGCTATGTGCCTAAGGTTCCTAACACTCCCTTCAGGGACCAGGTGGTGAACCTGCAAGCACTAGCAGACATTTCGCTAAGTTCGCTAAGTTCTATAGCCTGCTTGTCGAACCGGTTTCTTCCTGTGTTCTCACCTCAAACGGGTAGTGGCACTGAGAGGCCCAGTTCAGAGTCGGCTTGTGGCGTCCTGAACACCTAATTCTCCAGAGAGTTCCTTAACCAGGCAAACCCTGTTGAGTCCTCCAGCACTCCGGCGGCCGGACGTGGCAGAGCATCCGGTGCCAGGCCTTTCAGCCAATGAATTCCTGAAATCTGGTGTGAGGCTAGTGCCCATATGAGTGATCATGTTGGGATCCCATATGTGTATTCCACGGTACACTTACTAGGGCCATGTCTCCCCTGGCAGACCACGTTCTGCCGTCTCTAAATGATGCAGCCTGAGCCATCTCAGAGACTTCCATGTGCAATAGGTCCCTACGGGGTTACTTCACATGAGTAATGTCACTTAACCCCTTCTGGGAGGAGGTGACTCCGCAGTGTGCCTCTTCCAGGTGGAAGGGCACGCTTCCCAGTGTTATCCAAGTCCTACTGTTTGGGTTGCTCGAGGAACAGCAGTAGTCAACCTTCTCTGTGTAGAGCCCGGTCCTATCGTCTGCCTTATAGGAAGGACCAGGAGGCCTACACAGGGCATTGGAGGGGGCAGCTCCTGTGGCGCTTTGGTAGGGATCCCATTCGTCGGTCACCGACGTGACTCGGAGTGACCGACTGATGGGGAACGTCTCGGTTATGTATGTAACCCTCATTCCCTGAAGGAGGGAACGGAGACGTCACGTCCCGTCACCACAGTCGCTGTACCACAGCTGAGCTGCCGGGTCACCGGCTCGGCTCCTCAGCGAAAACATGAATTAATGAGGTGCACCTGCTGCCTCTTATACCCGCGCTGCGGGGTGTGGCAGCCAGATGCGAAATACCGCATGCCAATGTCCATTGGCTCGTTTAGTTACACTCGAAGTGGATTGGTCTCTCTGGTGAGATCCCATTTGTTGGTAGGGTGACCACCTGGCAATAGATCTGTTGCGGGACAGTAGATGTGATTTTGCGGGACAATGCGGGACACATGTGAGACAGATACATTTACTACTGTTATGCCATTTAAATACTGATTTACATTACATCCGTTGTCTTGTGTGCCGATTTATGTTTCTGCCGGTGGATGCCCATTGCCCACACTCCAGGATGTGCTTCTGGCAACATTAAATCCATGAGAGAGTATACGTTTTGAGCGTGCACACATAGGCCTAATGTCTGATTGAGAGAGAGAGCACATCTGTTTTGTGTGAGAGAGTGAAGAGAATCCTGCGAGCGGATACATTTATTGCGCTCTCGCATTACAATAATGCGCTCTGGACACTTGTCATTAAAATAACGCCATAGAAACCGCCTCAAACGAATTATTAAAATGAAAAGAAAGTCATGTCTGAAAGCTGCAATCGTTTTTTTTTTTTTTTTTTTTTTTTTTTTTTTTTTTTTTTTTTTTTTTAATGAAAGGAGAATATCGTGTTTTTCTGTGTGCGCTCGACCATTTTCGTCGGTGGTGCTCGAGCACTTGATGAGGTCCGCACATCCTTTGCGCCGTCCACGCAGTCGTCATCAGTGGAAAAACCCCTCTCTACGACTGCGTCGGTTGGTTATTTTCACAGCTAGAACATGACGGCTGCGCAAATGCATTTTTAAATGCCAGTCACAGTGTTTAATGCATTTCTTATTTTGGTATTTCAATTTCTGGGATGAAAAAAAAATACAGAATACATAGTTAAAATGCGGGACACAGCTTACGTATTGCGGGACGCGGGACAAAGCTCTCAATTTCGGGACTGTCCCGCAAAATGCGGGACGGGTGGTCACCCTATTCGTCGGTCACAGACGTGACATCTCCGTTCCCTCCTTCAGGGAACGAGGGTTACATACGTAACCGAGACGTTTTCCAACATGTCACATTCACTTCATGTGCACTGTTTGTAAAATTATGGCTACAGTGTTTTTATTTGGGAATATATGATTCCCAGTTCACACAAACTTACTGAATTACTGAGTGCACTGTTGGTTACAGTGTTTACTTACGTTTTGTTCATTATTTAAACAATTTCTTTAGTTTTGAAAATACCGTAATTGAATTACAGAATCAAGAAGTTATGGAAATAAAATAAATAAATAAATAAAAAAGAGTAAATGTGAGTTTTTATCTCACAATTTGGACTTTTTGTTTCGCAATTCTGCGTTTTTTTTTTCTTCAGAAATTCAAGATATTTAACTCGTAATTCAAACTTTCTCACAATTCTAGAATTCTATAAAAAATCCTAGAATTGTGAAAAAAATCTCAGAATTGTGAAACACAAACTCAGTAGTGCAAGAAACAAGTCTGAATTGTGACATAAAAGGTAGCAATTACTTTTTAACTTTTTTATTTTTGTTTATTTTTTATCCCATGGCAGAAACAAGCTTCTATATATATATATATATATATATATATATATATATATATATATATATATGGAAGCTTTTAATTTTATTTTATTTTTTATTTTATTTTATATTATATTTATATTATATTTATATATTTCATGTAAAAAGAAACCTCATTGCTGTGGATTGAAATATCCACAGAATGAAGACTCACTGTACTGCTCATGGAAATGGTTCATTTTAAGTGTATTCACACTTGTGTTCACGCTTTACAAGAACCAACTAACACTATGAGTTACAGTACAAATATTGATGTCTTAAATTCTTCTAAACCTGCAAACTCAGCTCACGGAGATAAACAGAAAAGCAGAATTGGCTATAGAGAGAGAGTTCAGATCTTCATAAAGACAGTAGTGTTGTTATTCCGAGTCCTGTATGTCAGAGGAGCTGTTTCTGCTGTGAGAGTGTAAATCATGCTGGGGTTTGAGATGATGGGTTTGCTGTACATCTGAGCGTCTCAGATCAGCTGCTGACCTCGAGCGGTGTGTTTTCCTGCTCTGTGACCTGCGCTGCCTCAAGGACACGTCAAAGAGTCTCTGAGAGCATGAAGATAAGCTTCAGCCGGCCAATCGCTGGCCTCGCAACGCTAAAGTGTTTTCAGATCGATGACTTCCTCTCCGATGGACGCGACTCAAGAGCGCAAATGCATTGAAGAGCACAATCCCATTACTGGACAAAGAGCAGGAAACACTGACCACACACACTCTCTCTCTCTCTCTCTCTCTCTCTCTCACACACACACACACACACACACACACACACACACACATATTAGAAAACAGATAAATGGAAAATATTATTCATTATTTGTCAGTAGCATGAGAATATCATCAGTCCTGCCCACAGAAATCTGTGTATAAACTAGCACAATACCATAGTAAAAGCTCAGTTTGGTACACCATCAACTCAACACAATAAGACATGCCTCCATCTTTGATTCAACAAACCCATCCTGAATCAGCAACACTGCCGTCTTTAAAGCGATACTCCACCCCAAAATGAAAATTTTGTCATTAATCACTGTGGAGTATCCCTTTAACACAGTAACACACACTGACAGCTGGAAACCAACAAACCTCTTCAAAAACATTCGTCAAACCACACAGTACCATGTTGAACATGGGATTCACCATGATGCTTCCAGAAAACAAGAGTTTAATCTCAATCTGTGTGTGTGTGTGTACTTGTATTCACTAAGTTATGGTAACAAAATGTCCCCACAAGTATAGTAATAGCAGAAAAATTTTGACCTTGTGGATAGGGCTGTGCAATTAATCAAAATACAATTTCGATTTGGATTTTTGCCTCCTACAATTATGAAAATACAAAAATCGAGATGAAACGATTATTCCGCCCCCTTTCCAGCGGTGCACTTTCACTCCTCCATAAAAGCCCAATTTCACGTGCAAATCAGTAAAATCATGTAATGTGACTTTTGCAAAATGGGACATGCTTAATTTACTAAAGTAGATTAGATTTATTCATGTTTTTAAAAGCGTGAAAGAGAGCTTGTGCTGTTCTTCAGGAGGATTTCTGTGATGCGCTCAGAGACGGAGCAGAACATGGACATGTAGAGTCATCTTTTAGCTCAAAGTGCTTGCATAAACACTCAAATACACGCAAAAATGAGTCATAATGCGGCGCTTAGTGATTATTCACATAAACCCTCGTCGGTTATGTAATAAATGAACATAAAGAGTTGAGAATGAAAATACGTGTGTAACAGTAAATTGGATCTGTGTAGCTCTTAAAGTGACAGCAGTCTAATATTCCTGCTGCTGACTGTGTGCTTAATATTAATCAAACACCAAAAGACAAAGACTAAATCACTCACTGCTCTTGACTGAAGGGCTTTTGTGGCTTTAATAAGACACAAAGAAAGTTTAATTCTTACAGTGAAGACTATGCTGTTTTATTTTACATTCGATTATTCAGTTTCTGTAGTAGGCTGTTAACTACTTTAGACTTGCATTAAAAAAAAACAACACACAGTTTGTTTAATTTGTATCTTCTTTATTCTGTTGTATTTATCCTTTGCTTTTTATTACTGACAGTTTAATTTAAGTTTTTTGTTGTTCTTTGCTGTTTACTAATTTTAGTTACCCTAGTATTCTGCTGTGGTATTAAGAATTGTGACATTTTACTGGTCTCTAAAATCTAGATGTCATAGCAAACCTTATCTACAGAAAATATATATTTAATATATATCGCTATCTTTAAATAAATCATTCATATAAGATTTTGGTTATATGGCCACTAATAATCATGTTAAATAATCATGATTACAATATTGACCAAAATAATTGTGACTATGATTTTTGTCATAACAGAGCAGCCCTACCTTGTGGGGCCATTTTTTGGTCCTCATGAGGAAACAAGCTTATAAATCACACAGAATGAAGTGTTTTGAAAATCTAAAAATGCAGAAAGTCTCCTGTGCGGGCTAAGTTTAGGTGTAGGGTTGGTGTAGGACAATAGAATATACGGTCTGTACAGTAGAAAAACCATTACGCCTATGAATGTCCCCACAAGGATAGCGAAACAAGTGTGTGTGTGTGTGTGTGTGTGTGTGTGTGTGTGTGTTTTATATGTTAGAGTGTGTGTGTGTGTGTGTTGTAGGCCTTTTAAGAGCACATCATTAGTATTCTGGCGGCTGAAGCAGCAGGTCTCTGTTTCATTCTGGATCTGCTCAGGTTTTGCAGAATCACTCTTACAGCTGAAAGCAGGACGAGAGCGTGACCTCAGACTCTTGCCAACACACACACACACACACACACACACATCCAGCAGGATCACAGCATCAAGTGAGCAGTGTTTCTATGGGTGAGTTTTCATTAGAATAACGAGCTGAATGTTCTCAATCACAGCAGCACACTCAAACAGATCTGCTCTGGTTTAGTGTCGTTAACAGATGTTCATTCTTCTGCTTTATAAGAGATCCATTAATCATGAGGAAATGACACATGATCCAGAATGATCCACAGCAATATGTGAGCTGAGATATATTTCATTATTTAATTCGTTTCATTATTTTGTTGTATTGTCAGGTCTCAGGTTGGGTCACACAGTGCATTAGATCCTGAATCGTTAACGATGGCTCGCTAACGGAGCGTCTGAGAGCAGATGAGTCTGTGTGAATCCTGCATAAACGGCTCTTTCTGACTTAACTTCCTTACTCTGTTATTTGACCATCAATACTGATCAATAGTCTTAATGATCCACAGAGACTGATGAGATGCAACATGCATGATAATCAGCTGATGTTCAGGAGCGATTCCTCCACAGCCGCTGCTGATGGTGAGTGTGTGTGAGTGTGTGTGTGTGTGTGTGTGTGTGTGTGTGTGTGTGAGAGAGAGTGAGTGTGTGTGTGTGTGTGAAGCTGAGACTCTGTTCCAGATCTGTATGTATTCAGTGTTTTGGGGCTTCATCTGCATATTCCTGATGTGAAGACTATTCCAGAACGTAGGCAGCGTGAGTCCTGCTTTAGGACAGATTCTGCAGCAGCATCACATTCATACCACAGCAATCCCAGAATGCACTGCAATTTGAAAAATAGTTCAGTCTACTATAATCTACGTCAGTAAGATTTGTTTTAATGTCTATGAAAGAAGTCTCTTCTGCTCACCAGAGTTGCATTTATTTAATCAAAAATACAGTAAAAATTGTGAAATATTATCACAGTTTAAAATAACTGTTTTCTATGTGAATATCTGTTAAAGTGTAATTTATTTCTGTGATCAAAGCTGAATTTTCAGCATCATTACTCCAGTCTTCAGTGTCACATGATCCTTCAGAAATCATTCTAATATGCTGATTTGCTGCTCAAGAAACATTTCTGATTATTATCAATGTTGAAAACAGTTGTGCTGCACAATATTTTTGTGGAAACTGACACATTTTTTGATAAAATAAATGTATTCATTTCTTTAATTTCTTTCAAAAAAAAAAGTTTGAACTTTCCATTTATTGTTGAATCCTGAAAAAATTAAATTTATCATGGTTTCCACAAAAATATTAATCAGCACAGCTGTTTTCTACATTGATAATAATCAGAAATATTACATATTTTACTTTTAAAAAACATTACATTTACATTTAGTCATTTAGCAGACGCTTTTATCCAAAGCGACTTACAATTGGGGAATACATAAAGCGATTCGTCTAGAAGAGGCAATCAGACAGAGGAAGTGCTTGTAACAACAAGTCTCAGGCATTGTTCAAATAAGTACAAGCTAGAAAGGAAAGGAATAAATAATAATAATAATAATAAGAAATAAATAAATAAATAAAATTTTTTTTTTTTTTTAAGGATGAAGTCAAGTAGTGCTGAAAGAGATGAGTTTTCAGTTGTTTCTTAAAGATTGGTAGGGATCCAGCATTCCGGATAGGGGTGGGAAGATCATTCCACCAGCCAGGAATGGTGAATGAGAATGTTCTGGAGAGTGATTTTGAGCCTCTCTGTGATGGTACCACGAGGCGTCGCTCACTAGCAGATCTCAGACTTCTGGAGGGGGTGTAGATTCGTAATAGTGAGTGGAAGTAGGCGGGTGCTGAGCCTGTGGTTGTTCTATATGCAAGCATCAGTGTCTTGAACTTGATCCGAGCTGCAACTGGTAGCCAGTGCAAGGAGATAAAGAGAGGTGTAACATGGGCTCTTTTGGGCTCATTGAAGACCAGACGTGCCGCTGCATTCTGAATCATTTGTAGAGGTTTGATTGTGTTTGATGGAAGTCCAGCCAGAAGAGCATTGCAGTAGTCCAGCCTAGAAATGACGAGGGCCTGAACAAGAAGTTGTGCACCATGCTCTGTCAGAAAGGGCCTGATCTTTCTGATGTTGTGTAGTGCAAACCTGCAAGATCGAGCGGTCTTTGCAATGTGCTCTTTGAAGGTCAATTGGTCATCAAAGATTACACCGAGATTTCTGACCGAAGTTGATGGGGCAATTGTTGATGAACCTAACTGAATCGTGAAGTCATGCTGTAGGGTTGGAGTAGCAGGGAAGACAAGAAGCTCAGTCTTTGCCAGGTTGAGCTGTAGGTGATGTTCTTTCATCCATGCCGAGATGTCCGCCAGGCAGCCTGAGATCCGTGCAGCTACTGTTGGATCATCTGGTTGAAAAGAGAGATAGAGCTGTGTGTCATCAGCGTAGCAATGGTAGGAGAAGCCATGTGCCTGTATGATGGGACCCAGTGATGTCGTGTATGTGGAGAAGAGGAGGGGTCCAAGAACCGATCCCTGAGGAACCCCAGTGACCAGTTGATGTGCTTTGGATACCTCACCTCCCCAGGCCACCCTGAAAGACCTGCCAGTGAGATAGGATTCAAACCAGCAAAGTGGAATCCCAGTGATGCCCAGAGATGAGAGGGTAGACAGGAGGATCTGATGATTAACGGTGTCAAACGCAGCAGATAGATCCAGCAGAATGAGGACTGATGATTTGGAGTCTGCTTTTGCAATTCGCAGGGCTTCAGTGACTGAGAGTAGCGCCGTCTCAGTCGAATGGCCACTCCTGAAACCTGACTGTTTAGCATCCAGTTTGTTGTTCTGTGAAAGAAACAATGAGACCTGGTTGAAGACAACTCGTTCGAGTGTTTTCGCTATGAATGGAAGGAGAGAGACAGGTCTGTAGTTTTCAGTAAGAGAAGTGTTTAATGTAGGTTTCTTGAGCAGTGGGGTTACCCGAGCCTGCTTGAACGCAGTGGGGAAAATGCCTGTGAGGAGAGATGTGTTGATGATGTGTGTGAGTGCTGGTAAGAGTGTGGGAGAGATTGCTTGGAGAAGGTGTGATGGGATTGGGTCTAGAGGACATGTTGTAGGATGGCTGGAGAGGAGAAGTTTGGATACCTCTGCCTCAGTGAGTGGACAGAAGGAGAAGATGGGAGTTTTAGCAGTGGATGTGGTTGGTTGGAGGTCGTGTGTGTGTGGAGGAGAGAACTGACTACTGATTGTTCTAGTTTTGCCTGTAAAAAAAGTGGCAAAGTCATCAGCTGTTATAGAAGTGGTGGGAGGTGGTGGAGGGGGACAGAGGAGAGAATTAAATGTTCTGAAGAGGTTACGCATGTCTGGAGCGCTGTTGATCTTGTCGTGGAAATGTGAGGATTTGGCAGTGTGGACTTCAGCAGAGAAAGATGAGAGCAAGGACTGATACCTACTCAGGTCCGACGGATCGTTTGATTTGCGCCATTTTCTCTCTGCCGCTCTGAGTTTGGTTCGATGTTCACGAAGAACCTCGGATAACCAGGGGTTAGAAGGGGCAACCCGTGCTGGGCTGGAGGAGAGAGGACAAATGTCGTCAAGACAAGAGGTTAAGGTCTGGCATAGAGTGTCAGTAGCTGCATTCACATCCAGAGATGAGAAATGGGTAGGTGAGGGAAGAGAGGAGGATACTACAGAGGACAGATGTGAGGGAGAAAGGGAGCGTAGGTTTCGTCTAAAAGTAACCGGTAAGGGGGTTGATGGCACATGGGTATCAAAAAGTAATGTAAAAGAAATGAAGAAATGGTCAGAGATATGTAATGGTTGCACCAGAATGTTATCTGCAGTGCAATTGTGTGTGTAAATTAAATCAAGTTGGTTGCCTGATTTGTGCGTGCTAGAAGTGGTAAGGCGTTTGAGATCAAATGAAGCTAGGAGTGAATGGAAGTCTGTAGCATAAGGCTTGTCCAGATGAATGTTGAAATCGCCAAAGACTAAGAGTGGAGTGCCAACCTCCATGAAAGAGGACAGCAGCCCGTCCAGCTCCTCTAGGAAGGTGGCTAGAATTTGGCCAGGGGGACGGTAAATTACCACAATCTGGAGTTTTATAGGAGCTGTTACAGTAATCGCATGACATTCAAATGAGTTGTAATTACATAGGGGAGAGTGGGTTGAGTATGTCCAATTCTTTGAAATGAGCAGCCCAGTACCCCCACCCCGGCCAACTTGACGTGGGGTGTGAGAGAAAGAGAAATTGTTAGAGAGAGCAGCTGGGGTTGCTGAGTCTTCTGGACGAATCCAGGTCTCAGTCAAGCCCAAGATGCTGAGCGTGGATTGTAAAGAAAAAGCAGAAATGAAGTCAGCTTTGTTGACCGCTGACTGACAGTTCCAGAGACCCACAGAGAAAGAAAGAGGTGCGGTAGGAGATGTAGAGATAGGGCGCAGGTTAGCAGGATTACGTTGCCGTCTGCGTGTGATGTTAGAGCGTGGTTGAGAGATAACCGGAATGGTTTGGAAACACATGATAGAGGTGGAAAGAAAGAGGACAGAAAAGGAGAGTGTGTGAGGGAAGATAGAAATGATACTTAAGTTCGTTGCTCGGTTAAAGTCGCGCAGGAAAAAGTCGTTCGTCTTTACACTCGTCGGTCTTCACACGAGGAGGCTGAACACGACGCTTCCGCAGACGCTTCCGCGTCAGCGCACGGACATCAAATAAATACACAGTTTAACAGACTAGAGTGAAAACAGCTGTGGCCGGCTTCTGATTAGCCCAGCCAATAGCCCAACGGAGTGCTAATAGCTCAAGACGAAACTAACACTTAGCGCAAGGAGCAAATGCAAATGACACAGGCTCCTTCTTAGCCGAGGCGCAAATTATTATAATTACCAGTAAGTGCAATCAAAAATATCAACCTCAACGAAAAAGCAGAATAGAAATAGGTAGGAAACGAAGTATTCCTTCCTAGCAGCAAGTAAATAATTTAAACAACAGATCTACCAACAAGTATTACAACAACACTTACGCGCTGCCGTCCGTCTCTTCTGGTGACTAATCGGCTTCTCCCTTATACATATGTATATAAACTAAACAGTTCATGCATACAAACAGTAAAGAAGATATGTATGTACAAAATAATATATACAGATATAATAATGCAAGAGAATGTGAATAAGACAGACGCAGGATATGTTAAATATATTTATAAACAGAGTCATATAAATTGTGTTGAGTATTGCATGTTTATTTATTGAGCAGTGTGGAGAATTTGGAGATATTTTAGCATCATAACAATATGCTAATATCTATTTTTTTTTGTTTGTTTTTTTTTGTCTACATCTATGCAGGGCACTTCATTCTGTCTTATGAGTATAATAACTACAGTAATCAGTGCTGCAGGAGAGCTGCTGATATTATGATCTCAAACACACGTTTGGCTGATCTGGAGTCAGAGGAAGTGAGGCGGGAGCGAGTGGGCAGCACAGGAAGTTTGAGTCACAGATTATGGCGTTATGTAAAGTGTTTGTGTTTATTTCTGCTGTTGTTGCTGGTGTGCGTCAGATGCGTTTGATCAGATCGAGTGTGGTTGGTCTGATTGTCAGATGGATGTCTGAATGTCTCGATCGCATCAGTCTGAGACGCTCCGTTAATCAGACAGAGATCAGTCTCCACGGAGTTTCATCGATTTCTGCTCATTGTAATGCAGTGATTTAGTTTGTCAGCAGAGCGTATCAGTACAAATCACTTCCAAATTAAGTTTAACAGCAACATAGAAACTTTTAAAGAATGACCTACCATTAACCTACCTTCTGCTTGATTGATTGATTTTAAATTCTATTTATTTATATTTAAATTAAATGTGTTTTATTTAAAATGTTTACATTTTGAAAAAACAATATTTTGTTTTATTTATTTAATTTTAAATTATATTTAATTTTTCTATTTATATTTATTTTACATTTTAAAGCCTTTGGCTTCTGATTGACTGATTTTTTTTTTTTTTTTTTAATGGTATTTATTTATATTTACATTTCTTTTATTTTAAAATACATTTGATTTTATTTAATTTTTATTCATTTTTGGAAAATGAATTCTGTGTGATTTTTATTTTTCTTTATTCACTTCTGTGTGATTATTATTTGTGCTGAATGTTTCATCTCCTTTAGGAACATGTTGTTGTTTTCAGACTCTCTGAATGGATCTAATTGATGTCTGTATAATTTAAAGCATGTTTCTTTATATTCTGAGTTTATTGACTCTGTTCCTCCAGGTTCATCTGTGTTTGGGAAGCTTGTTTATTAGTTGATAATCTAGAGTTGAATGACTGTCTGACTCGATTAAGCAGCAGCAGCAGATGTCCATCTCAGATGTGTTTGCTGTGTTTCTGTCCCTCTCGTATGGATTTTCTATAATAGTTCTGATTATCAGTGGTGTGTTTGTGTCTTGATGCGTTTTCTGCAGTGATTTTAGTGATTCTCGGCTGACAGCAGCCATTATGGATCTGAATCAGAGCGTTTGTGACGTAGGTGCTCGATTATGGCAAAAATCACAATCACGGTTATTTTGGTCAATATTATAATCACGATTATTGAACACGATTAGGCCTATGAGTGGGCCACATGACCAAAACTTTATATTATTAATTTATTTAAATATAGTGGTATAAATAAAATATATATTTTCTGTAAATAAGGTTGCTGTGACATCTACATTTTAGAGACCAGCAAAATTTCACAATTCTCATTACCACAGTTGAATACTAGGGTAACTAATATTAGTAAAAACTAAAGTCCTCAAAAATTATTGAAAACTGTCAGTTATGCAATAAAAAAAAAGCAAAAAAAAAAAAGCAAAGGACAAATACAATAGAAAAAAAGATACAAATAAAACAAACAGTGCTCTAAGTTTTTAATGCAAGTCTAAATTATTCAGCTAACAGCCTACTACAGAAATCAAATAAAGTAAAATAAAACAACATAGTCTTCACTGTAAGAATTAAACTTTCTTTGTGTCTTATTAAAGCTACAAAAGTCCTTCAGTCAAGAGCAGTGAGTGATTTAGTCTTTTGTTGTTTGATTAATATTAAGCACACAGTCAGCAGCAGGAATATTAGACTGCTGTCACTTTAAGAGCTACACAGATCCAATTTACTGTTACACACGTATTTTCATTCTCAACTCTTTATGTTCATTTATTACATAACTGATGAGTTTATGTGAATAATCACTAAAGCGCCACATTTTGACTCATTTTTGTGTGTATTTGAGTGTTTATGCAAGCACTTTGAGCTAAAAGATGACTCTACATGTCCATGTTCTGCTCCGTCTCTGAGCGCATCACAGAAATCCTCCTGAAGAACAGCACAAGCTCTCTTTCACGCTTTTAAAAACATGAATAAATCTAATCTACTTCAATAAATCAAGCACGTCCCATTTTACAAAAGTAACGTTACATGATTTTACTGATTTGCACGTTAAGTTTGGGCTTTTATGGAGGAGAGAAAGCTATTAAGTATTTCAATTAATTGCATTGCTTTAGCTGTATGTAGATTTTAGACCTGTGTCTGTAACGAAATAATAATACTTCATTACAGTACTTAAGTATTTTTTGGGATTATCTGTACTTTACTGGAGTTTTTATATTTCAGCCAACTTCTACATTTACTCCACTACATTTCCTAATTAAAATGTATACTTTTCCCCGAAGCACATTCGTTACTTACTACAAAACAGTCAGAAGTCAGAACACGGACCGCAGGAAAGCAGGTTTGATGAATCAGTGGTCTGGAGTTTGCGAGTTAGACTTCTAAAAACACCTTTACTCATGAGCAAACAAGTGCACGCACAACCGCAGATGATTTCATTTCCCACTCGAGTCGAGTCTGGGGTGTGTGAAATACAGTATATCTTCTGTGATAATATGGTAAGAGTTGTTGTAATGATGTGCGATCTGACATTATCAAGTAGGATATATCACCAAATCACACACGAGAGTGCACGCACGTTGATTTATTAAAATTCCAGGCATTCTAAATTGTAGACGATGGCAAAAAATGCTTCTGTATGATTTTTATATTTATATAATTTAATACAGTTAACTTAATCTATATCACGCAAAGTACCATTTTTCTGCAGATATCAGCATGATAACACATTTAATAATAATTTTATACAAGATCAGTAAAGCAATAAGTGACTTACATTTTAGACATAATATTGCTTGTTTTTGCTCAATTTTACCAAAGAAAATAGTTCCAAACAAAGATCACAGCACTGTTTTTCGTCTCTGAGCAATGGACGGTGTTTACTTATTGAATGAATTAGCTATTTGAACAAATCGGTTGAATAAATGATTCAGTGATTCACTTATTAACACAGTCAAATGCTTTGTCTCTGAATGAATCAGTCGTTTGAATGAATGGGTTGAATCTCAATGACTCACTCATTAACAGTCATTCGCTGTCACCTACTGGCGGTTTTAATTTCACATTTTGACTAGTTTTTTCATGTTTTAAATTATTTGAAATATCAGCATTCAACATTTCATGTTAAAAACAAAACATTAGGCCTATTTATGCATCTGTAACTGCAGTTTAAATGCATCCATGTCCCCTCTGAGATACATAAACTGTGTAAATACATCTAAATGCTATTTCAGATGCAGATTCCAGAAATGTTTTCTTATGATGGAATGAACGACACGTATTTATATATATATTTGCTTCTTTTCCATTTTGCATTTACTTGTACTTTTACTTTCAATACTTAAGTATGTTTAAGATGAAAAAAAAAAATACTTTTCGTACTTAAGTACAATAAATATCACATACTTTAAGACTTTTACTCAAGTAATATTCTAAACGGTGACTTCAACTTCTACTAAAGTCATTTTCTGGTAAGATATCTGTACTTTTACTGAAGTATGGCTTTCAGGTACTTTATACCCCACTGGTAGCTACTGATGCTGATCATCTCAAAATGTTTTCTTGATCATTATGAAATGTGGAAGCAAGTCAGACATCTCAATATGAACTTGAGCATTTCTCATTGTTTTTTTTTTATTTTTATTTTTTTAATAAAATAGGAGAGAAACATTTGAGGTTTAACATTTATTTATTTACTTAACAGATGCTGTTTTCCAAAGCTACAGTAAATATGATGTACTGATATCATTGATTATCGTTAACTAAAACTAAAACCATAAAAAAAAAAAAACATTTTCATTATTTTAAATAAAATAAACATAAAAAGTGTTACATTTATTTTATTTCTGCTCATTTTCATTTAGTTTAAGTTGAAGAACTAAAATATATTGGCATTCAAACTTACTACAATGTTAACCAACATTAAATTGAAAACAGAAAATGTAAAAATAAAATCTAATTGAGAATATGAGCAGAAACATGAGTGATGGTTGAGTGAGAGACTCAGAGCCCATATAAAGACTCATTTGAGCTGGAGTGTGTGTTGATGAAGTGTGATGTGAATGCTGTGTATGTGAGGTACAGTAGCTCATGTGTGTGTCTGTGTGAGTGCGTGTGTGTATGCGTGTGTATGTGTCTGTGTGTGAGTGCGTGCGTGTGTGTGTGTCTGTGTGTGAGTGCGTGAGTGCGTGTGTGTGTGTCTGTGTGTGAGTGCGTGTGTGTGTGCGTGTGTATGTGTCTGTGTGTGAGTGCGTGCGTGTGTGTGTGTGTGTGTCTGTGTGTGAGTGCGTGTGCGTGAGTGTGTGTGTGTGTGTGTGTGTATGTGTGTGCGTGTGTGAGTGAGTGACTGTGTGTGTGTGTGTGTGTGTGCGTGCGTGAGTGAGCGTGTGCGTGTGTGCATGCTTGTGCGTGTGTGGTGTGTGTGTGCATGAGTCCGTGTGTGTGCGTGAGTGAGTGTGTGTGTGTATGTGTGTGTGTGTGTGTATGAGTGTGTGTGTGAGTGAGTGTGCGTGCGTGCGTGCGTGCGTGCGTGCGTGTGTGTGTGTGTGTGTGTGTGTCAGACGCTTGTGCCAGTCTCCACAGCCGCTCATTGTCGAGTGTTCACTGAAGAGGACACACTTCACACTGTCTGAGCGTCACACACACATCTGACACACACTGCATCTCCGCTGATAACAGCTCTTTATATAAAGCTGGATATATAAGTAAAAAAATATATAAATCCTACCTTATCTGAATGCACAAAGTTTACTCGAGTAAAGCAATATATACTATTCAGCAAATCTCAGCTGCTTGTTTGTTTGTATCATAACATAATCTAACTAATCTGCTTCATGCGACTGTAAGGCATGGAGATTTTCTGTAAAGCTGCTTTGAAACAGTCTGTGTTTGAAACAGACACACAAATGATAGGAGTTGACTAGATTAGATAACTGGATTATCTCAGATATTTGGTTTGTTTACTCAGTTGGTGGATGTTTCGTCTAAATGAACTGTTTCCACCATTTTGACTCCAAGAACCATAACATTATTAGTTTATATACAGTATATGGTTTCTCTGGTTCATCTGCTGTATTAATGGCAGTTTTGTTTTCAAAGCTTTTTTTAAATTACAGAAAATGCTTTTATCCAAAGCTGATGGACACAATCTGATGTGTTGATGCAGAATCATGTTTTTTTTTTTTTTTTAATTAAATAATCACAACTATACTAAAAATAAAATCATAAAAACATAATAATATGTTAATAAAATAAATAAAATAAACTTCAAATAAAATAAACTAATGATTATAATTATTATTAAAATATTACATCTCAGGATTCCAGAAGTTTTAAGAGCTGAATATTCTTCACAGTTTCTGTTTTTAATCTGAATGATTTTTTCCAGACATTCCTGATTTACTGGATAAGGATTATGGAGGATTTAAAAAAATAAAAATGAAAAATAAATAAATAAATACAATTTCTACCTGATAAATTGTTTTAGAGCTTGGAATATCTAAAAATGTATTTATAATAAAAATACCCATAGCATTGTAAGATTTGATGATGTCATTTCCATGTCATCTTTTATTATGGCCGTTCATCATATATACAGGTTTTCCAAGACTGTGTAACAAAAAAAAAAAAAAAAATTAAATAAAAGAAAGTGAATTCAAATAATGAATTTCAGTTTTTTTTGTCTGTTATAACTTATTTTCCTGAATGTTTTTGTCCTATTTTAGATCATTTTGAGTCATGTTGAGGCCTGCAGTATTTTGCAGCGCTCTGTAAGTTCATATCTAGTGTACTGAGAATGAAAGCATCAGTTGTTGATGATAGTGTGGAGTCATCAGCACCATCCTGATGATTATTCAGGAGAAACAGTGTGAATATCATGATGAACAGGTGCTGTTTATTCATGTTGTGTGTGATTTACGGTGATGGCAGCATTTGCTCGTGACCTTTGCCCTGTGTGTGTGTGTGTGTGTGTGTGTGTGTGTTTTATATGTGTGGTCTCTCCTTGACCCTATTTGCTAATGAAATGTCAGGTTGAGCTATGAAGCTATGAGCTCATCTAATGTCAGGTTTTTAAATGCAGCGATGCTGTGGGTTGATAGTAATGTATTGCTCTTGTGTAACGCTGCTTTCTGAGAATCATGCTGTTTGAGTCAGAAGCATGCAGGAGTATTGATCTGAAGACAAACACCCTCAGGACGCCTCGTCTGTTTTCTGTCTTCTGCACATTCTGAATGTGGCTTTTATTCACAAAGCATGAAATGAAAATCTCGTCGTACTCCCAGAATGCTGTGAGTATGTGGACAGAAGCATTATGCATGGTCACATACAGTAACTCTGTGTTTAATGTCTAATCTAGTTGTATTTTGAGTATTTGATGTGTTATTTACTCTGTGTGTATCTGATATTTACCTCGAAGTGTCCTGGATGATGTGTGTTCATCCAGTCTTCAGTCTGTCTGTGACCCAGATCTGCTGCTCTCTGAAAGACACTCAACACAATACAGCTACTAAACGCCTGAGACGCAGACGAAAGACTCAGGAACTAGGACACGCTGCTGGTTTAACCAGTTAGACTCCATTAACCTTCTATATTCATCACATGCACTAAGACTGAGGTCAGAAAGATTTTTAATGTTTCTGAACGAAGTCTCTTCTGCTCACCAAGGCTGCATTTATTTGATCAAAAATGCAGTATAAAAACAGTGAAATATTATTACAATTTAAATTATCTGTTGTCTATGTGAATATATAGTGAAATGTAATTTATTTTTGTGATAAAAGTTGCATTTTCAGCATTTTACTCCAGTCTTCAGTGTCACATGATCTTTCAGAAATCATTCTAAGTTGATTTTTTTCTTCATATTTTTTTGGAAGCCATGATAAACTAGCATTCAAAATATTAAAAAGAAAGAAACTGATACTTTTATTCATCAAGGATGCATTAAATTGATCAAAAGTGACAGTAAAGGCATTTATAATGTTACAAAAGATTTCTATTTCAAATAAACGCTGTTCTTTTGAACTTTCTATTCATCTGTGAATCCTGAAAAAATAAAATATATCGGAGTTTCCACAAAAATATTGGACAGCACAACTGCTTGCAACATTGATAATAATCAGAAATGTTTCTTGAGCAGCAAATCAGCATATTAGAATGATTTCTGAAGGATCATGTGACACTGAAGACTGCAGTAATGATGCTGAAAATTCAGCAGAAATAAATCATCACAGAAATAAATTACAGTTTAACAGATATTCACATAGAAAACAGTTATTTTAATCTGTAATAATATTTTACAATTTTTACTGTATTTTTGATCAAATAAATGCAGCCTTGGTGAGCAGAAGAGACTTCTTTCAGAAACATGAAATAATCTTAATTATTCCAGTGTTTTATTAGTGCATATACTGTAATTCATACATACATGTAATGTAGGGAAATGTTTGTTCTTAGTCCTTTGTCCCAGAATGCAGCAACAAACAGAATAAAAAACAAAAACAAATTAAGTACATGCACAGACATGATAGAAAACAGAATATAGGCTAATAAACATAACAAAACAAGAAATCTGTGAATATCAGTAAAATACAAAGTACATATACAAAGCTATACATTGTGGTGTGAAACATGACGCGTTCAGAATGAGGATTCAGGAGATTTATTTTGACTGTTTAATGCTGAACATGTTTTGATATCTTTGAGCTGTTTAATATTCATGTATCTTCTGCTTGATTTGACACGAGTGCCTTCATTTACTCTACATTTACATTCATGCGTTTGACAGACGCTTTTATCCAAAGCCTTTCACATTAAAGCTGTACATCAGTTCATGCCTTCCCTGGGATTCGAACCCATGGCCTTGTGGTTGCGAGCTGCTGTTTGAGCTAACCGTGTGTTTACCCATCATGCATCTGGAGCTGGGGTTCAGAGTCGTGATGAGGGCTTCATTATCTCCGCTCGCAGCAGGGTTTCTCCTTCAGACGCGTCCCAGAGTTAATCTGATCTCTGCTGATCTCAGATACGCTGCGTCCGTTTGTTCAGGAGACAATGAGGATTTGGGACAGTTGGCAGTGCTCATGCTTTTAGAGAGGACATAAGTGATTCTGAGGCCTCATGGGACGCCAGACGTGAATGTTGAGGCTGTGAGAGACACTCACACCAAACCTACCGCGGTAATACTGTGGTTTACTGAACATGAGTGATGTATGAATATGGTGATCACACAGTAACATGATGTTTATACATGTAGAGTATATATATATATATATATATATATATATATATACACACCTAGGGCTGCACGATATATCACATGCGATAGTCATGCGCATCTCGTCAGTAAAGAATATATATATATATATATATATATATATATATATATATATATATATATATATATATATTTATGTCACGACTCGAGCCCGAGACAAGAGGTAAGAGTTAACACAGGTGGATTTATTGACAGGTTTGATGAGCAGACCATGAAAGGCAGATGGCAGGTGAGTGTAGCACAAACAACAGTTCTTGGGTTCTTAGCTGAGGTTATTGAAGGTGATCCTGAGGAGCGAAGGAACGGTGGAGAACTGGAGCGGTGGAGCGAAGGAGCATCTAATGGTGAGTAAACACAGGTTAGTAGCACCAGTGGCGTACCGCACATCTTAGAGGCCCCCCGCAAAGAACAAGATGGGGCCCCTCACACCAGCAGTAATGTATGAAAATTTATTGTGCACCTGCTGCCGTTATACAACTGAGTCCGTCTCCCCCATTTACATAACTTATTAATTAGTAATGAATGTGGTGAATTATCATTGCATTGATGCATTTCATGTAGGCTAATGGCCAACACGTTTCAGTTCAAACACTGCCCTACATAAGACTCGCTAACTGTTTAAAAAAAAAAAAAATACAAACAGAAATAAAAAAAAAAAAAAAAAAAAACTATGAGAAAAACAAATTAAAAAATAACTATATATGCTACATTGAGAAAAATTAACTTTCTATACATATACCAACTTTTGCAATTAACTTATTCTTTTTATTAACTGGCAACAAACAAGTGTAGCAGGGTTATGTTGTTACACCAGATTATAAATTTTAGTTATTTACCTTATTTTATTTTATTTTTAATTATTATTTGTTAGGGTGTATTTTATTTTGAAAGAAGGTTGTGCGCTTTTATTAAAGGTAGCAGTCACAGTATGTAGGTGAGAGGTTCAAATCACAGCGCAATCAGAGTTCGTCCTCTTTCCTGCGATGCCACTAGAGAGGAGAGGTACGATTTCATCTGACGTTAAACTGTTTTATAGGCGTTCATTTCATGTTTAAATGATCAACTGTGAAAAAGTATTCCATGTGATGTTATATTTGATTATTAGTTTGAGTTATCAATCGGTTAAATGAAGTTTATTTGAGTGCTGTTAATGGGTGAATAGTATATTGTGTGAAATGGCGTCCTGGTGTGTGCGTCACGAGTGAGAGATGTGTTAGCGGCTAACATTTCCATTAAATGTGTATGTATTCATATATAGATATGTATGTATAATTATACCTATATAATTGTGTATATTTTGTAAGCATATTAAATACATATATTCTAGTTTATTAACATGATGGACATTGCATCAGTGTGTGTTTTGTGGTTGACTACCTGGTGTACTTAAACATGTATTTTGTGGTTAACAGGCAAAAGAGAAAGTCTGGCAGATAACAGTGCTTGTCTGTGTGTTTTACCGCACAGAGAGGAGAGAGAGAAGGCGCTGCATTTAAATCACCTTTGGCACAACCAGATTTGTGTGGAAAATCTTTTATTATTAACATCAGAATAACACAACGCAGAGGAACAACCGCTACACAAGCAAAAACTCTACTGAATCCTTTGCGCTCTCCGAGTGTTTTGGTGCACAAAGACTTTGACTGCAGCTTTAATGTCAATGTTGCAAGCGCAGGCATTCTTAGAAGAGCTAAACTGGACAGCCTTCTTTCTTGTAACATTGTGCTCTGGAGAAATATCTTGATCACTTTCAATTTCGAAAACGAACGATTAACTGCATGACAAAATCTGGTGACAAGTCGTCAGTGAACCGCTAAAGCGTTTGCCATTGAAACAGATCAATGTCAGAGAAGCGCAGCAGCGGACCAGGGCACAAAAAACAGATAAATATATTTCACTTAAATCATTAACGGATTAACAAAATGAAAGGAAAAAAATGTGCTAAATTTCTATTCATTGTGACGCGATCCAAAATTCATAAAGGAAAACGAGGCGGAAAGCTGTTTTCTCTATTTTGCAAAAGCTTTAGCCTACAGTTTTCTCTTTTCTTTTCATTCTTTCTTTTTATTATTATTATTTTGCCAAGGCTTTACAGTGATGAACGATGTCTTGCTTGTATGACCAACCAGCATTGGTATGACGATTAACAGTTGGGAAAACAGTTAATGCAGTGATTGCGCTGGCGCTTCACGCGCACACAAACTTTTTTGCTACATTATCGCAGCTTGTTCATTATAAAAATAAAATACATATAAAGAAACATATAAAAGTTACAATTGAAATAGTTCGTTGTTGCGTTCACCGTGACCAGCGCCTCACTGTGCTGTTATCCTTTGTGAAGGATGATGATTTATTTACATCGATAATGCAAGTTAAGTGTAAAACCTATACGTAGTAAATATTATTTTAGCATCCAAATATGTCACGAATATGGAAACAGAGAGGTAGGTTTCCCTTTAAATTAATTGGTTTTTGGCATGACGTTTATATCGCATAAATAGGCTACTGTTAACTTTAGGATTTGTTGTGGAGGGAAGGGAATAAAATAGCCTGTGTTATAATGTTTGTAAAAATTGATTTACTGGTATTTTAGCCTATATTATTTCTTAATGTAATAATAAAATGCGACGTATGTTTTTCCTCTCAAAACGCAATTTTATCCTATACAAGTAGTGTTTTTTAACCATGCAGCAAACATTTTAAATATCTTGAAAAATATGATAATGTCTTTAAAGCATTGACAGTTTTTTCTTTAAAACATTTGAAAATCTAGAAAAGATGATGCTGGCTATGACTAAGCGCAATTAGGCTACGAGATCAAGACTCTTCTTTTTTTTTTTTTTTTTTTTTCTTTTTGAGCAGCTGAAAGAAAACGCTGTACTTTATTATTATTATTATTAGCCTATTATTACTGGCAAAGACAAAGTTTAAAAAATAACGCTAACCATTTTTTCTACACAAACCGTTTTCAGAACAGTAATAATACAGAGAAACGCATGAACAGAAACCGGTAAAATACCGATTCTAGGAGAGAAACTGATTTGTTATATTTATTTATTTTCGTTTTAAGTCCTGCTTAAAGCACAGAGAGCCTGCATGTGACATGCAGGGAAAACATTTAAATCGTGAGCACAAATTCATTTTCTCATTTTATTAAACTGTGCGCACTATATTACTATCATGTGCACAATTTACTTTAAAGGAGGGAACGAGTTAGTAAGTTGTGCACACGATTTAGTAGGGAAAGAATTATATCGTGGGCACGTTTTACTATTTTTTTTTTTCCCTGCATGTCATGTGTGGGGCTCGTACATGTCACTTTAAGTGTAAAAATATCCACTTTGATTACGGTGAGGTTGTCTTAGAAGTAGGCTATATTGTTTATGACAAACAATAAGTGAAATAATTTTCCCTGGTTGTTGTTTTAGAACATTAATCCCGCTCCACTGCACTACCTTTGCGCTCATGTCTTGCGTCTTTTGCAGTGTCTCGAAGCACTGCCTTTTAGAATGTCCTGTGACGGGGCCCCCCAAAAGGCCAGGGCCCCCACGCACCGCAGGGGCTGCGGGGGTGTGCCGTACGCCACCGAGTAGCACGGTAAGGAGTCGGGCTTAGTTTGGGAATGCAAACTGTAGACCAGACACTGGTGCAGTGTGGAGAGTGCAGTGATAAAGGGAGTGTAACGAGCTGAGGCAGGTGCGGTCAATCAGTGCTCAGGTAATTGGGATCTGGTGTGCACTGGGGCTGGTGACAGGTGACAGAGACTCCCTGACATTACCTCCCCCTCCCGGAAGGCGCGTCCCGCGCCGTAACAGTTCCACCGGGGAGGGAGGGATGGGAGCCCTGGGGGCTGGTGCAGGACTGGGATACAGGGAACACCTCCAGAGCGGATCAGGAGACTCGGGAGGCCATGGCAGATCTGTCTCTGAGGCCACGGTCTCAGCCCCACCCGGCCTCTACGGGAGCTGATACTGGAGCAAACCTTGGGGCTACAGCCGACACTGGAGCGAGCTCTGGATGAGTGGGCACTGGAGGGTGCTTGCAAGGAGCGGGCACTGGAGGGAGCTCTGGGGCTGGACTCCAAGACATCCCATAATACTCCACCATTATTCCTAGGGGCATATGTGCCGCAGATGGCGGGCTTGACTTCGCCGCAGGTTCTGGGCTGAGAACCGGATTGGTTCGGGTAGCTGGAAACGGAGGGTGAAGGCAGATTTCACTGCTGACCGGACAGATGTTATAGCAGGGTCCGTAAACTTAGCCCCCAGGTCAGCGCTGTTGGAAACCCACGTCTGGGCTCTGAGAAATACAGGAGGACAGGTGTGGTCAGAACCAGTGGCCAGGCATCTGGAGGATCTCGGCATGGGGTGAGCTGGCGAGGTCCAGTGGTTCTCAGAAGGGGCTGGATGAGAACGGCTCTTAACCTCTTCAACCTCCTCTACTTCAAAGTTAGAGCCGTTTAAATACTGTATGAGATTTATTAATTCCACCAAAGAGAAGTCACAAACAGGAGAACGACAATGAATAGTGTTCTCATCCAATCCCAACTGAAAACAGGCACATAACAAGGCATCAGGCCAGCTCACTTAATGGGAAAGCTCGATGAATTCCTCCACATACCTTTCCAGAGGGCGACCACCCTGTCACAGGCAGCACAACTGGTCCTCGGCCCAATCCATCTTGTTTAAAGGTCTGGTCTTCTGTCACGACTCGAGCCCGAGACAAGAGGTAAGAGTTAACACAGGTGGATTTATTGACAGGTTCGATGAGCAGACCATGAAAGGCAGATGGCAGGTGAGTATAGCACAAACAACAGTTCTTGGGTTCTTAGCTGAGGTTATTGAAGCTTGTCTTTGGCAGGTGATCCCGAGGAGCGAAGGAGCATCTAATTGTGAGTAAACGCAGGTTAGTAGCACAATAAGGAGTCGGGCTTAGTTCGGAAATGCAAACTGTAGACCAGACAAAATTGTAAAGTGTGGAGAGTGCAGTGATAAAGGGAGTGTAACGAGCTGAGGCATGTGCGGGCAATCAGTGCTCAGGTAATTGGGATCTGGTGTGCACTGGGGCTGGTGACTGAGGTGACAGAGACTCCCTGACAATATATATATATATATATATATATATATATATATATATATCCATGAATTAGAATTGTATTATTGTTATTGAAAAACTGCATTTGCAGATAATATAATATTAATGGAAAAAGGTCACTTAAGTGACTTAAAGAGAGACATTTTTATGACTGTTTCTTGAGTACTTTTAAAAACTGCACAAATTAAAAAGTCAAATTTAACGTTTTACTGAAAACATTATGTTGTAATAACCTTTTGTGCTGCTTTAACACTTATTTTGATGTGTTGACTAACATACTAAAGCACATGCAAAGTAGTTGATTATCATTTAACTGTAGTGTTTTATTTGATAATACATTTCAAAATCATAATTTATTAAATATGCTGAACTGCAGGTTCATCATTACAAATTTCCACCTGGTTCAAATTGAAAACTTGCTGCAAGTTTTCAAGTATAAACAAATTGGCTGTACAAGTCATTTCAACTTTATATTAAATTATATTAAACTGACAAAAAAAAAATAAAATAAAGTTAAATCTTGTATAACTTAAAAAATTAACTTGAAATTGGTTAAATCAATTTGATGAGTGAAAGTTATGGAAAAACATGTTTCTATGATTCATTTATCATATCATTTACAGTGTATATTTAAATACAGACAGGTTTTAATAGAAATGACAGAAAAGTATATTTTAGTTTATCATAAATGCTTGTCAGTACATTCAGCAGCACTTTAACTATATTTCAAAGACAATATAAGTAATTATGAAATTACGTATAAAGATGCACAGCTTAAGTGGGTCAACATTTTAAATGCAATAATTTAACTTTAGAGTGTTTTTGACTCAAAAACAGTCTAAAGTTCAATAAATTGCACTTAATATAAATTTAAACTACAATTCATTTTCATTTCATTGTAAATAATATGCAATTAAGCGTCTGAAAAAATTACATTCTAGGCACACTTAAATATGTTAATTAAAAGCATGTTATTTCTATATTAAGCACGCTTTTATTAAAAGTATGCTCTTTTTCACAAGGCTGAATCTGTTAATAGTTTCTGAGTATGAGTCTGCAGCTCTGTGTTCGTCCTTCAGGAGGTCATGTGACCCCTCAGACGGCCAATTACATTACAGCACATTCAGTGCAGCAGCATCAATGATATGAACACAAAGTAAATCGATATGAAACATGAAGTATATGATGTGTTATAATGTACAGACCCAGGAGCACAGGTGTGATCATCTGAATCAGCAGTGAATGCACAGTGACCCACTGTAAAGTCCACTCGTGACCCCATGACCCCTGTGACCTCCTCGTACAGTAGCGTCTGCTTGTGTCCGTCAGAATCACGTCTGTCTGAGAGCATCTTGAATGCGTCTGTTGTGTGACGGTGAAGATGTCATTGTCTGGACTCACGCGCGTGTGTGTGTGTGTGTGTGTGTGTGTGACGTCATATATTCACGCATATTCCTCAGCTCAGCATTTCTCATTGAAGCGCTGGTTCCTGGAGGACCGCATCTCTGCCGTTCAATGCTGTTATTATTCCAGCTGAAATTGGTTGGTTGTTCAGCTGAGTTTAAACACAAAGCACTTTAACACGCTGAGTTAACACGCTAACAACACGCACCAGCACTGAAGGTCAGGCTGATCTGCTACAACAACAACTACATGATTAATGATGTTTACACTAAAACAAATTTATACTTTTATTCATCAAGGACGCATTAAATTGTTCAAAAGTGGCAGTAAAGATATTTATAATGTTGCAAAAGATTTCTATTTAAAAATAAATGCTGTTCTTTTGAACTTTCTATTCATCTGTGAATCCTGAAAAATAAAATGTATCAATGTCCACAAAAATATTGGGCAGCACAACTGTTTTCAACATTGATAATAATCAGAAATGTTTCTTGAGCAGCAAATCAGCATATTAGAATGATTTCTGAAGGATCATGTGACACTGAAGACTGGAGTAATGATGCTGAAAATTCAGCTGCGCATCACAGAAATAAATTACAGTTTAACAGATATTCACATAGAAAACAGCTTTGAAATTATAATAATATTTCACAATTTTTACTGCATTTTTGATCAAATAAATGCAGCCTTGGTGAGCAGAAGAGACTTCTTTCAAAAACATGGAAAAAATTTTAATTATTCCAATCTTTTATTCATTTTTTCAGTAGTTTTTTAATTTTTATTTTAAACTGTAAAAATATTTCAAATTTTTACTGTATTTTTAATCAAATAAATGCAGCCTTAGTGAGCAGAAGAGACTTCTTTAAAAAACATAAAAAAATAAACAATTTACCAATCCCAAACTTTACTTTGAATAGTAGTGTGTGTCGTTTTAAAGGGACAGTTCACCCAAAAATTATAATCATTTATTCTCCCTCATGTTGTTCCAAACATGCATGACATTTATACTCCTGTGAAAAGCAAAAAAGATGCAGTGAAAGTCAATTGGGTCCAGTGTTGTTTGGTGTGTGTGTGTGTGTGTGTGTGTGTGTGTGTGTGTGTGTTTTCCGCGCACAGATCCTCATCTGTCTCTAATGGAATGATCAGATGACTCCAGCAGGAAGTAGAAATAGTCACCTGTAATGTGGAAAGATGTGATTATTACAGATGAAGAGCAGAAAGAACCAGAGCGAATGATCCTGATGGATGTGTGTTTGTGTAGCAGCGCCATATGACGTCATTTACTGATATTACACTACAATATCAACACAGTGTGCCGCGGTATTCTCCGAGGAGCCATGTAAATACCACAGCCTCATGTTTCAGTAAATGGATTCTGGCACTGATTGGTCAGCAGTCGATGTGTGTTCATAATACTGAGACATGATGGCAATCTACAGGAGACACACGTCTTCATTTGAGAGCTTAAAGAGACTTGTGTGAGTCTCAGCTCTTTATCATTTCCATTCATTCAGCTCATATGTGTGTGTGTGTGTGTGTCATTGTGAGGAGATTTGAATATTAAATAGCTGATTATCATGGTCATGTGACTGTGTCTGTCGTCTGCTGCTGAAATGGGCTGTGAAACAGATGTGTGTGTGTGTGTGTGTGTGTGTGTGTGTTTGAACGATTAAGTGGTTAAGATCTCAGTTTGAGCTCATGGAGATTTGTCCGTCTCACATGAGAAGTGTTGCTAGGAGACTGATCACATCCCGCCTGTGTGTGTGTGATAATCCAGCTGTTGTGTGTCGTCTCTCTGTCACACTCGTCGTGTCACTGCTAGTTAAGGTGATGGTTTTTACTCGTGTCACTGGTAACCGACTGATGTTGATCCTGATAGCACAAAAGCTTGGAATAGTTAAGATTTGTTTCTGAAAGTCTCTTCTGCTCACCAGAGCTTAATTTATTTGATAAAAATACAGTAAAAAATTGTGACATATTATTATAATTTAAAATCTGTTTTCTATGTGAATATCTGTTAAAATGTAATTTATTTCTGTGATCAAAGCTGTATTTTCAGCATCATTACTCCAGTCTTCAGTGTCACATGATCCTTCAGAAATCATTCTAATATGCTGATTTGCTGCTCAAGAAACATTTCTGATTATTATCAATGTTGAAAACAGTTGTGCTGCCCAATATTTTTGTGGAAACTGTGATACATTTTATTTTTCAGGATTCACAGATGAATAGAAAGTTCAAAAGAACAGCATTTATTTGAAATAGAAATCTTTTGTAACATTAGAAATCTCATTACTGGCACTTTTGATCAGTTCAATGCATGCTCAAGCAATACAATTCATTTCTTTCTTTTTAAAATTATACTTCCCCCAAACTTTTGCAGTTTTCCCAAAAATGTTAAAAACAGGAATAAGTATTTTGAGCAGTAGTGTACAGTATATAGTTTACTGAGTCTGAGCTGGATCTTGTTTCAGTTTCTGTGGTTTTGATGAAGGAAGAGTATCTGTGTATGATGGTGTGTTTTTGTGATTGTGTTCCTCAGGGAAGCGCAGCAGCTCCTGATGTCTGAAGATCTCCTGTAGTTGATGATCGCCGCGGCCTTCCAGCACAGAGCCATGAGCCACACGTCCTTCTGCGTCCTGCTGAGCATCGCGCTCATGCTCGCCTGCCGCTGTGAGTATCACTGACCCACATCTGTCCTTCAGTCCATCAGTCCATCTGTCCTTCAGTCCATCACTCCATCAGCCCTTCAGTCTATCAGCCCATCAGTTCATCTGTCCTTCAGTCCATCAGCTGCTATCACAGCCAGACTGTATCTGAGCAAACTTCAGCTTCAATTACTGTGATTACAAACACAAGATAACGACCCCTCTGATTGACCGTGGTTTTTTAATTTATTTATTTTTAATTGTTGGTTTTCAGTTTAATTATATTTAAAGTTCAGTGATATCCGCTGTTAAAATTTATACAAGTTCAATAAATGCATAAATGCATTTCCAAAGTCAGTCATTTTGATTTACAATGATTCTTTATATTGTTTTTTTTATTATTATTTTCCATTTGATTTCCTACTATTTCAGTTGAAATAAACTGTTAAAAACTTAATAATAACTTATAATAGTTCAATATAGACATGTTTCCAAAGTCATTGCATAATCGTGTTAAATAATAATTTTCATCAATTTACAATGTTTTTTTTTATTTTACTTTTTTATAAATTGTTTTCTGTTTAATTATATTTAAAGTTCAATGAAATCCACTGTTAAATTTGTAAAAAAAAAAAAATAAAAAAATTAAAAGTTCAATAAATGCATAAATGCATTTCCAAAGTCAGTGCATAATTGCACGGACTCTGTTTGCACCTCGTTTGGATTATTGCTCGTGTACCTGGATTATCTCTCTGCCTTGCCCTGTTGGATATCGTTTGCCGATCGCAGACCTACGCTTACCCTAGGATTACTCTTTGTCTTGCCTCATCTATGTCTGTTTGCTGTGTACTGACCAATGCTTGTTCCATGACCACGCCTTCTAATAAAGCCTTGCAAATGGATCCTCATGCCTCACGTCTTGTTACACTCTGCATGTCATTCTTCATACAGAAAAATGCTCAAACTCACTTTACAGTATGCTTTTGCAGTGCTGATCTCATTCCACTCATGCTGTAAAATCTATCAGGCAGAAATAGAGATGCAATCAGTCATTCTTGGATGTTCAAATGAATCAGCTCATCAGGCATCTACAGATGATGTGTTTTCTGTGCTTCTCTTTCAGTTTGGTCAGTGTGCGCTGATTTCCCAGCAGTCTTTGGAGGTGAGTCTCAACTGTTTGTTTACAATGTGATTTAATGAGGTTTATTTCAGTTCATATCATCCCAAAATATGAAACCACATCACGCTTTAAGTTTGGACAAATCTTCAGATGCAAACCTGATTAGTTCATGCTGAGACATTACAACAGTACGAGCTGCTGAAGGACTGTCTTCATACACAATTATAGAATAATTATATGCAATGTTACATATTAACTGAAAGCATATAAGTTGAAGCCTTTTACGGAGGCCTTATGAAATCCGTTTTTTTAACTTTTTTTTTTTCAGTTTTAATTTGATGTTTTTTCCCCCAATTTAATTTTTTCTGGATTCCATTTTGCAACTTAATTTTGACTTTTTTTCTTGCAATTCATAATACATACATAATAAATTTTTTTAATGAAAGAAAAAGATCTCAGATCTCAGCTCAAGATCTCAGAACTGTGAGATATAACTATATAAATATAATTTTATAAATTATATAAATATAATTTTATAAATTATATAAATATAATTTATTTTTCTGGATTCTATTTTAATGGTTTATTTTTAATAATGTAATAATTCAAAGGGCATGTCTAATTAATTAAAATCTTACAACTTAAAACTTTTATGTGAAATCAGTTTTTTTCTCAAATTTGGGGTTTTCAGTTTACATATTTCTGGATTTTGTTGTAATGGTTTAATTAAATTATAATGATAAAACTAACAATTTAATAATTTGTGTTTTTTTTTTGTTTTGTTTTTTTTACAATAAAAGGGACATATGAAAGGTTTTATTCTTTCAGAATTTCTGTACTGTTTTAATTTGTCTAGATTTTACCTTATTTAACATAATAAGCATTGCATAGTAAGTGTCACTAAATTTAATTGATACAAAAAGACAAAATCAAAACAGTTACTTGAGACCTTTATACATAACTGTAAATGACAGCGTTCATAAATGATTGCAGTTGTTTGAAGTATTTGATGTACAGATGATTGATTCAGAGTAGTGTATTTGTTCATCACCTCCAGTGAAGTGTGTGTGTGTGTGTGTGTGTGTGTGTGTGTGAATCTGCTGTGTTCGGTGAAGATCACAGACGTTACAGTGATTCAGGGCTCTAATAGAGACGCGGGGTTGAGGTGCAGGGCATTGTGGGAGATCAGAAGATTAACTGTCTCTGACGGCCCCCACCCGTTCTCCATCAAAGCCTCTGGAGCCCGTTTGCTGATTCCTGGAGAGGCTTTGATCTCTGCTCGACTGCATGCGGTTTACAAACCTTACAGACCTGCAGTGCGTCAATCAAACGCCAGTGACCCGCCCACAACGCCTCAGCCACGCCCCTCACTTCAGCTCACCCAGCAGAAATATTGATTTCAGCATTAATATTTAGTATTTAGTTCATGTCAAAATTGCATTTTGTTCCCATATGTGATGAAATTATGAAGTTTTCAGATAATTGGATTCATTATTGATGTCAAATTTCTGTAATGTGTGGTGATGTCAGGTGGCGACGGTTGCTAGGGTGTGACAGCTCAGTGATGTTTTACTCACACACACATGAAATATTCACATGTGTTTGACTGGATGCTGTAAGAGCTGCTGGTTGCCGTGGAAACTGGGTCAAAGGGTCAAGTGTAGGTCACAGGGTCACTCAAACACTACATTAAAATGAAATATCAGCATAAATGTTGTGTTTGTAATGAATTATGATATTCAGTCAGGTGTGACTATTTCATTCAACAGAATCCAAAACTGAAGTCAGTGTTATTTTACTATCATTAGGATAATATTATAGTATTTTTTAGATATTTTATTTTTATTTTCTGTTTAGATGTTAATTTTAGTTAAAGTTTTAGCAATTTTGTTGTTTGTCATTTTTATTAGTTCAATTATTAGTTATTCTATTAGGTTAATTTTTGTTTTAAATATGTGTTGTTTTAAATTTTTTGTTTATTTAGTTTAGTACATCGAGTTAAATTAAATGAAAATGAGAAATGTTGCTTTTGCAACTAGTTCAAATAAAATACTTTGAATTTTTTATTTAAATTTTATTTCAGTAAATAGTTATTTCATTTCAGGTAATGTTTTTCATGGTTTTAGTTTTAATTAGATTTAGTTAACAATAATATAAGAAAAAGAAATACGCATGAAGGAAATGAATTTTAATTTCAGTATTATTTGAACTTTATCTCTTTTATCCTGAGTGCAGTAATGCAAAACCGCTCATATATTATTTATGTCTAGTATTCATATATCATGATATAATTAGATTAAATCCCTTTAACCTATGCTGATTTTAATAAAAAATTAAAATGCAGCACATTAATGTGACTTGAGGGGTGTAAAAAATAATGTCACAATGAAAATAAATATATAAATCTCCCTAAAAATATGCTTCAGTTTTGTTGAAATAGATTAATGTGATTTCATGTTTTGCTGAGATGGTCCTCATTAACTGTGTTTGTGGTTTGTTTGGTGGTTTGAGAAACAGTAACAGAGCCGTGGATGAGTTAACGACATTAAGTTATGAGTGAAGTGCTCATGAATAATTAATATCTGATCAGGCGCAGACGAGACGCCAGCAGATTCCTGAAACACGCGTCTGATGAGTTTCATTCATTTGCACTCGATCAGTTTCCTCATTTACTGTAGGAATACAAGTCAGTTTTATCATCTGAAATGTGCTGCGACTGATATTCCACAGCAAATTATATATTACAGTTAATGTCAAGCATGTCAACTCACATTAGATTCATGCTGAATGAGGTACGGGAGATACGGTTTCACTTTAAATGAATTCATTTAGGCTTGGTATTCATAATAAATATCATTTATAATGATGGCCACTAAAATTCATATGTGTTTTATACTTTTGTTTTTCATTCTTGTTCTGTTATAAATATAGTTGAATTTAATTGTTTTGTTGTGAGAGGAACTAGAATACATGTTTATAGTCCTATAATGCTAATTTTTCAGTATTCTTTCAATATTTTATATTATTTTTTGAATGTAATAATAAAATGTGACTCATATACCAATGCAACTTATCTGTGCTTTTTCCCCTCAACAAGAGATATTTTTTTCCAAAAAAGAAAAAGAAAAATGGTACCAGTCATAATAATTTTTTTTTACTGACTAAAAAACTGTATTTTATTGAAGCTGGTTTCCACTACAAGATTTTTTTTTTTTATATATGTAACTTAATTCTTTTTTTTTTTCTTGCAATTTTGAGTTTGTCTCACAATTCTTTCTTTCTTTCTTTCTTTCTTTCTTTCTTTCTTTTTATTTACTAAGGAAAAAAATCAAGATTTTCAAGATCTCAGTATTGCGAGATATAAATTTGCAATTGCAAGAAAAAAAGACTGAATTGTGAGATAAAAAGTCACAATTACCTTTTTATTTTTTATTCTGTGGTGGAAAGATGTAAACCCAGAATTATGAGAAAAAAAGTCAGAATTGTGAAATAAAAATTCACTACTACTTTTTTTATTGTTTAATTCAGTGGCAGAAATTGGCCTCCATAATATTTTGCATGAATTTCAGTGAAGCTCTTCTGATTTGTCCTCATCAGAGTGGAATTATTCAGCAGTTTGTGGTTGTATCAGTGTAGTTGACCGTGATGTTGGACTGAGGCTCTGATTTGATGTGACTCTCGTTCACATTTAAACTGAATTCTGTTGTTTGCAGTATTTCTCCAGTATTCTCCAGTAAAGTGTTCAGAGTTTCTCACTCAGAGCTCAGGAGAGATGTCTCAGATGTTTCTCCTACAACTAAAAACAGACCCAAATGAATCTCTAGTCGTCGTGCAGACTTTGTGATCTGGAGACCTGAGGTCTCTTTCTCAAGAGGAGCGTCTCCTGCTGTTTCTGTTTCTTCAGGAGGTTCATCTGTGATGAAGCTCTGGTGTTCATGAGTTATTCATCTGATTATTAATCGCAGCGTGTCTGTATCTGTTGACTGATATCCCAGCATGCACTAATGGAGCTGGAAATGAGTCAGAATGGACTTCCTTTACTGTCCTAATGCTGCTCTTATTATGCATAATTCATCTTCATAATGTTCCAGTCTTACTCTCTCTGTCTCTGAAATGAAACTTCTGATGGTCTCAATGGATGAACAGTAATATGAACTAATGTTAGCAATCCACTCTATACTCTTCATGATTTTGTTGCATTTTGTCATATGTATTATTTTTTTATTCAATTTATTTTTAATATGTGTGTATAGTTTTATCAAGTTTTAAGTTTTTATTTTAGTTATGTATATTGTGTGTGTGTGTGTGTGTGTGTATTCTAATATATATACACAATATATATACTGCTGTGTTCAAAAATTTGAAACAGAAATCTTATGTAACATTATAAATGTCTTTACTGTCTTTTGATCAATTCAATGAATCCTTGATGAATACAAATATTACTTTCTTTCAAAAAAAAAAAAAAATAGAAATAGAGAAAGAAATGTACTGTCCCCAAACTTTTGAACAGTAGTGTACATTATCACAAAAGACGTCTTTTTATTTTAAAATAGAAAACTGTTATTTTAAATTATAATAATATTTCACAGTTTTTTCTGTATTTCTGATCAAATAAATGCAGCCTTGTTGAGCAGAAGAGATATGCTCAGTTTTCTTATCATTTGTTGACTGTAAACACTGCTGGGTGCTGTATTGAATGTGTTTTTCTCTCTCTTTCTGTCTCAGACGAGTCGTCAGGTTTTGGGCCTGTGTTCGAGGAGCAGCCCGTTGACACCATTTACCCTGAAGAGTCTCCAGAGGACAAAATTATCATGAGCTGTAGGACTCGAGCGAACCCGCCTGCCACATACAGGTCACACACACCATACTACTGAATGCTGACAATATTCAAACATTGTAGATGCATATATATATGACTTTTTATAGGGTTAAGGTCAATGATGATCCAATAAATAATCCAAGTTCAATAATAACAATCCAATAATCTTTATTTTTCCTCCATCACTGAAAACAGTTCTGTGACAGTGCTGCAATTTATATTTCACATAAAAAAAAATACAAAATCTAAAATTACACTTGTGTTAAATGCAAACTATCAAATTATTACTGCTGAAAATGTTTCCATATACAGTGGTGGCCAAAATTATTAGAACACTAGTATTTTCACCAGCTGAAAAAAGGTGCAAAGCTCCTGAGAAACTCTGCTCAAGTGCACCGAGGGCAAAAGCTGCTTTAAACACAAAGGATGCTCACAACAAATGTTGATTTCATTCAGTTAATAGAATGTTTGGAAATGGAAATGATATTTCCTACTGACACACTACAGCAAAAGATAGAAATAACTGATTTACAACCATTTTTTATTGGGTGAAAATACTAGTGTTCTAATCATTTTGGCCGCCACTGTATATATATATATATATATATATATATATATATATTGTTTGCCTCATTTCTGATGGAGTATGTGTGTGTGTTTGTTCTCAGGTGGAGGCTGAACAACACAGAAATCGTTATTGGAAATGACGATCACTACAGTCTGATGGGAGGAAACCTCATCATCAGCTTCCCTGACAAGAGCAAGCATGCTGGGAACTACTCATGTCTGGCCAGCAATGAGTTCGGGACGCTCGTCAGTCAGAAAGCCTCCGTTCAGTTCGGATGTGAGTAGCTCTTATAGAAGAGATCTATTAAAGCTGCCTTGAACGGCCTCAAACACACACACACTCAAACACACACACACAGACACGGACACACACACACACACACACTCACGCACGCATGCACACACACACACACTCAAACACACGCACACACACACACACACACACACAAACAAACACACACACTCAAACAAACACACACACTCAAACAAACACACACACACGCACACACACACACACACACACAAACAAACACACACACTCAAACAAACACACACACTCAAACAAACACACACACACGCACACACACTCAGAGCTGTTATTGTTCTGAGCTTGATGGATATTAATTTCTGTTGTCAGACGTCTGAAGCGTTTGTGCGGTTTCTACTGAATTATTAAATTCTAAAGTGTCCTCTGTGCAGTTTTACTGCTATTGTGTGTGAAATTGATGTGCGAGTTAATTAAATAATATATATACGTGGTGTTGTTCTGTTTTCAATTATATTAGGCATACACGAGTACACGAGTTTCACAACTGGAGTTGAATTACTGAAATAAATGAATTTTTCCATGACATTCTAATTTATTGAGATGCACCTGTATATATATATACAGTATATATATATATATATATATATACACAGTATATATATATATATATATATATATATATATATATATATATATATAAATATATATTGTAAACTTATAAAAATGCAACTTGTTATTACATTTTTCTTACAATTGCTAGGACACATTTCGCAACACTTAAGTCATTTCTTCAAAACTCTTCACACAGTTCTCCTAAACAGCTCGACACAGCAGTTCATTTCACATTCAAAATGCACTAAAAGTACCAAAACATTTCATACATGTCTCAAATCAACTCATTCTTCCATAACTCTTGCGAAGGCTTTCAACCAACAAACACACTTTTTCCCTCATAAAACACTGACCTATAAAATACTAACAACAGGTCTTATTTCTGTCTCGTTTTTGTTTAATGTTAGGTTTGAACTTAGGCTTAACAGTTGTAAACAGGTGCAAACTGGCATTGAGATTTGCCCTTGTTTTTGTCTAAGGTAGAAAAGCATTTATGTAATTTGAATGATGTAGTTATTGAATGCATTTTGTGCCAAAGCAATGATAAATGATCCACAGTTTAGCCCACACTGACTGCTGTCATGCTCGCTGTGTGAAGAGTTTTGAAAAAGTGACCCAAGTATTGAGAAATGTGTCCTAACGATTGTAAAAATCTGTATTGCTATTTTTATATGTATTTTATTTTTGTTCTGTTTGTTTGTAAAGATAATGGGCCAGTTTTACTAAGAAGGCCAAATTAGTGCGAGAACGCAATTCCAAAACAGTGCCAATGGGTGTGGAAATTTCTGCGGGGGATTTACTAACAACACGCAAATTAAAGAGCACAGTAAAGAAATCTCATTTACATATCGACCAATGCAATATACCAAGCGCAGTGCAAATTAGCGTAGTCGCAAATAAAGAATAAAGAAATAAAGAAGCCACAGTACATTGAAAAGACCCAGAGGCTAAAAAATTAAGGTTGCAAGAAGTTTTGATAGAGCTGGTATAGCGTGACTCCTAGTTGAGGATTCCAAGTCGTCTTTTATTTCCTGAAGCAAATTAAAAATAATATGGCTTGGCAGCCTGTATATTCAGATAATTCTTCTGGCATTCCAAATAAATTAAAACTCTCTGCGGCGCCTCCTCTAGCAACAACAATTGCAGCCATTTCAAGCGCAAAATAGTTTAAGATATGCTTTTTTGGGCGTTAAATAATGGCGCAAAAACCAGTAATTTGATGAGCGCAAATGTTAGTAAATCGCATTGTGTGATTCATTTGAATAGTCTCCTCCCATAAATTTTGTGTCTGAAAGGGAAACTCCTACAAATGCATATTCAATAATGTAAGGTCCCCGCCTTTTCAACACTAATTCGTCACTGCACGTCTTTAGTAAAACCTGACAGTACTATTTTAATGCCAAAAGACGGTTTGCACTGGCATAAGCTGTTAGTAAAACTTGCCCAGTATTGTTAAATTATTATACACAATTCATTCAGTATTATTGTTATTATGATTATTTTAAATTTTATTACTCCTGAGGTCACCATGAATAAGGGTTATGACACATAACTAAAACTAAACTAAAATTTAAATCTCTATCTTGTGTTTTAGACTTGGACATGTTTTCCACGGACGAGCGGGAGGCGGTCTATGTGAAGGAGGGGCAAGGGGCGGTGCTTCTGTGTGATCCGCCTCCACACTTCCCAGGTTACACCTGACTTCATGGTTTGACAGCCATTTATGTGTTTGACTGACACATTTACATAATTTCCTGTCTGTGCTCCCTGCAGAGGATCTGTCCTTTCGCTGGATGCTCAATGAGTTTCCAGAATTCATTCCTCTGGACAAGCGGCGCTTTGTGTCTCAGACCACTGGGAACCTCTACATCTCCACCGTACGAGCGTCAGACAGCGGGAATTACTCCTGTTTTGTCTCCAGTCCATCCATCGCCAAAAGTGTCTTCAGCAAGTTCATCCCACTGGTGCCCATCGCCGAGCGTGAGTCTGTTTATCATCATAAAATAATTTTTCCCTTTGAATTAGGTTTGTATTTCTGAGCCCACTAGCAGGTATTTTCTTATTTTAAGTATAAACTCACTTCATTTTTCTGAAATCAAGACTTTATATATTAAGTGGTGCTGGGCAATGATTAATCGTGATTAATCACATCCAAAATAAAAGTTTTTGTGTACATAATATATGTGTGTGTGCTGTGTATATTTATTATGTATATATAAATACGCACACATGCATGTATATATTTAAGAAAAATGTTATGTTTATATATTAAATATATATATATATATATATATATATATAATAAATTATGTGAATATAAATATATACATGTAAATACATGCAAATATTTTCAAAATATATACTGTATGTGTGTGTCTTTATATATACATAATAAATAAACACAGTACACACACATATATTATATAAATAAAAACTTTTATTTTGGATGCGATTAATCATGATTAATCATTGCCTAGCACTAATCTTAGGTGATTTTGCATCTCAAGTAAATGTATCTTGATTTATGAATCTTCAGGCTACTTACTAATATACTGAGGGAGAAAATATTTTTTTGCAGTTTAATTCAAGTTTATAGCCATATATGTTTTAAACACATTTGCTTTTAACACCAGTGTAAATACTACTGTTTTTACTATTTTTACTAATACTGCATAAAGTGACCTTTATGCAGAGGTACTGCCAAAGTGATAAGAGTGTTATTATATTTTCCATGGTAGAAGCCACTTGATAGTGTTACTGAGCGTATAACTGACAGAGTGAGGAAGGAACAGCAAAGATATGAACGAGAAAACAAACTGTCTGTGGTTTCTGAAGTATTTCTGAGTGAGCTGGTTCTTATTTTAGGTCTGTTCAAGATCAAATAATCTCCTCAAAGAAATCTCCTCCACACACACACACAAGACCAAGCTTTCACACACGTTAGTTCAGGAATAATAGTGTCCTACTATATAGTCCTATTTCATTATGACCTCTTCACCATGACTGGATGAGACAAGTTTCTCATCACTCAATAGTTGCTGTTCTTTTGTGAGATGACAGAAAACTGTCCAGAATGAATCGTTATTGCTGTTTAGTCTCAAATAAATGCCCGTTTTCAACTGTAGAGAAAGTTTGAGTTCCTGAAAGGAACAGTATATCTCAGTATATCAGTAACAGCACACCATAAGACAACATTGTTTTTTCATGTACTGGTCAATTTTGGTCTATTTTGCATCTATAACATGTTGTCTTTCAGACTAGCGGAAGGAAAACATCCAAAATGCACATTTAAGTGTTTATATTTTACACAGGGGTTTGTTCGTATTTCATTCACACAGATTTATACAACATTTTATGCCTAAAAACATGATTAAAATGCATATATTTAAAGTTCGCCAGTTTGTTTCTGCACTTCAGCAGCACTTACATACACCAAAACTTAGAGTTGTATTCCTCTCTATATTCTGAAGGTTTTTACAGAGGGGTTTATTCATGTATCATTCACACTGATTTATACAACATTTTATTTCTAAAAACTTGGTGAAAATGCATATATTTAAAGGTAATGAGTTTGTTTCTCCACTTCAGCAGCACTTACACACACCAAAACTTAGAGTTTTATTCCTGTCTATATTCTGAAGGTTTTTACTGTGGGATTTGTTCATATATCATTCACACTGATTTATACAGCATTCTATTCCTAAAATCATGGTGAAAATGTATTTGTTTTCTGTCTGTTGAATTTTCTGATTTAAGGAGTGATAAAAAGAGAAATCCAAAATCCTCTCTTGAAAAACCTTTAACTCTAATATGTCAACAAAATCAAACAATAATTTTGAATCTGGATTTATCCAACATTCAGATTTATTTTCTGTAAATGCATGCAATTAGCACATATTTAACTAGGAATTGCCTGATTTTCATATTTACACATGACATTTTAGAAAACTTGTAATAGAAACAATGTTTCAATTCTTAATGTACTGTGATCAGCTGGTGAGGTATGGTGATACCTGTTAGTTATTTTTTTTTTTTACCATTTTCACCTGCGCTGTCTTTAATTCCACATGAACATTTAATATCAAAAGCACATCACTAGTATAAAACTACATCCTCTGTTCAGTCCCAACATTGCATGCTCCTGATTCATACGTGTGTGTGTGTAATATTTCTGTTGTTCGTGACTGTCACAGCATCATAAGAGTGTTGAGTCAAAGCACCTTAGAGCAGATAAACAAACAGGAAAGACTCGCTCGTTCTGTTGGAAGGAAGAATGATTCCATGAGGACCTCAGTCATTCACTGCCATCTCACATCTGCTCTCTATCAGGTTCTCTGAGGAAATATCCCGCTGATATCAAAGTCAAATCTCCAGACACTTACACGCTGGTGGGGCAGAACGTCACGCTGGAGTGCTTCGCGCTGGGAAAGTAAGAAAAATGCCACACAGATGATTTCTCAGTGTTTGCAAGGCAGCACTTCAGTCATTTTCCTCAAACGCTTCATTATTCAGCACAAATTTCTGCAAATATTTCAGTTTCAATCGATTAACATCCAGATTTCACTTAAACTGCATTTTGTAGATCATTTCAGCTTTATGCTGTAAGTGCGGTCTGCCTGTGCTCTTTCTAAACTCTTTTAAAGCTTACATTTCTTAAAGTACAAATGGAGAAAATATCCTATTAACAGACACTGATACAATATTCAGTATTCAGTAAAGCATCAGTGACATTACTGTAATATTTGCATACTGAATTACCATTGGATGTGTTGTATGTATTTTCATAATGAATTATGATTACATTTATTAAAAGTACAAAGAAAATCTCCCATTGACTTAAATTAATCAGTTGTTCAGTGTTCAAAATAAGATCAGAGACATCAATGTAATATTTTGGATATGCAATTACAGTTGGATATCTGTCTTAAGTTGTTTCTGCTGTTTAGTCTCAATAAACATTAATTTGGGATTGAAGAGGAAGTTTGAGGTCTGAAAATGACAGCATATCTCATAATACAATGAACTCATGAATAAATCAGAAACAATGCATTGGTCATTTTTGGTGTATTTTGCTTTTTTTTTAGACTAATGGAAAGAAAACATCCAAAATACACATTTAAGTGTTTATTTTATAACACTTTATCTATTTGCATCTGTAGATTTATAGTCCATATGTAGTCCATATGTTTAAAGAGTTTTTCCTCCACTTCAGCAGCACTTACATATACCAAAACTTAGAGTTTTATTTCTCTCTATATTCTGAAGAATTTTACTGATATTCATATATCATATATCCTAATATAAAAAGAGAAATCCAAAATCTGTGAAATTCAAAAACTTTAATATGTCAACAAAATCAAACAAGAATTTTGAACCTGGCTTGTTCAGATCTATTTTCTGGAAATATATGCAAATTAGTGCAGATTTAGTTAGATAATGCAACATTATAGGAAATAATGTTTTGTAATACAAAACAATGTTGCATTTCTTAATGTAAGTAAGCTGGGGACATCAGTAACATGAATGCAATATTTGCATTCTCAGTTACTGATTGGTTGTATTTTCATTTTATCATCTATAGCTGATGAACACAATGTGGTGAAAGCTGAAGTTTTTGTAACATTGATTATGTTTAACAAGCGGGTTCTCACCATGTTATATGTTTTGTGTGTGTGTGTGTGTGTGTGTGTGTGTGTTTAGCCCCATCCCTCAGATCCGATGGAGGAAGGTGGATGGCGATCTGCCAGTCCATCGTTATAACATCAGTATGGCGGGAAGTCTCCTTCATCTCTATGACATTCAGTACGAAGACGAGGGTTTGTACGGTTGCGAGGCCGACAACTCCAAAGGCAAAGACAGACACAAAGTGCATCTGTATGTGGAGGGTGAGAGTCACATGATCTCATGAACAAACCACAATGAGACAATGCTGAGAGGAGCAATGCCATATTCCTACAGGTTTATACTGGAAAATAGAGTGCATGTTAGAAATATGATCCCTCAAAAACATAAAAATAACGGTCACATTTTAGTTTGGGAACAGACTAACTATTAACTATGCCTTTTGCCTCAATAAACTCCCAATTTGCTGCTTATTAATAGTTAGTAAGGTGGTTATTAAGTTTAGGTATGGCATGGATTAAGGGATCTAAAATATGGTCATGCAGAATAATGCATTAATATGTGCTTCATAAGTACTAATAAACAGCCAATATGGTAGTAATATGCATGCTAATAAGCAACTAGTTAATAGTGAGAATTGGTCCCTAAATTAAAATGTTACTACAATACCAATAAAAATGCAAAAAATGTTTTAGGATTTGTTCAAATGAAAGAATCGTACCATAAAGCATTTCTAGTTTACTTCAGGGTTTATTATAACTAATTAACTGAAACTCAAATTGAACTAAAAAAAAACAAAACAAAAAAAAAAACTTCAATTTAAATAAATGCCAACTGAAATAAAATATTTTTTTCTAGTTGCCAAGACACTGTTTTTCATTTTCATTTAGTTTAACTTGATGCACTAAAATAACTAAATCAAAATATTAATAGATACTGTAATAGTATCTGAATGATACTAAAATAACATGCTTTTCCGCGTGTGTTTGTGTTTGTCTCAGGAGCTCCTGAGTGGGTGGAGAAGATCAGCAGCTCGGAGAGAGACATCGGAGGCGATTACATCATGTCCTGTCTGGCCAGCGGGAAACCCAAACCCCATGTGCACTTCCTGAAGAACGGACGAATGGTATCGCTCATGATGGACTCATAATGATTCATTTTCACACAGATTCCAGCATTTAAAATTAGATAAATTGGAAATAAATCTGCATTTGGCAGATGCTTTTATTCAAAGTGACTGATGTTGCATTCAGAGTTAAACAGTTCATGCATTTAAACTCATTCATTTGTTGTCACTAGCATCATGCTCTACTTTTTGAACTACAGGAACACCACAATCTCCCTATTTTTATGTCAATAAAATAGCAAACATTGTCCCAGTCAGTGAAATGCATTAGCAAACTCCTTGACTTCAGCAGTACATGTGAATAGATGCAGCAGATCAGCGTAATGAATGAGCGTGTTGTGCGGCCGGACTGCTGGCTGTGTTCCTGTCTGGAGCGAGGCCTTCCCATCATGCTTCTGGTTACATAACAGTCACGACACCAGATGGTGCTGATCCAAACACCTGAAATGTGTTTACAGCGTATACCCCACGAAGAGCTGCAGAATGCAAATCAAACACGACTTCTAACAGAATAATAATGCCAGACAGATGTCAGTGTTTTACAGTGTCTTCAGTCAAAATCAACTTTATTTATATTAACTATTAATATTTTTATTTTATGTTTTTGTATAATTATGATTTTATTTTATTTAATCAAATGAATAAATAATCAAATAAAATATTTATTAATTTGTTTATCATTTAATTATTTATTAGTATTAATTAGCATTACAATTGTATTTGTACTGCATTATTTATTTATTGTTTGTATGCCAAACTATTTTATTTGTATGTTTATGTTTTATTTGTTAACTATTAAAATTTTATTTTTTATTTTTTGTATTTCACTTATTATTATGATAAATTGTTATATATATATATATATATATATATATATATATATATATATATATATATATATATATATATATATATATATATATACATAGAGTAGTCAACATTTGAAGTGGATCAAAACCTTTCATCAAAGATGTCCTAAAACAAAAACAATACCCGTTCTTGTCTTAGGACAACTTTGATGAACATTTTTTGATCCACTATATATGCATTAAATAATTTATTTGTACTTTTTACATCATATATATATTTATATATACATTATATAGAATTATGCATTATTTTATTTTACAGTTTTTAGGGATTATTTTCATCAGTAGCTTTCAGAGGCTAATAATAGTCAGTAGAAATATGATGATGTTGATAATATCTGATGAAAGCAGTCTTGAATTCTTGACAGAAGAATCTGTTCTGTTTGTTTTCCATCAGTATGCCAAAAACCACGAGTTGCGTTTCACAGACCTGACGTTTGATGATTCGGGGATGTACCAGTGTATCGCTGAGAACCGTCACGGCACGATCTACGCCAACGCCGAGCTCCGGGTCTTCGGTGAGTATTCATCGTTTAGTATTAATATTTGCTGTAAAATGTGGTTCTGAGTTTTTGTCAAGTCAAGTCACCTTTATTTATATACTGCTTTTAACAATACAGATTGTGTCAAAGAAGCTTTACAGTATTAATTATGACTCTATTTGTAGCAATAGCCAAAAACACATTGTATGAGTCAAAATCCTCAATTTTTCTTTTATGGCAAAAATCATTAGGATATTAAGTAAAGGTCATATTCCATGAAGATATTTTGTAAATTTCCTACTGTAAATATATCAAAACTTAATTTTGTGATTTTCTCTATATTTTGATTTTTTTTTCCACCCTCCGATTTCAGATTTTCAAATAGTTGTATCTCAGCCAAATATTGTCCTATCCTAACAAACCATACATCAATGGAAAGATTATTTATTCAGCTTTCAGATGATGAATAAATCTCAATTCCAAGAAATTTACCCTTGTGACTGGTTTTGTGGTCCAGGGTCACAAATAGGGAAAATAGTGTGTAATAATGCAAAAGAGCAACAGTAAACACTCAGTTTTCAGTGTTCAAGTCAGTTCATTATTGATTCAGTGATGTCATCATCCAACTCAGTTCAGTTCAAATAGTATCTGTGCATTCAAGTTGACGATATTGCTGGAAATTAAGTGGACTCTTTAGGACTCAAAGGGTTGAAGATCTTGAGGAACTCTACTAGTTCTTCCACTGAATGTGTTGCTTTCTCAGCCGGCGCTCCTTCGTTTGAGTGGAATCCTGTGAAACCCAAACATCTGGGGGCCAAAAACGGCCGCGTGGCGATTGACTGCAAACCCAGAGCGGCTCCACGGCCCACCATCTCCTGGAGCAAAGGAACTGAACTCCTGCACAACTCCAGCAGGTTAGAGGTCACGCAGAGGTCATCTCACGGACCCCTGCTCTCTCCAGAGCCATTCACATTCAGTCTGTCTTTCATGATTGCAGGATCTTCATTTGGCCAGACGGGAGTTTAGAACTTCTGAATGTCACCAAATCAGACGAAGGCAAATACACCTGTTTCGCAGAAAACGACCGCGGCCGAGCGAACAGCACCGGATCGCTGTCAGTCACCGGTAGGACACGGAAACCCAACATCCTGATTATTACTGCTGTTATTGTGTTGGCTTGAGTAAGACAATGTACTGTTCACCCCGGCAACCACATAGCAACTTTCCAGCAGTGACACAGAATGCTCTAGTAATTTTGCAACATGCAAGTAACCACCAATACCATAATACCCTCCTAGCAACCATCCTGAACACCCTAGTAACCCCATAGCAACCATCTAACAACACCCTAGCAACCATCCAAAACACACTAGCAATTTTAAAGCAACAACCATCAGGAACGCTCCTGTAATCGACCCAGAATACTTTTGAAACTGCAAAGTAACACCCTAACGACCACACAGAACACCCTAGCAACTGCATAGCAACACCCTTGCAACAACCCAGAATATCCTACAACACCCTAGCAATGTCCTAGCAACCATCCAGAACACCCTAGCAACTGCATAGCAACACCCTTGCAACAACCCAGAATATCCTATAATACCGTAGCAATGTCCTAACAACCACCCAGAACACCCTAGCAACTGCATAGAAACACCCTTGCAACGACCCAAAATATCCTACAATATCCTAGCAATGTCCTAACAACCACCCAGAACACCCTAGCAACTGCATAGCTACCTCCTAACCTAACAGCCATCCAGAACACCACAGCAACACACTTGCGGCCACCCAGAATACCTTACAATACCCAAGCAACACCCTAGCAATGTCTTAACAACCACTCAGAACACCCTAGCAACTGCATAACAACACCCTACTCTAACATCCACGCAGGATACCTAAAAAAACACAAAGAAACACCCTAACAACCACCCAGACCACACTAGCAACTGCATAGCAACACCCTTGCAACAACCCAGAATACTTTACAATACCATAGCAACACCCTAGCAATGCCCTGAGAACCACCCAGAACATCCTAGTAACTGCATAGCTACCTCCTAGCCTAGCAACAACCCAGAATACCTTAGAAACTGTAAAGTAACATCATAAAAACCATCCAGAACACCATAGCAACTGCATAGCAACACCCTTGCAACAACCCAGAATATCCTACAAAATCCTAGCAATGCCCTAACAATCACCCACAACATCATAGTAACCTCATATCTACCTACTAGCCTAGCGACCTGCCATAAAACCTTAGAAACTGCAAAGTAACACTCTAACAACCATCCAGAACACCCTAGCAACTGCATAGCAACATCCTTGCAACAACCCAGAATATCCTACAATACCCAGGCAATGCCCTAGCAACCATCTAGAACACACTAGCAATCACATAGCTACCCCCTAGCCTAACAACCATTCAGAACACCCTAGTTACTGCATAGCAACACCCTAGGCAAGCAACCATCCAAAACACCCTATAAACTGCAGAACAACACCCTAGCAACCACCCAGAATACCCTACAATACCCTCCAAAACTTAGCAATGCCCTAACAACCACTCAGAACACCCTAGCAACATTAAAAGCAATCCAGAACATATCTGTTTGTCTGAAAGACTGAATGGCCTTAAAACCTTTTAAATTCAGTCTTTAAACCTACTGCAGACTTTCTTGCTGGGCTTTTCTCAAATGAACATCTGAGTTTGTATTTGTTTGTGATGTGGTGACCACACGTCTCACTGCTGCCCTCTGCTGACACAAACACACGACTGACGGCCCTCAGCAGAAGTGAGAGGTGTTCTCCTGTGTTCATGTAGAAGCGCTGGGATCTGTCATCTTTATTCAGAGGATAATGAGTGTGTCTCTCCTCAGACGCCACGAAGATCACTCTGGCCCCGTCCAACGCTGACGTCAGTGTGGCCGAGAGCGCCAGGATGGAGTGTGCCGCTTCACATGACCCCACCCTCGACCTCACCTTCATCTGGACCCTGGACGCACACGTCATCGACTTCGACCGAGACAGAGAGCATTACGAGCTCAAACTGGTCAGTTCAGACTTCAGCTGACATCTGATCATTATTTATTTAGTTTTACTGAGTCAAAACTCTTCATTAATAGTACCATAGTGGATGCCTTAACACTAAATATAATAACTATAATGACAACTATAACGAAAACTTTAATAATTATAATTATAATGATAGCTATACCCATAATGCTACTTATATCTGTAATGCTACTTTAAATGGTATCTACAACAATTAGTATGATGAAACTACTTTATAACAAAAAAGTTGATTATAATGATAAGTATAACTATATCGGTAACTATAATGATAACTGTAACAATAACTATACTGATATTTATAACAATGCTAACTATAATGTTTATAACTATAACAATGTTTATATTGATAACCATAACAATAACTGTAGCAATAACGTTAACTGTAACAATAACTAATGGTAACCTTAGCAAAAACTATAATGATAACTGTAAAGATGCAACGAACAATCACTGTATTGCTAACTATAAGAATAACTGTAATGATAAATGTAACGATAACTATAACAATATTTATGAGAACTACAACACTAACTATAATGTTAACTATAATGATAATTATGATAACTATAACGAGAACTATAATGATATCTGTAATGTTAACTATAATGATAATTACGATAACTATCACAATAACTGTACCAATAACTATAATGATATCTGTAATGTTAACTATAGTGATAATTATGATAACTATAACAAGAACTGTAATGATAGCTATCAGGATAGATGTACCAATAATTATACTGACATCTGCTGGATTAAATAACTCTAAAAGTGATTGCAGCAATATCGCTCCTCTGTGTCGTTATCATCATAATCGTGGTGTGGATGCTGCTATTGCCCTAACTCTATGGTTATAGTTATCATTACAGTTATTGTTCTTGGTGTGAACAGGTGTCTTGTGTATTTAATAGTGCTGGGCAATGATTAATTGCGATTAATCACATCCAAAATAAAAGTTTTTGTTTATATATATGTGTGTACTGTGTGTTTTTTATGTATATGTAAAGGCACACACATACAGTATATATTTTGAAATATTTACATGCATTTGCATGTATATATTTATATTCATTTAATATATAAACATAACATATTTTCTTGAATATATACATGCATGTGTGTGTATTTATATATACATAATAAAAATACACAGTACACACACATATATTATGTAAACAAAAACTTTTATTTTGGATGCGATTAATCATGATTAATCATTGCCCAGCACTAGTTTTTTTTGAAAATGTAATAATTGAAAAGATTGTTGTTCAGGATGTTAATCAGGACGGTCAGGCTGGGACGTCCAGTTCAGAGCTGCTGATCAGTAACACACAGCTGAGACACGCGGGACGGTACAGCTGTACAGCACAGACGCCAGTGGACAATGTCACGGCCTCCGCAGAGCTGGTGGTCAGAGGTCAGAGACTTTTTATCTTCAAATAAACCTTACATTTCCATCAGCTGAGAAGTACTCGCTTCTGATGTTTCCTGTATCATTTTCTAACTGCTTGTTTTATTTTTAAAAAATTACTGTATATACAGGTGCATCTCAAAAAATTAGAATATCGTGAAAAAGTTATTTTTTTTGTAACTTATTTCAAAAAGTGAAACTTTCATGTATTCTAGATTTGTTGCATGTAAAGTAAAACATTTCAAAAGTTTTTTTTTGTTTTTTTTTAATTTAGATGATTAGAGCTTACAGCTCATGAAAGTCAAAAATCCTGTATCTCAAAATATTAGAATATTTCCTAAGATCAATCAAAAAAGATGGGATTTGCAAAACAGAAAAGTATCTTGAAGACGTTGTTCTCCACAGTTCTTCTGGATTTAGTCTGTCTCAGTTTGTTCTGTTTCTTCATGTCATTCCACACAGACTGAATGATGATCAGATCAGATCTCAAAAATCTCACTGGATTATTACAATTAATGGCAAAATGAATGTTTGGAAATGTAAACTGATATTTCCTACTGACACACTACAGCAAAAGATAGAAATAACTGACTTAAAACCATTTTTAGCTGCTGAAAATACTAGTGTTCTAATCATTTTGGCCAGTGCTGTATATAAAGAAAAAAAACCTTGCTATGTGTACTGCATTAGGCTAAGCGAGACTTGTCTTTGCACTTGCATATTATAGTTTTTACATCTCTAGCTCCTATGTCTCATTCTCAGGTCCCCCTGGTCCTCCTGGAGGTGTGCGTGTGGACGAGGTGATGACCAGCACCGTGAGGGTGACCTGGAGTCACGGGACGGATAACTTGAGTCCCATCTCTAAATACACCGTCCAGTACAGAGACGTGCGGGCGCAGCAGGACTGGAGAGACGCCTCCACCTGTGAGTACATCAGCACACTTCAATATAGTGATGATGCATGCGTGTACGTGTGTGTGTGTTTGTATGTGTGTACATACGTAATTAAAATGTTAATATTAGTGCCGTCAATCAATTAATTGCGATTAATGCCATCTAACATTAAAGTTTTTAAATATACTTTTATATTGCAATAATTTAACATTCAATCTTCAAATTAATGTAGAAACATTAAATTAGAAATTTTTCTCTTTATTGTTCTCTAATGCATTTAACCATTGAATATAGCCATTCAACATTACAGTATAATTGAGAGCTTGATGATTTTAAAATTTATTAGACTTTAAAAAATAACTTCTAATTTAAGTGAACTTGAATCAATCTTCACACAAACCCATTATAATAAATATCATATTTACCTGTACTCTTTAGCAAATAGGAAATATACAGAAATTGAATAATGTTTTCAAAAACGAAGGTCTATATTAAATATCGAGATGAATCCTTAAAGCTACAAATGTTATTTATTTCGTCTGTTTTGTTTTGTTCTTTAATGAACAGACATCGCAGCAGCTGGTTATTAGCTTATTTGGCTGCTATTACTTTAAGAGCTGCCGCTGCTGACCGTGACGCCGATCAAATACGCATGCTCATAATTTAATTCACGCTTTAATATGAAATTAATATGAAATTGATACAGGCTACAGCGTGCGCTGCCGTATTTGTGCGTGCAATTGAAGAGCACGTGCTACGAGCACAGTATAACGGTAGACAGGACAGGAAGATTAGTTTTACTGAAATATGGCCTGTCAACATCTCATCTGACCGCAGTTCGCTGTTGTTCTACTGAAGCTCCTCATCACCTGTAATGTTTCCGCACTTGTCAGCATATGGCGCTAGTGGAGAGCGCATCTGAAAAGTCTCCCATTTGATGTGGTTGTAAAGGTGTTCTGCATCTAAATAAACACAATTCTTGTCTAGAAAAAAGAGACAGAAGCAGCAGTTGTGAGTGGGGTGAGTTTGTGCCGTAATTCAGTGATTCTGTGTGTCTTCAGCTCCAGTGAATGTGGAGGGAAATGCAGAAATGACCACTGTGATCAATCTGATGCCCTGGACGGAGTATGAGTTCAGGGTCATCGCCACCAACACGCTGGGCACTGGACCGCCGAGTGACCCCTCGCCCAAAATCACCACCAGAGAAACCAGTGAGTCCCTTCCGTCCTCGTCTGAGGAAATAATCATCTGCATTTTATTGCCATTCGTATGTTTGTTTAACCCACCTGGCACATTCAGCCCATTTTGACCTGGAAGCAGTGCACACAAGTTTTTAGTATAGAAATGAGCAAAGACTAACAAAATACGGTTTCACTTTATTTTGATGGTCCCTTTAACACATTCTGTTGACTATAGGTAAGGTTGCACCTACATATCTACTAACTCTCATTAGAGTGTTAGTCGAATATTAGTAGTAGAGTAAGTTGACGTACTTGCAAAGTTACTTACAGTCAGTAGAAGATCATTCCAATAAAGAGTTAGAAGATATGAAGTCTACTAATACTCTATTGAGAATTAGTTGACATGTAGGTGCAAAGTTACTTATAGTTAACAGAATGTTCAAAAGGGACCATCAAAATAAAGTGTTACCCAAAATACATATAATTTATGTTTTTATCTGATTTAAAAGAATTAGATTTAATTCTGTAAAATGTATTTAGCCTCTTTATCTCATCTCAGACACACTTAGGAGTAAATTTTGCTGATAAACACAATATAAACACACTGAAGATGTAGCTGGCATAACAAATGAACTATATCAGATGAACTACAGCCCAACAGAGTGCAGAGCAAAAGTTCAAAGACTAAATAGTCAGAAATTGATAAAGAACAGAGGATTGAAAAAGAAGAAGCCCACATATCACTCTGCTGCCACCTATTGATGAACTATTGCAGCGTGGACAGCAGAATCTTTTTCATGATAAAAGTCAAAGTTTATGCAAGGAGTATATTTAGTTTAAAAACATTCCAGAGTAATATTGATTTTGTTTTGTTAGAAAATGTATGTTTCATAAATCTGGACTATTTTTGAGCAGTTATGAGTTTTAAGTTTTAAAAAAATTTAATTAAATTCTGTTATTTCCAGTGGAGTTAATACTGGTAATTCTCAGATTATATGTTCTTATAAGTTTCATATAATGATATATTCAAATAAACTTTCTCATGAATACTGAAATGCATTACAGTGGTTTTCATGTATAATACAAAGAATTTCTCATAATTTTAGTCAAAAAAGGAGGGCTAAATGTAGTAAAAACATGGTAATAACAGTCAAAATTTAAAATATATTTACAGGTTCACTCATCTGTATATGCATTCATTCATCAGATATTATTAAGTTATGTTCCTGTGTTCCTTTGTTAAAACAAAGTTAATAAGCCGGAAAGCCAAATGTGTAGGCAGTTTTTGAATGCATTAGTAAGTTTATATCAATCCTCAGTAGTACTATTGCTGATAGTGATAATGATTAAACCACTAACACTAAGTATTAAGCATCAGTGTGTTAGTCCTCCAGCAGCATTCTGGGAAACCACCCACAACATACAGTAACACCGCTGGAATCCTCTAGAACACCATAGCAACTAGTAATTGCATAGCAATGCCTTAGCAAGCATAATTACTGTAATTTCTGTCTCTGTAGGGCCTGTTGTGGCTCCATCAGACATCGGTGGAGGAGGAGGAACCAGTCGTGAGCTCACCATCACATGGACGGTACAGAGTCATATGTATTCTAGAAATCTGAAAAATCCCTCTCTAAATAACAGCAAAATACAGTTCTCTCTGTCAATTTCACGTGACACTTGTCTTTGTTTTATCTGTTTAATTTGGATTACAAACTGAAAAACAAAAACAGTTCATTGTGATTGTTAAAACATTTCAGGCAAGACACTGCAGATAAAACGGTTGTTTTTTTATGCATTTGTCAGTTTTACAATTTTGGTCTGTTTCCCAGTTCCATGACGTGTCTGCTTTCAGACTAGTGAAAAGTGATTTAAAATGCACAATTAAGTGTTTATTTTACTGCACTTTATCTATTTGCATCTGTAGATTTAAATTCCAATCCACATCTTTAAAAGTTTGTTTCTCCACTTCAGCAGCACATACAGCAAAACTTAGATTTTAATTCCTCTCTATATTCTGAGGGTTTTTACTGAGGGGTTTGTTCATATTACATTCACAGTGATTTATTCAACATTTTATTTCTAAAAACATGGTGAAAATGCATACACTGCCCTCCAAAAGTTTGGAAACACCCCTGGCAAAGTGTGGTTTTGGATGATATCAACATAAATCCTTTTGGTATAGCATAACATGTTTTTGGTGCAAATACATTAAAGTAACTTGACATTATCATTGAAGACCAGCAATAATTTTCATTTTGATTACATAATAATGACAATATATACATGTCAAAGTCAGACATGCCCCTTTGCCAGCTGTGATGCCTGGTTACTGGTTTAAACTTGGCCCAGGTTTTTAAGAGATTTTTGGGTCAGCACACCTTAATAGCTTCAACAACTGATGGCCAATTAAGCAGCTCAGATGCCCAGATTATGCAGAGCTGTAATAGCTGCTAATGATGGATATTTTGATGAATCGAAAATTTAAGTATTTTCTATGTATAAACTGTTTATGTAATAAAATATGTTTTCGTAGTTTGTGTTGTCCCTTATCAGTGCAAAATTATCACAAATTAAAAAGGATTCATGCCAATATTGTCCAAAACCCCACTTTTCTACAGCGTTTCCAAACTTTTGGAGGGCAGTGTATATTTTAAGGTAATGAGTTTGTTTCTCCTCTTCAGCAGCACTTACACACACCAAAACAGAGTTTTATTCCTCTCTATATTAGGACAATATCTGGCTGAGATACAACTATTTGAAAATCTGGAATCTGAGGGTGCAAAAAAATCTAAATATTGAGAAAATCTCCTTTAAAGTTGTTCAAATGAAGGTCTTAGCAATGCATATTACTAATCAAAAATTAAGTTTTGATATATTTACGGTAGGAAATTTACAAAATATCTTCATGGAACATGATCTTAATATCCTAATGATTTTTGGCATAAAAGAAAAATGGATAATTTTGAGCCATACAATGTATTGTTGGCTATTGCTACAAATATACCTGTGCTACTGATGACTGCTTTTGTGCTCCAGGGTCACATATGATTTGTATATTTAAACATAACTTGTAATGCAAAATGTATTAATGTATTGTGATTAATCAGCTGGGGAAGTAAGGGGGTATATATTAGTTTAAGTGTTTACTTTATTCACCTGTGCTGTCTTGCCTTAAGCCAAGTTCAGTCCAAAAACTGTTTTGATGTGGTTTGCGTCTGCAGCCGGTCCAGCCTCAGTACTACTACGGCAGTAATTTTGGCTACATCATCGCGTTCAAGCCTCATAATGACGATGAGTGGAAGAGGGTGACAGTGACCGATCCTCAGGCCCAAAAATACGTCCACAAAGACTCAAAAATCCCCCCATCCACCATGTTTGAGGTGAAGATGAAGGCCTTTAACAGTCAGGGCGAAGGGCCGTTCAGCATCAGCGCCTTCATCTACTCCGCTCTGGACGGTGGGTGACACACAGCTGCAGATTTACAGAATTAAACCACATGAACTAGTGACCTTACTGATGTTTATTGTTTATTTGTGTACAGGAGCAATGCACATTAATAAACATGCCTGTAAATGTGCCAGAATTAGACAAAGAGGCTATTTTTCACCTTGACGGAATGTTAAAAAGTCGGCCTAAAAGCAAAACAGAGCAACTTTTAGAACCACATATTACAACCAACAAAGAAAAAGAAATAAAAACATTGGAATGCAAAAAAAAAAGCATAATTGCACATAAAAAGCAAACTAAAACACAAATAATAAGTAAACAAAATAAAATATAAGGAAAGAGAAAGAGAGATGGTGACAGGAGAAAGCTAACAACCAAGAGCAATTAGTACAGAGAGGTCTTACATCAAGAATACACTAGTAATGTTGTCAGTAACCATTTTTTAAGATGAAACTGAAAAGAACCAATGTGTGTTTCCATCTCAGTTCCTGCGGAAGCTCCCACCATCATCGAGGCGAGGACACTATCGGCCACAGAAGCCGTCGTGTCCTGGGTGCCTGTGCAGCTGCAGACCGGTGAAGGATACCAGGTAACTAGTTCACCATTAACCTCCGAATGAGCCAATCACATCAGACTATCCTATCACATGTCTCAGGTTCACTTCCTGATGTACTTCCTGTTGTTTAAAGTTGTTCATTCAGCAACTGGAACTAAAACTGAAACTGTAAAAAACATTACTTCTCATTACTTGCAACACAATATTAACTGAAGTAAATTAACACAACAAACACTTCAATTAATTAAAAAATAAAATAATAATAATAATAATAATAATTCACGTAGTAGCCAAGGCAACATTTCTCATTTAATTTGAAGTACTAAAACTGAAATAAAAATCAATACAAATTATACTGATTTAAAAAAAGAAAAAAAAAAAAAGAAAAAGCACTTAAAATATCGAAATGTGGGAAGAAAATGAAGTCCAAAATAAGATGGATTTTCAAAATCTGGGGAGAATTTTTAAAGAGGAGAAAGTGTGTGTTTGGGGGTGTGTGTTTAATTATTTAATAATATAATAAATAATTATTTATATATTTTTAATATAATATTTTATTATTCTGTTATTTTTTTTTATTATACAGACATGGTCAACTAAACCTAAAACCATAAAACCATTAACTTGAACGAGTTAATGTCTTGAACCAAAAACATTAACTGAAATAAAATTAAAAAAAAAATAAAAAAAAACTTATTTCAGCTTAGTTGCCAAGTCAACATTTCTCATTTTCATTTATATTGTACTTGATGTAGTATAATAACTAAAGCTCTTGTCTCTCAGGTCTGGTACTGGAGGGAGTCGGTAGAGAACGAGGCGTCTGCGCAGCGTGTTCTGGTTCCCAGTCGAGAAAACCACACGCGTCTGGACAACATGAAGCCCAACTCACATTACCTCATCGAGGTGCGGGCGTATAACGGCGCCGGATACGGACCCGCCAGCCAGCGCCACAGAATCTACACCAAGAAAGCACGTAAGTCAGAAACCTGATACAAAATACTGAACCGCAGGATGACAATAAAGTCCAAACACATGGGGCCAGTTTTACTAAACAGCAAATTAATGCAAGAGCACAATACCAAAACAGCGCTGATGGGCATAGAAATTTCTGCGGGTGATTTACTAACAACACGCAAATTAAAGAACACAGACGCAACATCTCATTTACATATCGACCAACGCAATATACCAAGTGCAGCGCAAATTAGAGAAGTCGCAAATACAGAATAAAGAAATAAAGGAGCCACAGTATGTTGAAAAGAACCGGAGGCCAAAAAATTAAGAAGTTTTGCTGGTATTGCGTGACTCCTAATTGAGGGTTCAAATCATCTTTTATTTCCTGAAGCAAACTAAAAATATCATGGCTTGGCAAACAATATTTTCGTGTTCTTCTGGTGTTCCAAATAAATTAATACATGTGGAAAAAAATCCTCTCCTTCTCTCTGTTCTCTGCTGTGCCTCCTCTAGCAACAATAATTGCAGTCATTTCAAGTGCAAAATAGTTTAAGACATGCTTTTTTTGGGCGTTAAATAATGATACAAATTCCAGTAATTTGACGAGCGCAAATGTTAGTAAATCGCGTTGCGTGATTCATTTAAATACTCTCCGACAAATGCATGTTCAATAAGATCAGGCGCAAAAATAACTGTCCACGCCTTTTCAGCATTAATTTGTCACTGTGTATCTTTAGTAAAACCTGACAGTGCTATTTTAACGCCAAAAGATGGTTTGCGCTGGCACAAGCTGTTAGTAAATCTGGCCCAAGGTGTTTTCAAACTGGAGTCCAAGGAGAATTTCAGAGAGGAAAAAGATGGAAAAATTTGCTTTCTGCCAATATTTATTGTGAAAATAATCTATAAATAAATTAGAATTCACCAGATAGATTCAAGATAATATTTTAATCATTTCTTTTGGCTTTCATACAATAATAACAATAACATAAACTTAGATTTATGATGAGTTTTGTGATCTGATTGTATGTTTTTTTTCTCAGCTCCTAGTCGGCCTCCTAAAATCATCGGCACAAAGATGAATTACAGCCGCACGACCATCAACATCGCCTGGGAGCAGGTGGAGCCGCTGGTCAACGAGTCGACGGTGGAGGGATATAAGGTCAGAAAAACACAGTAAACGAGGTGTTTAAACGGTTGCTCTTGATGCTTCTTTTACCCGCTGCTCATGCCGAGTTCACACGGCACGATTTTCAAAGTTGACAGATCTCCGTTGTTTTCACACTTGCAGGACTATCTGGGGTAGCATTCAGTTGTTTCTGTCTTCACATTGCACGATGGATCGGCGACAGGAGGTTCCTTTACAAAAAGGAAAAATCACAGACAACTCTGTCTGGTCCAGGGTTGCCAGGTTTTCGCAACAAAAAAAAAAAACCCACTCAATTGTTACTCAAAACTAGCCCAAATATAGCCCAATCACGTTTGGAGGGGGGTCCCATGGTAAAAACTGTGTTCCGGGGGTAAAATACACGTTTTTAGGCAGGGTTCTCCAGGTACAATTCGCATTCCAGGGGCTAAATATCACGTTATTGGGGTCGCTTCAACCAGCTGACATGAAAAACCACCCACGCCAACAGCGTTAAAGTAGCTTAATTCCACGGGAAAACCGCAGACTTGGCAACACTGGTCCGCAAACTACGTTTCATATAGCTCCTCCCCGAACTTCCGCTGCTCTGTATCTTGCTCTCTCATTGGCTGTAGGTAATCGCCGATGTATGTTTCAGTCGGAACTCATTTCACACAGCAGGATTGTGAATCGCCGACAGGTCCAGATATTTAGCATGCCAAATATTTCACTGGCGTCGGCGATTCTCTCAGATCGTGATAATTCACACTGCATGATTGTCACTCGCTTGAACAAGCACCGATTTGCCTCCGCTTTCAGCATTTGTCGACGATTTCACAAAACCTGTCGGCAAGTGAAAATCGGGGCTAAAATCGTGCAGTGTGATCTCAGCATCAGTGTCTCTGAATGTGTTTCAATGTGTTTCTCTTACTAGATTCATAGGGAGCAAAGGGTTCAAATGTTACATGCGCACGAACAGCTCATTAAATATGAGCTGGAGCATGAATGTTTATGTGTAGTTGTTTTAGATGTACAGTGTGCAGGTTTTGGATGGGGTTTTGTGTCTCTCTGTCTCCCTCTGCTGCGGCGCGAGTGAAACGCAAGCCACTGATGAGTTTAATGATGTTTAATTAGTTCTGGCAGCTGATTCACATCAATAAGAGACCATAAAAATCATCTGTATGTGTGAGTGATTATTGAGTCAATGAGAATGTGTGTTTGAAGAAAGAAAGAAAGAAAGAAAGAAAGAAATTAAAAGATATTTTAGTCTGTTTTAACTAAAAAAAGTTACAAATAATTTAAAAATTATTAGAGATGTATTCATTCAGTCCTTATTTTGTGATTTGGCTGACATTATCAGCCTGTTCCCTAGTGATAGGAAGACCATTTTACTGACTCTCTCATTCAATCTCGTTCGTCAAAATGAACAAATCTTTATTCAAGTCATCTCATTCAAGTAGCTTTAAATGTTATATTTTAACAGCCAAATTCCTCAAACACATCCACCTACGCAATCTTGATCATATTCCAAATTAAGAAATAATTAGAATGCAGCCAAAGATAATTAACAAGGAACCTAAATAATTACTTTACCTTCCGAGTCTTTCATTCATTTGTCACAACGAATCGTTCATGAATGACCCATCACTACTGTTCACAGCCGCTGTTGTTTGACCTTTGACCCCATAATGTCATCAGAAATCCATACCGTACAGTACACATCCACAGAGTTCAAAGCAGATAATATAGTAGAATATGTTTCTTTGGGTGTAGATCACTTTGGATACCATGTCTGTATCACTCACTTTCTAAAATAATAATGAATGTATTCCCTTTGACAATTACATAATCAGTTTTGAATAAAAAAAGTTTTTTTTTTTGTTTGTTTTTTTCACTATGTCTATATTATATAGTATATTATACTTAATACAATGGTATATAATAATTCGAAAACTGTTAGTTATTTTCAAGTTAATATTAAATGACACATTTTAGACACAATATTTTCAGTATGGACTATTCTGCTCTATTTCACCAATCGTTGCACCACTGATCAACACAATGGTGTTTCATTCCTGAATTATTCAGTATTTATAAACAAATTGAATTGAGCCAGTGATTCAGTAAGCCATTCACAAAGAGAGTTTCTGAATTCTAAAATGCATACTGGTGTACTGCTCATATTATTTTTAGCATATCTATTTTATGGCAGAAAAATCGCTTGCTTCATTCTTAAATGAATCAGTTGAATTAGTAAATCAGTGATTCACATGAAAAATACTGTGTGATTTGCCACCACCAAGTGGTGGACATATATTTTCATAAGTATGGTTTCATAAGTATCATTTCAATATTCATTATATTTTGTATTTAAAACATTAATCTGATAATGTTATACATGTAATTGTAACTGCAGTGTAAATACATTCATGACATCTCTGAGCTGCATTAAACAGTCTGTGTAAATCCATCTAAATGCCACATCAGAGGCAGCTTCTGTGCCACTTCTGCAGTGCAAAGATTGATGCTGTTGATATTGATCTCATTTGATTGAAATCAACACTAAAGTGGCTTATTATTCCAACTGCATTTATATATTAAATTTGCGCTTATAAAGGTAGAAATGCCACTGGAAATCAGTTTAAGGAGGTAAATATCACTCCTTAATGGAAAAGTTCATTTCTGTCCCTGGTTTAACATTATTTTTCAGTTTTTATCTTGGTTTCACTGAATCCTCCTTTCTGGTGTTATAGAAATGTGTGACTCGTGTGTAAATCTGGTGGGTTCTGTCAGCTCTTGATGTTATGCTGTTCTCACTCAGGTCCTGTACAGGCCGGAGGGGCAGCCCAATGGCATGCTGTACACCACAGTGAAGCAGTCCATTGATCTGCCCATGAAGAAGGGTGATTACCTGGTGGAGGTGCGCGCTCACAGCGAGGGAGGAGATGGAGCTGTCGCACAAGTGCGCATCGCAGGTAAAACCACATTTGCATTAGTGCATGAGGACATTATGGTCCTTTTAGGAGATTTTGAAGATGCTTTTATGCAAAAGTGACTTACAAATGAAAAAATTTTTATGCATTTGGCAAATGATGTTACTCATGAAAAACAGATGATTTAATATTAAAGAACATAATCCTGATTGAAGATGAAGTACGAGTAATGCATAATAAAGATAGTAAAAAAAGTAGTTGATAGTTTGTTATGCAACTCTGTCTAACTAATAAACACAAGACTGTCTTGATGTTTATGTTTATGTTTAGATTAGGTTATACTTTACTGTCCTTTTAGTATTTTTCTTGGACTCATCGTCCACAGTGATACACAAATAACATATAAGCAATGACATCATAAAACATTTTCACGTTAAAACAACATTTTTAAATAAAATGAAATAAATACAGCTAAATGTAGAAATTAAAACCGACTTCCAAGCACATCTTTCAAGACAAATTTACCGTTATTCATTTTGCAGATAGTTTTATGCAAAGTGACTTAGAAATTGAGAAAGATCATAAACAGTTTGTCATGATATTTATGTGTATTTATGCAGATGCTTTTATCCACTGCATTCCATTACATACATATTATCAGTGCAGCGAATGATGATGAGATTCACGATGCACCTGTAGATAGAGCTGTTGCTCAGGAAAACACACAGATGATCACGTGACTTCTGACGATGTTTGGGTTTTCACTCAGTTCTGTTCTGAATGAACATAATCCTGATGCACCATCAAATACATGTAACCATGTGATCATAAATAGTTCAGATAGTAAAAAAAAAAAATAGATGACTATCATCATATTTACATTTATATGAGATGATATGTTAATATACTTTTAAGTATTTTTCTTGGCAGTGATACATGAATAACATAATGACATGATGATAAAAAAAATATAAATAAAGTTCATAAAATATAGCTAAATTTAGAAAAGAAATTAAAACAGACCGTTTTTAGTTATTCATTTTGCAGATGCTTTTATGAAAAGTAACTTACAAATAAGGAAAATCATAATCAGTTTGTTGTGATATTTAGGGCCCAAGCTCCTCTTGTAATTGTCAGTTTTCTTAATTCCTCTCTGGTAGTCTATGGGAGACTGCTTTTGGGAAAGTTGTGAAATTTGGCACACAGATAGAGGACAGTCTCAACATTAACCACAGCAAATTTGAAGTATCTAACTCAAAACCCTCTAGCGCCACCAACAGCTCAAATTTGCACTCATGTTTATGCTAATCACAACTTAAGCCTAAGGGTTAGAAACTCCTCTTTTTCTAACTCATCCTAGACAGTTCATCTGATTTTCACCAAAACTGGCTCCGATCATCTTTAGACCGTGCTGGCAATGAATTATTAAACGATTTTTGACAGATCCAATCGTTTTCTTATAGCGCATCAACAAATTTGGCAAAGAGGACACCGAGATGGACGTGAGACTATATCTCCACAATGCTTTATCATATTCAGACCAAACTTGGTATGTGTTAAAATAACCAAGACCTGAGCATTCATGAGCAGTTTCAGCACAGCACCACCTACTGGCCAAGAGATATGAATAATTGTCATTTTTAGCTATAACTTTTGAGCAGTTTGGCCAAACCTCATAAGTCTGGTCTCTTTCGTTTCAGAGCAATGACAAAAATACACAAGTCAAGCCAAGTCACCTTTATAGTGCTTTATACAAAGACAATAGTGCTTCATCCAGCTTAATTCAGTTCAAGTTTTGTTCTCAACCAGTGGTGTTGGACAGTGCGCTCATATCGATAAATTACTTAAAGTCTCCAACTAATCAAGCCAAAAAGTAAGAAACACAGTAAAGGTGACCAAAATGAAAATGAAATATATTACTAAATGTATTGCTTAAAATGTATTACTGATGTTTTTGCAGGTGCGGCCGTTCTGGCGTCTCCATCTCTCAGCTTCTTCTCGCTTCTCCTCATGGTTCTGTTGAGTTTGATTCTCTGAATGTAGTTTCATCCTGATTCAACGAAGCTGAACTCTCACAAGATGAAACCCACTAATGTTCAGAGTCCATGCGGCTCTGGAGAACAAAAGACTGGAGATTCAGGACAGAGCGTGTGTTTAATGTCTGAACAGTTCAATATGCCTTACAACATCTCACACTCTGATCTCTTACTGAGCGCTGATTGGTCCAAACGGAACGGAAACAGGAAGTGCTGCTGTGAGACTTCCTGTGTGTTTTGGTGACAGATCAGCATCTCAAATTTATTTTTATGTCATTGTCAGATCAGTGGCTCTCTCTTATTTCTGTGGACGGATACAGTCAAAGCAAACCGACAATTCACATTCAACTCCATTCAGCATTCATTTACTTTTAGAGGATTATTATATATGCAATAATTTATAATATATTCGTCTATTCAGCATTGTATCTGTTTTTATATTAGCATATCTGTGATAGATTTTTGTTTTTTAAATTAGGACATAATTTTTATTATCTGTCTTTGGTTCATGTGCGGAACATCAGCGGCTGAATGAAAATGGACGTTTGTGTTTGGGTTTGTGTTCGTTTTTGAGCTTCAGTCTCAGAAATGTTATGAAATATGATCATCTGATGTAGACGAACAAATACTGCGAATGCATTTGTGTTTTAGTGTGATTTAATGTGATTTCACACTGAACACGTCCAAGTGAACACCAGTGCTGGATAGTAACTGATTACATGTAATCTGGATTACGCAATCAGATTCCAAAAATTTAGTATTTTAGTAGATTATATTACGTATTAAAATGTTTGTAATCAGATTACAGTAACTTTTTTATAGATTACATGATTACAGATTATTCACACAATGGCATTAAATTATTTATAATTTAGTTATTGTCATATGTATGAAATGAATAATTATGCAAGTTACTAAACACTGCCAATATATAACTGACATAAATATTTCAAACCTGGAAGACTTTGTCCATGTCATTGCTGTTTTCATGTTTATTAGTGTTAAACCCTATGACGTTTACCTGAAGTCCCCCTGGGATTTATAGCTCATTTCAAATAATTTAACAACATATTTGCATATACTCTGATGTCGGTTAATCGTCATATATAATGTAATATAATGTAATATAATATAATATATATATATATATATATATATTTTTTTTTTTTTTTTTTTTTTTTTTTTTTTCCCATTTATTGCTATAAAAATATAGTCAAAAGTAATCTGAAAGTAACGCAAAAGTAGTCCAAACACATTACCTGAAATGTGTAATCTAGATTACATTACTGCTACAGTTTTATAATCAGTAACAGACTAGAGTTTGTAAGTAATCTAGCCAGCACTGGTGAACACAAATTCATTGAGTTATCAATGCATCAGATTCAGTTACATTTTGAAAGTTTCATAAACATTAATTACATTCGTTAATAACCACATAACAAACACAGAATCATGATGGCACTGATTCTTGAGCACAAAACTGCTTTTGTTTTGACTGTATCATTCAGATCTGTGTGTCATTGGCAGGTGATTTGTGATGAATGTCAGTTAACGTTTTTATTTTTATAATAATGTTTGTTGCAGTCGCTAACTTTAAATAATGATATTCACACAGTTTCATCCATTTCTGTGAGTTTCTTACTGGAGTGTTTGCTGAAATATATGATTTATGTCACATGCTCCTTTATGAACAGATCATATGATCTGCCATTCATCTGATGATCTGTAGATTTTGTTTTATTGATCAGGATCTGAAGGTTTTATTCATCTTTGAGAAACTCCATCAGGATAAGATTGTTTGTAATGAAGCGGAGCAGTGAAATGATGTGATTTCATGTGTCAAACTGAAGTTTCTCCTCATTTAAACCACCACTAAGTGCTTTTGCTCCTGATGTTCGTCTGCGTGAGAGAGTTTTGCCAAATGCATGGATGCCTTGAGCTTTAGCGGCCTGCAGTTATTCAGAGGCCAGATGCATGATGGGATTGAATGGACTAATCGTCATACTCGCTGGTTCAGTTCAACAACAGGTCAGACTCTTTAACTAGACTAACCTGTCAGATATTACCTGCTTCATTCAACTCAGTCTACAATTAAACTTTATAGAGACCAAACAAATCGTATGCTGTGTGTTTCTTGCTCTCATTGAATCCAGCAGGGACAGTTGATTCTTCACGTCTGCTTCATGTTCTTTTCTTCATTATCTTTATATTTCCAGCTCTATAACAGTGTGGCCTTCATTCTAGATTATACATTTAAAGACATTTAGCATTAGAAATTGAAAGTGTGTGAGAAAATGAATAACAGAGTAAATTAGCTGTCATGGTTATAAATCTAAACAATAAACAGTGGTTCATCTTTGTGAAAGAGAGTGAGATGGAAGATATTTGCAGAAATATGGAACTCAGTGGAACAATTTGTGTTCAGAAACGAATGTTTGAGGTGCTGTACAAGCTACAAAATACCACAGAAAATTAAGTTTCAATATCTGTTTCATTCAAAGTCAAAGCAAAACCTGTAAATAGAGTCAGATGTGATTCCAGCAGGAGAATCCAGCACATTTGTCCTGTCAGTTAGTAACATAATCTAGGTTACACATTTTAGGTAATGTATTCTTGCTACATTTTAGATTACTTTTTATCCAACTTGTTTTAAACTTTTCATTAAATGTAACGTATTGAGATATATATTGAGATATATATTTTATATATATATAAAAAGCCATTTATTGATATCTACATCAGAAAATGCATTACGCATTACATTACACCAAGGTCCCCCAAACTGGGCTTAATGTAAGAACTGCAGTGTGTTTGTGAGTTGATGAAAGGCTAATAATTAATTAAATGTGATTATTTAATTAACATCTTTTTATTTAATTAATTTAATTAACAAGAACTGTAAACATGCCAATTGTTAAATTATTAGAATAACTTCCCCAGAGATATTTCAAGTAGATTTTATTTTAAGGGGTTTGGTGACATAAACATTTGGGAATCCCTGAATTACATGAACAAACATTAATAAACATTAAAACTGCAATGACATTACAAAGTCTTCCTGGTCTGAAATCTTTTAGTCAGGAATCAGCAGTTACTGAAGGCACTGGATGTGATGAAAACAGTGTTTCACAGCTCTACATCAGCAGTGTTTAGTCACCTGAGTAATTATTTCTTTCAGTCATTGGTTTGCAGATTTATTTACATGACAGTTGTAAATATAGTTCAAGCTGAATGCTATGACAGAAGGATTTTTAGAAAGGAAAATTTACAAGAGAAAACAGAAAAATATGGCAAATCAATACATTATGAATAATTTACTGCCCTTGTGTGAACACTCAGGGAAATTGTTTCAGTTCAGCTCTCTTCCAATAGGGTTTGTGCAATCGGTCAAGTGTCCCCAACTAAGCAAACAAAATGCAACAGCGGCAAGGAACCAAAACTCCATCTGTGACCAAAATGGAGAAAAAAAACCTCGGGAGAAACCAGACTCAGTCAGGGCCAGTTCTCCTCTGGCCAGACCAAACCAGAATGGCGTGGTTTAATTCCAGGCAGCAACAAAGTCAGATTGTGTTCTTGTCCCGATGGCCGTCTAGGTGACTAGGTCTTCGCTGGGGCTCTGTCTCTGGGGCTCATCTAGTTGTCCTGGGGCCTCATTTATAAAGTGTGTGTTCACTCAGATTTGATCTTAGAGTGTGCATATGCTTAAATCCACGCCAGCGCTCATATTTGTAAAAACTGCCTTTGATGTGGAAAAGTGCTTAGCGTTACATCAGGGTCTGAACAGATGTACACACTTTTGGATCAAACTTGGAACTGATGCAGAAATGAAACAACACAAAAAATAATGTCCCTCACTACTATGAGAAATATTTCTTAACAGTTTCTTAGAGTTCAACAAAAACACTGTGGTTCAACAAGAGTTCATTGTCACCAGGTTGGAGAAGTGCAAGGGAAGAAAGCCATTTGACCCATTGCAGTTTGGGAGGAGCTGCTGCATTCATATATTACAGCAGCAACACATACATTTACAGGGACAATCTGATGCATTTTATTTCAGAAATCTATTACAACTTGTATTAGTTGCATTAAGCTCAAGGAAATTCAACTTGCACCAATCAACAAAATTTCTAATCACCTCTCTATATTAATCTTCATTATTATATGTATTGTATCCAGCAAACACAGTGTCATCAGAGTATTTTTGAAAAAGACAACTAGTAGAATTGTACTGAAAGTCAGATGTATATTGAGAAAATAAAAAGGGAGCTAGAACGGTTCCTTGTGGGACTCCTGTACTGCACTTCACAACATCAGACACAGTTCAGGGGCCTCATTTATAAAGCGTACGTACGCACAGATATGATCTTAGAGTGTGCGTACGGCAGAGCTCATATTTATAAAAACTGTCTTTGACGTGGAAAAGTGCTTAGTGTCATGTCAGGGTCTGAGCAGACGTACGCACTTTTTATTGTCGGAGTACTGCAGGTTTTTGAAAATGTAAGCTGTTCTTGCAGCTTGCTGTTCTAAATTATGATGATTGGTGATATTTTATATGTTAATGACATTAATAAGGAGTCGTTTACAAGGCAGATAGCTGAAACCATTCAACTGCGTGCAAGTTCAAGATCATTTGTGATTCATAGATTTCACATCTGAAAGAGAGGTGTACACATGTTTTCTGTTCATACGTTCATTCTATGAATAAAACATCTGATGATCATAAGAATAAATTTAGGATGGTTTCTGCGCAACATTTTATGAATGAGACCCCTGGAGCCTGACATACTGGGGTCTATAGGTGAGGTAGTCAGTTATCCAGATTACCAGGTTAGGATGCACACTTGGGGCCTTATTTATAAAACGTGAGTACACACAGATTTGATCGTAGAGTGTGCGTATGCAAAAATCCACGGCAACGTTCATATTTATAAAAACGGTCTTGGATGTGGAAAAGAGCTTAGCGCCACGTCAGGGTCTGAGCAGACGTACGCACTTTTGTTTGCCCGAGTGCTGCAGGTTTTTGGAAATGTAACCCATTCTTGCCACTTGTAAAAGATTTGGACATTGTCAGGTGCTCTTTTAGAAGTCAATGACATTAATTAGACATCGTTTACAAGCAGACAGCTGAAACCATTCATTTGCGCGGAAGTTCAAGATCATTTGCGATTCATAGATTTCACATCTGAAAGAGACGAGTACGCACGTTTTCTGTACGTACGTTCATTCTATAAATCGCCCATACGCATATCTGAGAGATGATCGTAAGATCAATTTAAGACGGTTTCTGTGCAACATTTTATAAATGAGGTCCCTGCTCTCTCCATCTTAAATTTAAGTAGTGAGGGCTGAATGGTATTAAATGCACTAGAAGAATCAAAGCATAACTCTCAGACATATTTCCAGCTACCTCCAAATGGGAAAGAGATCGCTGCAGAAGAGATATGACTGTGTCATTTACTTTAATATCTGGTTTAGACAAAAGGAGAACTAGCCCCCGACTGAGTTTTCCTTTTTTTCTTCATTTCTATCACTGTCGCCTTTGGCTTGCTTTGTTGGGGATGCTTACAGTAATTTCATATTGCATGGCAGGAAAGTACCTTCTCCTACAAAAAAAAAAAGCATTAAAAACTGGCTGACGAGTGCTTGAAGGAGACTAAAGCCCCCTAAAAAGGGCCTAGAGACACTAATGGAGTTGGGTCAGTTAATATTCACAGCCTTTGATGATTTTCATGACATGCACATGTTATTGTTGTTTTGTGCTGAGATTAATTTATTAGGGATGTTTGTGTGTGCTCTCACGTTGGGCTAGGCCAGAAATAAAGAGCCAGTGATGCCACTAGTTTGTTTGTGTATGTCTCTCTACCAACAAAACTAGTCACAAATGAACCCAAAGCATTGAGCTCTGGGTATCACCAAAAAAGACATATTTGGGAACAGTCTTATTTTTGTAATGTTTTCACTCAGGTCTTACAGCTCCAGCATCTCGCTCACTAGTGAGAGAAACATGCTCTGAGTGAGAGGAAAAAACAGATGCTTTCAAAAAAATTCACTCCCTGGTCCAAATGCAGAAGTGAACCAACATTTATTAGAAAGCTGAAGTAGAAAACTGCAAACGCTGCATTTATTCTACTGAGCAACATTAGTATATTCTTCTATTTGTTTTATTTTAAATCCATGTTTCTGTACATGTGACAGCTCTAAAATTTGTCCCATAACCATGATGATGTAAGGTCTGTTTTGGGTTCTGTGTCATGTTCTTGTTTTCATGTCTTTTATTTTGAAGTTTAGTTATAGTTCCTGTTTGTGTCATGCTTCCCTTGCCCTCATGTCTCCTTGCTATTGGTTCCCTTGTTCATTGTGTCATGTTTTGATTGGTTGACCTAAGTCTTGTGTCTTGTCCCCATTGGTTTGTTCATGCCATGTGACCCTCATTGTTTGTTATAAGTAGCCATGTCATTGCCTTTGTTCCCGGTCGTGTATTGAAGTTGTAATCTGCTGTCGGTGAGTCTAGTCTGTTCATGCTAAGTCTGTTTCAAGTCAAGTCTTCGTCTGTTTGGATTTTGGATTTCACCTTGTAAACAAACTGCACTTGGGTTCTTCACTACACTCGCCTCTAGTGGACTCTTTACAGATGAAGAAAGGTCCCATCACATTCCTTATTTCTCCTTGTTTGTTAATTTCAGTCACACCAATAACAGCATCACTGACAGTGACTGTACTTAAAGCAGTGCAGCTTCTGATGTCTCTGCTCTATAACACAAGAGCAGCTTTACACCATGATTGTTCTGGGTCTGATCACCTGTATCATGCTGAGAGCATTCAGTGCTCAGGCAAAAGTAGTCAATAGCTCTGAGTTTTTTTTTTTCTACAAAGGCATAGAACCAAGAGGAATGGATCTGAAAGCCAAGAAAATCTGTCAGAAGCTGGAAAATAAAGGCTTTTATTATGCTACTCGGTACTCGGTTCGTCACAAGATCCCTCTCTACAGTGTCTACACATTGGACCCTGCGTGTTCAAGCAACAATAGAAGGACAGACATCTGGCACCTCGAGCCACAGGTGACTATGAGCTTAAGACAAAAGACTTTCAGTAGCAATTGAAGCTCTGCATTCCATAACAATCAGTTCAGTTCATTAAACTATTGGTCTTCATTCTGTTTTGTCATTGCAACCAGTATGAAAAATACATTTAAATAAAAATGTACAAATGAAATTGTTGGATGGTATTTTAGTGCAGTCAAACCAAAAGTTAATTAGACACCAGATTTTTTTGTTATTTATTTTTTTTTACTAGTGGGTGCAGGACACTATAGTTAATTTAAGTGAGGGTAACAAAATAAAGTAAACTGTGACATATTATACCCAAAAATTCTTCATACAGTGGACTACCAATAAAATTGCTAAAAATTTGGGACCAAAAATTCAGACACTTGACTTTACCGTTTTGCTTGAGTGTCTTTTCTTTAATTGCTAATGCGACCTTTTTACACCACAGACTGAACAAAATGAAGCATTGCTTGGTAATTGGTTGAGCTAAATTGGTATTATCTAACTGTGTACTTAAATTTAACAGCTGAATATTTTTTTGGTTGATTGTAATCCGTTACATACCTTTCTATCAAAGTTATCTGACATTATCAAGATGAATTTGTTCTAACACAGTTTAACTCTGAGTTCTTGTCGTATTTTATTACCATTTTCCAAACTATAGCCAATAAACTGTGATGTAATGTGAGAAATGTTAAAGGTGTCTGAATAAATTTTTGTTTGACTGTACTTTATTGAACATTCTTATTACCATAATTGTATTAAAAATGTCCACTAAAAGACAATGTAGAGAACAGAGCCTTTCCCCCTACGAAATTTAAAAGGAAAAAACAACACAAAGTCTTTTCTTACAAGCAACAAAACATCAAATGACCACAGTAACATAATATTTCTTCTGCAGCTTTCCCTAATTTCACCCTCAATTTATCATATGGTCCGTGAGGATCAAAATACTCAAGACTTTTATAAAAGAAATCAAGTCATCAGCAGTGACTACAGTGCGTCTGGATATGATCATGGACAACTGAACCCCAACAGCTTCCAATGTGCTTCCAGTTCACACTGACCAATGCTGCTCCTATGGACGTGTGTTTCAACCGTGTCCACTGGAATAGATGGGAGAGAATGCTGAGGGGTTATTTAATACAGAAGCTTATCATGGATGGTAATTCTGCAACAGCTTTCGTTGTCACAGGTACAGTATCTGATCCCAATGTACGGATACCACAAGACCGTAAAAAGGTCATGGTACCCTCTCAAATCTGGACGGCTGTCGGTTATAAACACCACACTGATGACAAAAAGTCATTTTCCTTCGGCTATATTGAGAGAAACCAGCGGGAAGAGCCTGGCATAAGCCTGATGAGTGTCTCAGAGCTGAATCATGGGCTGTGGTGGCACTCTGAGATCCATCAGCCAAATGAAATTTTTGTTGATTGTTTTGGTGACAATAATAAATTAGTTGAGGTTCGGGGTGTGTTTAAGAAAGTAATTAATCTACCAGTGATCCAAGCAGACAAAATGAGCTCAAACTTACGAGATGCATTTATCACAGTGAAAAGGACCTTCAGCAGTGATGGCAAAAGAGTCAAGGTGAATGAGAATACAGGAAAGATAGCCATTGACAGTATGAGCACTTACTACAGTCTGGCAGAGGAGCTGGAGACTTTTATTGAAAGTACTTGTCTTTTAACTTGCATCAAACCACAAAAAAGGAAAAAATACATGAGCTCAGAAAAAGGGAGGTAACCGCGGGGCCAGATGCTGTTGAATGCCAGCTGGTCCCAGAAAAGCAGAAGACTGCAGCTGACGGCTCACTCTGCTCAAGTGTCACAGAATCTGATTACAGCGGTCAATGCAACACAGGAGGCAAAACCAAGCCCTGCTGCTCTTCTCCCTGCCTTCACCAGGACGATCTCAAGGGCTGTTACTCAGGCCAGAAGCCTATAGAGTGCTCACCCCCTACTCACTCATCACGCAGAATGGAAAGAGGTGCTTAGATGATTACCCCTGTGCCACACATGGCTACGGCTACTACTGGTGCTGGACCACTAACAGCTGGGACTACTGCAGCCCTCCGCTGAGGAACAGTACTGCCGCAGCGACCACGCCTGTGCCAAATACGCTTACAGATATACCTGGTGCTACACGGATGATGAAGGCATCTGGGATTACTGTTGAAGAAACTGTAGGCAGTAGATGGTTTACAGTGTTTATTACAATTAATAATAAAGTATGACTTTTCAAAGTTTTGCGAAGTTTGTGATTGTACTTGCATTACTTGCAAACATATTCCCCCGGTTTCACAGACAAGGCTTAAGCCAAGTCCCAGACTAAAATGTAAGTCTGAGCAGTTTCAGCTGAAAGAAACTTGCACTGACTGATCTTACAATACATCAGTGCCTTTGTTTTATCTCAAGATGCACACCAGTAATGTTTTTTTACTAAGGGACGTTTATAAAAATGACTTAAATGTCCTAACTGATCAATGGCGTGCTTCTGAAATTAACACCATCTTAAAATGTACTTTTCCCTGATGATTTGTATGCAAAAACAATAGGCTCAATAAAAACATCTATGAACCTTTAATACATTTGCAAATTCTTACACAAAGTAGTATGATTTGTTTCCCGTATCTGACAAACAAATCTGACATTTATGAGTGTAGACTCACATGAACACACATCTACACAAAGCTTGAACAACAATGATGTGATTTTCACAAGTAATAATTCAAGCAGTGTCCATGCACACTCACACTCCTCAACAGATGCCCCACACTTCATATTCAGCCTAAGAAAAAATTTATAATTTCAACTCGCATTTATTTGTGTAGCACTTTACACAATACTTTTTTACAAAATGATGTCTTAATAATGAGATATGATCTCATTTAAAAGATATCTGCTCTTGTAACAATGAGATGTTTTCTCATTAAAATGACATTTTCTTGTAATTACAAGATGCCGTCATAAAAACAATCTTTTTCCGAGACATAATGTTTAATTTATACTATATGGTTAAAGCAACATTTTATACGTGACATGCTATAGGCCTTTATCCACTGATCTTTAATAGAGAATTTATAAAGATCAGAGCTTTCACAATCACACCAGGCTCTGCATAAGACTGAACAATATTGAGTAGACTACAGCTTGGATAAGTTTCACACCTACAGCACACATTACAGACATTTATGAACAAACAGATTATTTTCTACATGTCTACTGTAAATAGAAAGAAAGAATAAAGAAAGAATAAACGTCTTATAAACTCATTGACTTAGCTTAACAACCTAAAATATTATCTGCATGCACAATAAATCATAATAAGGTTCAGGTTTCTCCATGTTTTAATAAAAATGTAGGTCTATTTAATAAAACTAGTCATAAGCATATTTCCAGTTTGTTTTGTATTGGTTCCCTGTATTGCGCTTCAGGCTTATTGAAGTCCTCTGTGATACATAGACATCCATATCAGCAACTCACTCTGAATCCTCAACAAACTTCCACTGTTAGCTGAACCGGCTCATAGGGTTACAGTTCATTTTGAGTTGGATACAGCCAAGAAGCTGACTTTCAACTTTGCCTTTCAACTCTCCGAGTTGAAAGTCAACTATCTATCTATCTATCTATCTATAAAAAATCAATAGTAAAACAGAAACAAACCCCTGCAGGTTTTGTAAATGTTGTATTAAGTACTGTAAGTCCTCTACTCTGGCATAAAATATTACAGTACATGATTTATCTTAAATTAAAATATAAGTAAACACATACTTTATAAAACAATCATGTTGCCATTTTCATTTGAAAATATAACTTTCAATATAATACATATTACAGTGCATGTGGCAAAGAGGTTTGCATACTTGAGCTAAAGAAAGAGGGTAGTACTAAAAATGCAAACAGTAAAATATTGTGTTTGTAACCACAGTAAACAGGTGTGTGTTTGAGATCAGGAAGACTTGTATTTGGCGTATTCAGTACTCAAATGTTATACATATCTAGGGAATACAGTGGAATACTGCAGAAAGTTTAGTAAACCACCCCTATTAGTCAAACATTTTTTACATTTTATTAATATATTTATTATATATAAAATGAAAACCCTACAATCGCCCCTGACCCTTTCATGTTCATATTATGAGAAAGATTGAAAACTTTTGAGGAATTCTGATCTGCTGCTGAGGGGAGTGTCTGGTGAGAATGTTTTCCCTTCTCTGGCCAGGTGTACCCTCGGGTCACAAGATCCTGACCAACTAAAAGGTCTTTTATGTTTTTACAACTGATTTGAAGATTTCTTGGTTCTGGTCTGGATAAATAATCGAAGTGGCATTATAGACATTGGGGATTCTGTAACCAGAAAACCCCCACACTGTGTGTGTGAGTCTCTGGAGCTCTGCATGCAAATTTCTCACATGCTGCTGTGTCTCTCTCTGCTGGCAGGTGTGCATTTCTCACTCTTAGATTCATCTTTGAGCAATTGTTGTTATGTATTTATCTCATTTATACAAATATCTAATTTGTACTGAATTTAATTCTGAATTGGATTCTCATAGTTTAATTATGTAATTGGCATGATATGTTTTTACATGGCAAAAATAAAATGTTAATGCAATTTGTAAGTGCTTAAAAAAGTGCTAGAAATATAAAATAAGTGTATAGAACCCTACATGTTTAATTAGGTCTATAATTGGCTTTTTTTTCCCTTTAATAAGCGTATCCCCTGCTCTGACACATACATGGATGTCTCTGAGCTAAGCAGTAGAAAAAGTACAATGGTTCCCTTCAGCACAAAGTATTTACAGTTTTTCTCGATTGCTAAGACACTATAACTGATTCATTTGGCCCAATTTTCCAAACCATTCATACAGTTCTCGAAACAAAGACACATTTCTCAAAACTTTTAACACATTTCACCTGCTTTCACACACGTTCCAATTTGCTCAGTGTTTACTGCAAAACTCTACACAAAAACACCATCATTTTGCACAGGTTTAACCATGTTCTCATTCAGAAAGCACAAACACACAATATAATTAACTCGAGCATCAAAAAATGAACTCAAACAGCACACATTTATCCTTGTGTGAACATTCAGTAGCAAAACTGATGACACAGCTCAGAATCTCAGGATGATATGAACAAGAGCACAAGTGATTATGTGTTTTGGAAAATGAATCCTGGTAGTGGGAGACAAAGAGGAATAGGAGGGGGAAATAAAAATGAAGGGGATGAGTTCAAAGGTCATCTGTTCTGATGAAATATAAAGCACAATAGTTGACCTTGTTCTTCTGCATGGACTGACCATGAGGGAAGTTGGACTACAGGCTCATCTACAAAGTTTCAATACTTCTTACACATACAATATAATTACAGTACATAGCAGCAGTACTTCAGATGAGAGAACGTTCACTATTATATGTACAGTAAATACTGGAGCATACGTTGTACACCCTCAAACTCATTACTGTTTACGTAATTGATTTATAGCCAGGTAGTCCTTTCATGTACTCTATTTGTGCAGAACTGAGAGACGACTGTCTAGGTGAGGCAGAGAATCTTTTGTCTGATGACTAAGAAACTGCTATAACAAATAAGGATACTACCAATACTGTAATGCAGTTTCACAGAGGATGCTGAATGAATGAATGAATTCATTTATTCATTATTTATTTATTTCTGTAAAGTAACTGACAGTATATTCCAATGTGTGTTTACTGTATATTCAGTTGTTTGGTCTTTGGTCTTTTCTCTTGTAGTGCTTTTCATCTATTGTAAGATCTCTTTACAGTAGTGTAATGAAAGTAAACTTTTCTTAAAGTTTATTGCTGAATTTTACTGTATCTGCACTCATCTATTTATGCCGTATACTGTAACAAACATTGACTAGCAAAAGGATTCCTGTTTCCCAAAAGGACGTTTTAGTCACAGATTTGAATTGATCTCACTAGTGTTCTCTAGGCAGTGGAGTAGTGTGTGTATTTGATTTTGACTGAAAATAATATGCTTTTGACTAGAATATTTGGTTTTGACCTGGAAGTTTGAGGTTTGTGCAAGTTAGTGTATAGTTTTGAGATTGTGTTTATAGCTGTGAGAAAATGGTGAATTGTTTCATGAATTGTGTGTTAGCAATCGAGAAAAACTGTAAAAATAAATAAATAAATAAATAAATAAAAAAAAGATCAGAAACAAAAAGTGCAAAAAATATATTTATTAAATATTAAGAAACTTACAGTTTTTGCCTATTGCTTACACACTTTTTGCAGAATTTGGCTCATTATGTCAAAACTCTACACACAAGCCAATCAGACATAGCACTTGGAGATTAACAACTCACATCTATGCCAAAATGAAACACTGCAATCAAAACTTAACACAAATTTCTAAAAATGAAATTCTTGCAACAAAACCATACACACAAGCACCATTTGAATTACTCTTTCATATCACCAGCAACACACTGATGGGCTTTATATAAAACACTGCAGTCTTTGTGTTTCTATTTTTATTGTCATTTTCTCAGCCTCATTCTTCTGTAAAACTCAAAAGTAGAATTTCTGCAGTAATCAAACAAGAGTTTTTACAAAAAACAAACATTCTTATAGAAATAAAGAAAAATAGAATCACAAATCATCAAATTTAGCAACAAAACAAAAGTAAAAAAAACAAAACAATTACTGGATAAATTGGTATCGGGGGAGAAAAACATACTTGTTTTGTGTGTGTGTGTGTGTGTGTGTGTGTGTGTGTGTGTGTGTGAACAATTGAAACAGGGACTCGCCCTATAAAATAAGTAAATAGATATTGAAAACACACAAGAGACAAAAAAATAAAAATAAATAAACCCATATAAACTAAGCAAAAATCATGATAGAAAATAATTTATAAGCCAAAGAGAACAGATATGTTTTTAGGAGAGATTTGAAAGTGGACAGAGAAGGTGCGAGTCTGATATCTAAAGGGAGGCCATTCCATAGCCGCGGCCCAACCACTGAGAAAGCTTGATCCCCTCGACGTTTGAGTCTGGATTGAGGGACTAGAAGAAGGTTCTGATCACTGGATCTTAAACATCTGGAGGGAGTATAAGGGTATAGAAATTCAGATAAACAAATAGGAGCTAGATTGTGTAAAGATTTATATACAAATAAAAGGATTTTATAGTCAATTCTGAATTTAATAGGCAGCCAATGAAGAGTCCGCAGGATTGGAGTAATATGGGCACTTTTGCAGCTATTTTAAAGGAATCTAGCAGCAGCATTTTGAACTAGCTGAAGACTATCGATTAATGACTTAGAGCTACCACAGTAAAGTCAATTGCAGTAGTCTAAGCATGAGGTGATAAAAGCATGGACAGCCATCTCTAAAGTTTTATGATTTAAGAAAGGTTTGATTTTTGATAGCAGGCGAAGTTGATAGAAGCTAAAACCTATTACAGAGGAAATATGTTTGTCAAAATGTAAGGACTCATCTAACAAAACACCTAGGTTCCGTACACATGAAGATCTACACACAGATAAACTACCCAGATCTAAGCAGGTTGTCTGAGAAACAACAAATTAGAATATGGTGACATGCCAATCAGCTAATCAACTCAAAACACCTGCAAAGGTTTCCTGAGCCTTCAAAATGGTCTCTCAGTTTGGTTCACTAGGCTACACAATCATGGGGAAGACTGCTGATCTGACAGTTGTCCAGAAGACAATCATTGACACCCTTCACAAGGAGGGTAAGCCACAAACATTCATTGCCAAAGAAGCTGGCTGTTCACAGAGTGCTGTATCCAAGCATGTTAACAGAAAGTTGAGCGGAAGGAAAAAGTGTGGAAGAAAAAGATGCACAACCAACCGAGAGAACCGCAGCCTTATGAGGATTGTCAAGCAAAATCGATTCAAGAATTTGGGTGAACTTCACAAGGAATGGACTGAGGCTGGGGTCAAGGCATCAAGAGCCACCACACACAGACGTGTCAAGGAATTTGGCTACAGTTGTCGTATTCCTCTTGTTAAGCCACTCCTGAACCACAGACAACATCAGAGGCGTCTTACCTGGGCTAAGGAGAAGAAGAACTGGACTGTTGCCCAGTGGTCCAAAGTCCTCTTTTCAGATGAGAGCAAGTTTTGTATTTCATTTGGAAACCAAGGTCCTAGAGTCTGGAGGAAGGGTGGAGAAGCTCATAGCCCAAGTTGCTTGAAGTCCAGTGTTAAGTTTCCACAGTCTGTGATGATTTGGGGTGCAATGTCATCTGCTGGTGTTGGTCCATTGTGTTTTTTGAAAACCAAAGTCACTGCAACCGTTTACCAAGAAATTTTGGAGCACTTCATGCTTCCTTCTGCTGACCAGCTTTTTAAAGATGCTGATTTCATTTTCCAGCAGGATTTGGCACCTGCCCACACTGCCAAAAGCACCAAAAGTTGGTTAAATGACCATGGTGTTGGTGTGCTTGACTGGCCAGCAAACTCACCAGACCTGAACCCCATAGAGAATCTATGGGGTATTGTCAAGAGGAAAATGAGAAACAAGAGACCAAAAAATGCAGATGAGCTGAAGGCCACTGTCAAAGAAACCTGGGCTTCCATACCACCTCAGCAGTGCCACAAACTGATCACCTCCATGCCACGCCGAATTGAGGCAGTAATTAAAGCAAAACGAGCCCCTACCAAGTATTGAGTACATATACAGTAAATGAACATACTTTCCAGAAGGCCAACAATTCACTAAAAATATTTTTTTTTTATTGGTCTTATGAAGTATTCTAATTTGTTGAGATAGTGAATTGGTGGGTTTTTGTTAAATGTGAGCCAAAATCATCACAATTAAAAGAACCAAAGACTTAAACTACTTCAGTCTGTGTGCATTGAATTTATTTAATACACGAGTTTCACAATTTGAGTTGAATTACTGAAATAAATGAACTTTTCCACGACATTCTAATTTATTAAGATGCACCTGTATATGACAAATTAAGAGCTGAATTAACATTGCTTTCAGAATATAAATGTAAAATAAATATTTAATGAAATGAATATAAAGCATTAATTTGTAAATGCATTAGTGTGCAGGCATTTTTAGTGTTTTATACATAATATAAGATACAGTAAGAACATGAACAAAGCAAAACAAACTGACAAATACAATAAAACAAATATACAAATGAAATGAAATATACAGTGCTTTCATTTTTTCATGAAGGTCTACTAACATTACTGTTCAGGTAAGTAATAGCCTACAAAATAAATCTAAAAGTAATCAAATGTAAATGAACACTGCATAGTTTTCACTGTATGTATTAATAGACTGATGCTTATTAAAGCTATAACGTTATTCAGATTAAGAGTGATTTTCTCTTTGCATTTTGTTGTTTGATTAACATTGATGGCCCAAGCGCCAGTCTGTCACTTTAAGACAATATTGACACACAGGTCCTCCGCGTGAGCTCGATCTCGCTTCTGAATTGCGAATAGCAAAAATGCATCATAGATAAATGTTTGAATATTATTGCATATTAAAACAGCTGGCGATTCTGGTGAGACAGAATTTGCAATATAATGAATATATAGCAATAATAAATGTATGTGTGTTTTCTTAATTTCTCCAGTACCGATAGCAGAACCGTTAACGTCAGAGCTTATCGATAGTCCGGTCTTCCATAATTTAGCTCCGGGACCGATTAAATACCGGGTTTCGGTACCAACCCATCCCTACCGGAGAAGCAGTTCCAAAGAATCAGCATTTGACCTTATCATCGCATTTCAGTTTTTTATAAACAGTCTGTCGATCCCAATGTCTTGTGACATCATGAGCTCTAGAAATCCCCTCAGATGTTTATACAAGGCCTTCCATTTTCTTGTTGATTCTTCTGCTGCCTTCTGTGCTTGGTCTGCAACACAGCACCTGACGGTAATGTCTGCCTTCTCTTTTCTTCTCTAGCAAATATCTTACTAATACAAGATTCTTCTCTAGCTATACTCTTGCTAATACATGCTCCTCCTTTTTCTATTCTATAACCATTTTCTTAATACATGCTTAAAACAACAAGCGTGGTTGGTTACAATACAAAAGTATTACATAAAAGAAAAGGGATACTTGCAATAGGACAATTGCATAATTTCCTCAACACTCTCTATTGTTTAATCTGACACAGGGACACTGAACAATCATAATCAACCCAAAATCCAGCATAGAGGGGTTCAGTGAATGTGGTGTTGAATGTGTGTAAGTGTGTGAGTGTGTGTGTGTCAGAGACGCTGTAGAAGGACAGCGAGCCTGCCGACACATCTACATACACTCCTACTCTATTAGAGGATGAACAGACGACAGGTTTATCAGTGCTGTTCTTATTGTGACGGACAGTGAATCTGTTATCAGAGCAGTACAGACTCCAGGATTTGCCATTAAATCCAAATTCACAGCCAGTCCCTCCTTTCCTGCTGATTCCTTTATATGTAACTGATATTTCAACCCATCCACTCCATTCAGCCTCCCAATAACAGCGTCCAGTCAAACTCTCAACACACAGAACCTGAGGAACATCAAATCTCTCTGGATGATCAGGATACGGCTGAAGATCCTCCACACGTCTGATCTTCCTGTTCCTCTCAGACAGAATGAGTTGAGTGTTTGCTGTGTTTGGATCCAGTGTGAGATCACAGGCATCTGAACACAAGAGAGAAACATCAAGAACAACACAACAGTGAAGATGTCTGTGTGTGTTTACAGCTTTGACTATAATTGCAAAGTCCACAATGTCCTCACTATTCACAACTGTCCTCACTAATGTAGTGAAAGCTGTTGGACAGCGACTAGTGATTCGGATCTCACTAGTAGTGCTGGTCCTAGACTTCTGGAGCCCAAACAAAACTCTGTGAAAAACCCCTGTCAGGCCTAAAAGAGTGCAGACTAGTGTTGTCAAAAGTACCAGTACCCAGTCGATACTTCAATGTTAAAGTGTAACAATAGCAGGCTTTCTGCAGCAGCGGCTCGGTTCGGTTCCTGCCGACAGACGCTGCTTTCAGATGATCCTGTGTGTATTTGTGTGTCTGTGAGAGCATCAGCGCTTTCTATTTACAGTGTGTTTTTTCAAGATTTGATCAATGTTGCCAATCACAGATGTGTTTGTTGAGTGGGTAGACAACAACTAATCAGAGATGTTAAGTCAGAATCCACTCAATATCCCAGAGCTTGTTCATCATGAGCTCTGCACTCACAAATTGTTTCACTACAACCAACAAAGTATAAGCGTGATGTAGAGATTGATTATGCAGTGTTTTTTCATGTTGTAATGTGGACTGTAAAAACTAAGGTATTCTAAAACGTTGACATGTTTAGTCAAGTCAGATATCTTTTAATACGAGTATTATGCCTGTTATGCGCTATTCACTTTCACACTGTTACTAAAGATAAATTACTTTGTACACTCTTCATTTCACAGTCCTGCATAGATGAAAATGTACTCACAATTGCTGTCCTGCTGTAAAACATGAGCACAGCTGCATTTAAGACCGAAATATAATGGTGACTGAGTGTGACTTGGACGCATTAGTGAATGATGAGATATTTTGCTAAATAAAATGATCCTGTCTGAAAAATAGTGTGAAAACTTCATTATTTCTGTCTGTATCATCTCAGTGAGCTTTTATTATATTTCACACATGCATAGTAAGGTGAATTTAGCATTTTACAATGTTTCAGTGTGGATGACAGAGAGTGTTTTGAAATAAAAATTGCCATTTTCAAATTTATACCAAATTAAGTGTTATGTGTCAAGACACGTCAGAGTCCAACACAGTAATTAAACAGATATAAATCTTTATATATTAAAAAAAATGTCACCTGGTGGTTCAGGGCCCTATGTAACTAACATGCTTTACTGTACAGGGAGGACTGGCACTGCCCACTAGTTAAAAAAGGCTCAAAAACTGACCAAATCATGTTTGTATTTAAATCTAGTGTTTTGCACAGATTTCTGTGAGGTTTGTTTAGGGTTAGGACATAGAAAATGTCATTAACCAGAGAGAAAAACAATGGAAGTCTATGAGATGATCTCAGTAATACAGTCAAACAACCATATGTGTGTGTTTTTAGACCTACACTTTTGTAGTCCTGCTGTCATCATGATCTCTCCTCCATGATCCACACTATAAACACACAAACACACATTAATGTAGATCTGCATCATTCACACACACATTCAGTATGTCAGTATTAGTGTTTGACATACTTGAGTATCTGCAGTTTATAGTTTGGATCCTGCACTTTGTGTTTGAGCAGCTGGACTCCTGATTGTCCTGGGTGATTGTAGCTCAGATCCAGCTCTCTCAGGTGTGAGGGGTTTGAACTCAGAGCTGAAGACAAATAACCACAGCCTTCCTCTGTCACCATACAGCCAGACAACCTACAGACACACACAGTCAGATCATCTACAGACACACACAGACAGATCATCTACAAAGACAGTCAGATCATCTACAGACACACACAGAGAGATCATCTACAGACACACACACACAGTCAGATCACCTACAGACACACAGTCAGATCACCTACAGACACACAGTCAGATCATCTACAGACACACAGTCAGATCATCTACAGACACACAGTCAGATCATCTACAGACACACAGTCAGATCATCTACAGACACACAGTCAGATCATCTACAGACACACACAGACAGATCATCTACAGACACACAGTCAGATCATCTACAGACACACACAGACAGATCATCTACAAAGACAGTCAGATCATCTACAGACACACAGTCAGATCATCTACAGACACACACAGTCAGATCATCTACAGACACACAGTCAGATCACCTACAGACACACACAGTCAGATCACCTACAGACACACAGACAGATCATCTACAGACACACAGACAGATCATCTACAGACACACACAGTCAGATCATCTACAGACACACACAGTCAGATCACCTACAGACACACAGACAGATCATCTACAGACACACACAGTCAGATCATCTACAGACACACAGACAGATCATCTACAGACACACACACAGTCAGATCACCTACAGACACACAGTCAGATCACCTACAAACACAGTCAGATCATCTACAGACACACACAGTCAGATCATCTACAGACACACACACAGTCAGATCATCTACAGACACACAGACAGATCATCTACAGACACACACACAGTCAGATCACCTACAGACACACAGTCAGATCACCTACAAACACACAGTCAGATCATCTACAGACACACACAGTCAGATCATCTACAGACACACACACACATCATCTACAGACACACACAGTCAGATCATCTACAGACACACAGTCAGATAATCTACAGACACACACAGACAGATCATCTATAGACACACAGTCAGATCATTTACAGACACACACAGTCAGATCATCTACAGACACACACAGTCAGATCACCTACAGACACACAGACAGATCATCTACAGACACACACAGTCAGATCATCTACAGACACACAGACAGATCATCTACAGACACACACACAGTCAGATCACCTACAGACACACAGTCAGATCACCTACAAACACACAGTCAGATCATCTACAGACACACACAGTCAGATCATCTACAGACACACACACACATCATCTACAGACACACACAGTCAGATCATCTACAGACACACAGTCAGATAATCTACAGACACACACAGACAGATCATCTATAGACACACAGTCAGATCATTTACAGACACACACAGTCAGATCATCTACAGACACACACAGTCAGATCACCTACAGACACACAGACAGATCATCTACAGACACACAGTCAGACCATCTACAGACACACAGTCAGACCATCTACAGACACACAGTCAGATCACCTACAGTCACACAGTCAGATCACCTACAGACACACAGTCAGACCATCTACAGACACACAGTCAGACCATCTACAGACACACAGTCAGATCATCTACAGACACACAGTCAGATCATCTACAGCCACACAGTCAGACCATCTACAGACACACAGTCAGATCATCTACAGACACACAGTCAGATCATTTACAGACACACATAGTCAGATCATCTACAGACACACACACAGTCAGATCACCTACAGTCACACAGTCAGATCACCTACAGCCACACAGTCAGATCATCTACAGACACAGTCAGATCATCTACAGGCACAGTCAGATCATCTACAGTCACACAGTCAGATCATCTACAGACACACACAGTCAGATCATCTTTTAAATGTTCTTAGCCTACAGATTAATAATGCTAAATCCCATCTGCTAGATAGTAAGAGAATAACTACATTTGCAGAATTGTTGTTTTCTGTTGTGTTTTAGTGAAAGTAATCTATAATTTTGCTGCTCACCGTGTTTCTGTTGTTGTTAAAATAACTGCATCATCCGCGCCGGCACGAGCCCGGAGAAAGAGAGAGAAAGCACACGGAGCTGAAAGGTCTTGAATAAAGCGTGTTTGGCTTTAGATAAAAATACTAGAGGATATAGTGCTGAAAGATATTTGCATAAACGACCCCAAGCACTTGTTATGTGATCTGCTCCACTGTTTTGACACACTGCTCACTTAAAATGGTGCTGCTGTTACGGCTCGCGGTCCAGATGGATGCCGGGGTGCGGATGCGGTCCGGCTGTTTGCATATCAGTTATATAAGTATTTAAAGGTGCAATAGGTGATTGTCTTCAGAAACATGAATACTTGATTACCTTTTGAAAATATACCAACAATCGCAAATGTAATTTAACATTCACTGGCAGCCATAACTTTCTATGCACGTCACTAACATTAGCCCGAAATGGATAATGAAGCACTAGTCTGGCTGCTCTATTCTGAACCATCTGAAGTATTTTTTAGGCGTTTCTCAGATGCACTTGACCATACCATAGGGCAGTAGTCAAGATGCGATAAAACTAATGACTGTACCACATCTTTTAAAACTGAAGAGGGAATAAATGCAGAACATTTCCTGGTCATCGCTATACCTTTTCCCATAGTGCTTACTATATAAGAATGCTTATTACTATATGAGAATGAATGCAAAGAGTGGAAAATACTGTGGCAGGGCACAGCAGCTCACTGTTCACTATGGACGAAATATATAGGGAAAAAAATCTTAAACATGGAAATGGTGGGTGATGGCCCTAGTGAAAAAATAGTATACTTAAGCACAATTTATTCCTATGAACTTTAGTATAACTAAATGTATTTGTGGCACACTATAAATTGTTATACTTAAAGTCTGTTAAATTGGAACAACTAATTTTGTACTAAATGCATTTTAGTTGTGCCAAAGCAGTGCTGAAGTTCAACTGAAGTTGTAATAAATATACTTGTTTGTGCTAAAGTAGAACTACTTCAAATATACTTAAATACAAGGAGGGATATTTAAAGTGTACTTACATTTTGAAATGCAGAATTCACTCAGCATAAACTTAAAATGTATTTTGCTGACATTACAATTACAATTTAAGAGTGCTGAACATACATCAATATTATAATAACATACTATCCTTTACTTTTAGTAACTTTAAAATGCATTGCAATGGCATTCCAAGTAAACTTTAAGTGTGCTAATAGTATCATTATTGTGTGCTTCTAATGCAATTAATTAATCTTTATAAATTATACCACAGCTTTACAATTCGTCTTTTACTAACATTCCCAGGATGTTATTCCCAGCCACCTCACTCACCCAGAGATCATCAGTGACACACTGGGTACAGACATTTGAACATTGAATGTAACACTACAGACTGGATTCAAACCCTGGTCACTGAGACACAAGCACACGCGCTTTATCAGTTGCGCCACCAAAGCAGACATACTGTTACATATACTGTTACAAGTATAAGCAAGCAGACGTTTTCCATCGATGACAGCACAAATTATATGGATTTAAAAACTGTGAATTGCTGAATAGTCAAATACAGGCGCAGTGAGCGTTGCATGAAAATAAACCTGAAACGGCTTGAGAACATGAAAATGCGTTAAACCTGAAGCTGTTAAAGACAAGCCAGTGGACACTACATAAATATCATCTGCAGAATGTTTTGCTTCCCTTTTACCTGACATTATCTATCATTAATGCTTCAGGAAACAATTGCATAAACTGGCATAACATTAGTTTTATTTTTGTGCATGCACTAAAACACAGACAGTAACATTTCTCTTCCCATTGTCTCTGCGCGCTTCAACTTTCAATGCGCTGCACAAGTGTATTACCTAATGTAAAACGCAATGAAACAATTTGGCGGTTTGACAGTCTTGCAGTAGGCTACGCTGCGGATTTAAATGTGACGCATGAATTTAAATTATTTTAATACATTTTACATTGTTACTTTTCATGCAGTTAACGTCTCTGGAGTTATATGACATTTTAATTTTTTGTGTAATTTTGAGGACTGGTCAAGATAATTTTTAATAATTTGTTTAATAATTCATAATATTTTGACAGGCCAAAGGGCTGCAGTCCACATTTCAAAGTGCAAAGCGATTTGAGGACATTTTGAAAACTGAATTAGCAGCAATGTGCACCGAATTCGCCTCTCACATGACTATAATACAGAATATGTGCTCTGTTAAAATATATGTTAAAAAGTTGACTTTTTAACCAGGGAACAGAGAGAGCAGAAAAGAGTGATCAATGAACACACTAGGCGTCTGGATGCCCTCGAGCAACAAGTGACTGATCTACGAGACCGCAGCAGACGCAGTAATCTCCGGCTGCTAGGACTACCTGAAGGGGCCGAGAAAGATGACCCAATTGGCTTTCTGAAACGGTCACTGCCGATCTGGATCCCATCACTTGCGGGCAAAGATATCGAGATCGAACGTGCGCACCGAGTTTACTCCAGAGCTTCAACTGATCACTCCAAACCGCGAGTGTTTCTCTTCAAACTGTTACGCTACAACGACAGGAATTTGATTCTAAATGAAGCAAGACGCCACGGTCCTGTAAAAGCAAATGACGGTGTGATGTTGAGACTTCTCTCCTGCGACGGCAAAGAAGCAGAGCTCCTTCAGTACAATACGGAAGGAATTGAAAGAGGCAGGTCTGCAGACCTTCTGTATCAGCTACGCTGAAGATCATCATGAAACACGGCAAGATCAAATTAATGCACTCTCTGGATGAAGCGCGTCAATTCCTAAACTCGATTCCCGGTCCTCAATCTCCTAGGATGGATGTGGCATAAGAGTTTGATAATACCGAGTGACTCAACTTCTGATTTACTAATCTAGATCTTCATGTGACAATCGTCTACTGGCAGTTTCTTCATGTAAACTAGGAAACTTGGTATCAGTAACGTACTGTTTTACATGATGTAATTATTTATGTTTGCTTCCTCGTTATAGAGAGTAGCTATACATACTTCTTTTTTTTTCACCCCACTTTATTACTCGGGAACCAGAATGGGAATAATGCCAAAAACACACTACTGTCACAGTTATGATCTGTTTTCATTTAGTTTTCTATGTCCCCGTCATCCTGCCTAGTTTGTTTCCATGGTAATTAGTTAATTAGCTCCACACCTGTTTCTGTTTCTCCCTGATTGCGTTTTGTATTTAAAGCCTGTGTTCTCCCCTCTGCCTTTGTCTGCTATTTCGTTTAGTTCTCCGTATGGATTTGTGTTTGGTGGTACCTGTCTTCTCCTGTGGATTATTAAAAAGAACTCTTTTGTTTGTACTCCTTCGTCGTGCGCTATTTTATACACCAGACATGTAACAGAATAGCAGACCCTCAAGTGAGTAATTTAGCGGCGTTTTTCTTTCTGTTTATTTTTTTTTATTTTTTTCGCTCCTCTCCCGGAATGGACTTGCCAGCCGTCCAACTCCTGTGCCTGGAGCAACAGGACCGTTCGCTGGAAGACCACACCAGGGACTTTCTCGATCTGGCGTGCCTTACACACTTCCCGGATCGCTCGCTCTGCGTATTCTACATCACCAGCCTGAGCGAGCGGTGTAAGGCACGCCTGCCAGCGAACGGTCCAAAGGAGGATTTCGCCGCTTTCGTGGAGTGGGTGTTGGAGAGTAATGGACTGTGTTTCTCCGTCTGCCCCGCCGAGGAAGACATCTCCAGCCCCACTCCCGAACCAGAGACCAGTCAGCCATCATCCTGCTGCACGGAGCTAATGCCTGAGCCCACCGCAGACGGAGAGCCTGAATATGGACCTAATAAACTGGTTTGGAGAAGTATTACCCTGTGCTCCTGAATCTCCTGTGTCTCCGCTGGTTCCGTCCAGCCCTGAATCTCCTGTGTCTCCGCTGGTTCCGCCCAGCTCATGTCCTCCTGTGTTCCCTCCCGGCCTCCCTCTCCCGCCTCCTCTCAAACCAGCCAGTTCCTCAGCTCCATCTCCGCTGGTGCCTGTCAGTCCCTCAGCTCACCCTCAGTCAGCGCCAGCTGGGCGCGCTGATCCATCGCTTCGGGACTTCCAGCCTCCAGCTCCGCCCAGGCGTGAGGATCCCCTGTCTCCACCTCCCGCCTCCGAGCCCTGGACTCCACCTCGGTCCTTCGACCCATCAGCTCCGCCTGGGCTCCTAGCTCCCTCGTCTCCACCGTGGCCCGTCATCCCACTGGCTCCACCGGGCTCCCTCGTTCCTCCGGCTCCGCCTTGGTCAGTCGTCGACCATCCGCCGCCTCGGGACTCCACTCCTCTGGCTTCGCCTCGTCACTCTGTCCCTCCGGCTCTGTCAGGCTCCTCCTTCCCTTCAGCTTCACCTCCGTCACTCCAGCTCCGCCGCGGCATTCCGGATCCCCGCCTCCGCCTCAGTCGCCTGAGCCGCTGGCTCCGCCTAGGCCCTCCGGATCCTCGATGTCACCCTGGCTCTCCGTCTGCTCGGCTCCATCCTGGGCTCCTCATCCACCGACTCAGTCTCCGGCAGTAGGCCCCCTGGTGTCGACGGTCCTTTCTCCACCATGGCTCCTCCCGCCGTCGACTCCACCGTGGGCCACCATCCTGGCTGGCCTCTGTATTTCCACCTGGCTCCTCCTGCTCCGGGCTCCTCCCTGGCTTCTCCCTCCATCTACTCCCCCTTGGACTTATTTTTTTTGGACTCTTTTTTTGCCCCTTTCTTGTTGCCTGCCCTTCACCTGCTCCACGCCCACCTCCTGAACCCCCACCCTCCCTCCTCTGTTGGACTATGTTTTTCGGTGCGAGGACGCACCGTTCCGGGAGGGGGCGAACTGTCACAGTTATGATCTGTTTTCTATGTCCCCGTCATCCTGCCTAGTTTGTTTCCATGGTAATTAGTTAATTAGCTCCACACCTGTTTCTGTTTCTCCCTGATTGCGTTTTGTATTTAAAGCCTGTGTTCTCCCCTCTGCCTTTGTCTGCTATTTCGTTTAGTTCTCCGTATGGATTTGTGTTTGGTGGTACCTGTCTTCTCCTGTGGATTATTAAAAAGAACTCTTTTGTTTGTACTCCTTCGTCGTGCGCTATTTTATACACCAGACACGTAACAACTACACAATGGAACTTTTTAATTGTTTTAATGGAAACCTTAAGAATTTCTGTGATGTTTTCTATTGTTTTTTTCAACAGAGTAATGATACCCATATTGTGCTGCACACTATTGAAAATATTGAGCTGGAGCAATTAAAATTGCAAATCAAATTGCAATTGCAATATATGTCCAAAAAAAAAAAAATCGCAATTAGATATTTTCCCCAAATCACACAGCACTACCGGTTACTTCCTGACAACCGGCTCAAAAGAACGATTCGTTCAAGAACCGAACATCACTATCATCTACACACACACGCGCACACACGCGCACACACACACACATACACATACATATACACATACTGGTACGGGTGATTTATCAGGACATTTTCCCTTAAATTGCATCCTGATTTATGTGGACCCACCTTTTCTTTTGTCATACAGATTAATAAGATATATTAAACTGCTTTGTATGGAATCTAGGAATATGAAGACTTGACATCATACAGCACTGTGAGGACAGGGCAGAAGTGAGCGTTTCCTGATTTAATTATGAATTATGATGACAACCCTAGTTGTTACACACACACTTTAATAACCCTGGATTATGAGGACAATCAGTGTTCGACTGGACTTCATTCATACATACACACACACACATACGTTGCTAACCCTGGATTATGAGTAGGGCTGGGCGATATGGGCAGAAATTCATAACTCAGTATTTTTTGGCCGATTTGCGATACACGGTATATATCTCGGTATTTTCATTTTTGTATTTGGATTTTTAAAAAAAATCTGTATTTAATATATATATTTCACTTTCCCAATGTTGTCCAACAAAACAATGCATATTAAAGGCTATGAAAACAAATAAAGTGAATGTAATCATGTAAGCCTTTATGTTATGTGCAAAAAAAGGGTTAAAATCACATTTCATTCTAACACTGTAACATTGCAATCTAACAAAAATAAGGCTTTTAAAGCAGAAGTTAAATTCACTAAACTAAAAATGAAAATAAGAACAAATGAATGATATTTTGATTACCCCATTACAGTCACTTTACAGTCAGTGCTATCATAAAAATAGACTTACTTGTAGGTTTAAAATTCTACATGTCACATTTATTGTCCAACTACAAATATTTCAGCGAAATGTATATTTTAGTCAGAATTATTGCACTCCGTCTGTTTGGCACGCATGCGCACGGCGGTGCTCCTTAACTGAAGTCTGTGAAATTTAGCAGAGAGTCGCACAGCAGAAGGCTCATGCACTTCTGACAGCAAAATGGAAATATTTCCATGACTTTCTAACATTTACTGACAGAGAATATACCTGTGAAATGCAAGCTATGCATTAAGGGAAACAGCACATCTCAAACACATTAAACAGCGCAAGCAGCATCTCTGTCAGCGGCACACAGCAGCCTTTCTGTCAGAGCATCTGATGAGCCGAGCCGCTTAAACTATGCTAAACTATAAACTATACTAGCCTATGTCTTACCAGTTTTTAAAGGCCTTAATATGAAGCTTGTCACATCTTTAGAACAAATTGGATTATGCACTTTCTCCGCAGCAGCTCAGTCTGTCCTCCGCTATATTTTTCAGATACGCTAGTATCAAACTACTGTATATCGATATAAACGGTATTGCCTCATTTCGTATCGCTAATAAAGAAAATATCGATATATCATACAAACTCGATATACCGCCCAGCCCTAATTATGAGGACAATCAGAGTTCAAATGGACTTCATTCATACACGCACAGATACATACGTTATTAATCCTAAATTATGGGGACAATCAGTATTTAACTGGACTTCATTCACACACACACACACACACACACACACACACAGTCAGATCATCTCCAGACAAATATCATCATTATGACAGACTGATTATAAATGATCTCTTATATGTCCTTAAATACCTCAGTATTTGCAGCTGACAGTTTGGACTCTTCAGTCCACCACAGAGCAGCTTTACTCCTGAATCCCATATGTCATTATTACTCAGATCCAGCTCTTTCAGGACACAGTTTGAGGACTGTAGAGCTGATGACAAAATTTCCCAATGCTGAGTAGAGAGATTACTTTGAGAAAGACTGGAAAAGAGCAGAACACACACATCAGATCATCCACAAACAGACACAAACACCCAGACAAGATCATTAACGGACACATTTCATTGTGACCAGCTGACTGTAAATGATCTCTTATATATTCTTAATACCTCAGTAACAATGTGCCAATCCAATACTCATATTGGGTATCGGCTCCGATACTGCCATTCTTTGCCGGACTGGGTACCGGTCAGACAGGGCCGATCTAAATCCGAAATTGTGCATACTATTCAGTGTTACTGTTAAGCCGGAGAAAAGGCACAAAAGCATTATAAAGCTCAATACAGTTTTTGTGCACTATATTCCAAATCTTTGGAAGCCATATGGTAGCTTAATGGGAGGCACATATGAATCTTTAAGTCCTTATGTTTGTAAATTATTTTCTCCGCTGCGGCTGTCATTAATTCTCCATTCAGCATTTAAACCCTGGTCGCAATCATTTAGGACAGTCAGCTCAGTAAAACTATCTCCAAGATCATTCAGTGTTCCCATTATTATAATTCATTTGTAGATAAATGTCTATGATTTTGCATAAAAGGACTTTATCTTGCTGGAGTTTGTTGTTTCTAAATCATGTTACTTGCTACTGGTCTTCTGTTAGAACTAAACACGGGAATAGAAAAGACTATAAATTGTTCTAACAGGCACAGTAACTAAAATTTAAAACTGCCAAAAAAGGCTCAGTAAACTGTTGCACAGATATAATACACCCTACATAAATATCTCTTTCCTTTGTGCTCTGAACTTTTTAAAGGGGTGGTTGACTGGTTTTTATTCCACACTGCTCTGTCCCTTCTCCTATAAACACGCTGATCATTTCCTGCTTTTATGAAGCCCCTCCCTCAGAAATACACAATGGGCTCCGATTGGTTAGCTGGTCCAGTGTGTTGTGATTGGCTAAACCGCCTCTAGTGCGCGTCTAAACGTCCGGTTGTATTATAAACAATGGCATCGTCAATATTGCTTATCAATTTGAGCCCGAATGAGATACAGAGGATATTAGTGAAGAGGATCGTGCAGAACCTGTGCAAGCACACAGCTCTTAATGGTATGTTTTTGTTAGCTGTTGTCTCATACTTTAAGATACGCTGTTATTTGAAAATGCTACTGCTTATGTTAGCTTTTAAAGGGGTGGTTGACAGCTTTTTTTCTAGGCTTGATTGTGTTTATGGGGTGCAGTCTAACATGTGTTCATGCTTCGTTTTTTAAAAAACGCATTATTTTTCACATAATTTACCTTTATTCCACACCACTCTGTCCCTTCTCTGATAAACGCCTCGATTGTTTCCTGTTTTTATGAAGCCTCTCCCTCAGAAATACGTGATGGGCTGAGATTGGTTAGCTGGCCCAGTGTGTTGAGATTGGCTAAACCACCTCTAGTGCGCGTCTGAACGTCCCGCCCCTCACCTCAGCGGCATGTGCTCCGGCTGTATTGTAAACAATGACGTCGTCTATACTGCTTATCAATTTGAGCCCAATTGAGACGCAGAGGATATTAGTGAAGAGGATCGCACAGAACCTGTGCAAGCACGGCTTTTAATGGTATGTTTGTTTGTTGTTGTCTCATACTTTTAGATACACTGTTATTTGTAAATGCTACTGCTTCTGTTAGCTTTTAATATACGGTTTTATTCTGATTAAAGCTTTAATACAGCACAGCAACCGCACGCGCGTCCATGTATAACGCTTCTCATTGCTATGTCAAAATAAGTGTATAATTGGAACAGTTTGTTGGAGCTGATCTGACGATCTGAATGAGAGAGAGAGAGAGAGAGAGCAGGGCGACGCGAGCAACGGGATTAAGAACCGCTGCTTTAGAACATTGATTTTGAAACTTGTTAATCCATTAGAATCGTTAGAAGACAGAATCGCGATTCATATATGAATAGATTTTTACGTGCACCCCTAGTTTTCTCTTCCTCTTCTCTAAAGCAGCGCAGCATGGCCCCGCCCCCTTTGCTGCGTGTTCCCAGGAGCAGGGTCTATGTAAAATTCTGGGTTCTTGACGTAACGGACCCGGGAAGTAACTCATTGTAGTCCCTTACCAGCCGTTTTTGTAGACAACAAAACTGCCAGAATTTTAAAAGATGATATCTCCGTTTGCATTGAACTTTCAGTGCTGCAACTTTGCAGATATTGTTTATGCTCAAACAGCAACATTACACAATAACTAACGTTAAAAAGTGAAATCGCAATCAACCACACCTTTAATATACGGTTTTATCCTGATTAAAGCTATGTGAAAATAAGTGTATAATTGGAACAGTTCATTGGAGCTGAGCTGATGATCTGAATGAGAGAGAGAGAGATGCAGAGCAGAGCATGTGCAGAGCAGGGAGACGCAAGGAACAGGATTGAGAACCGCATTGGAACATTGATTTTGAAACTTAATCCATTAGAATCATTAGAAGACAAAATCGCAATTTATATATGAATAGATTTTTACGTGCACCCCTAGTTTTTTCTTCCTCTTCTCTAAAGCAGCGCAGCATGGCCCCGCCCCCTTTGCTGCGTGTTCCCGGGGCAGGGTTTATCTGGGTTTGTAATGTCACGAACCCGGGAAGTAACTCTTTGTAGTCCCTACCAGCTATTTTTGTAGGCATTAAACTGCCATAATTTTAAAAGATGATATCTCTGTTTGCCTTGAACTTTCAGCGTCGTAACTTTGCAGATATTGTTTACGCTCAAACAGCAACATTACACACTAACTAACGTTAAAAAAGTGAAATCGCAATCAACCACACCTTTAATGCAAAGCGCTCCGTGCTGTGCCCTCCATGTTGATTCAAGCACATTATTTTGCACACTGGATGAGCATACTGTATAATATTTATACATAATTATATTGTTTTTCATGAATTGATTTTATAACAATACAAATAGAAATAGCAATATGTAACATTTTACCAGATTTGCAACACAACTAGCAATGTGAAGCATTTTACCAGATTTAATGCTACACTTTAATTGGTTCCCCATTAAATAATGTTTTTTTTTTCTTTTTTTCTTTTTTTTTCACTGAATGTTTGGATTTACAAAATTATTGTGCACTGATTTTTCTAGAATAACTTTTGCTGCTGAATTATCCACTAACCTAGTTTATTATATTTTTAGCATAGATTATGCATATACATTTTTTTATATTTATTTTTAATTTAATTTTTCTTTATAATGAGATAGTCTGTATTTAGTACATTGTGAAAGAGTCAGTTCCACACACAGATATAGAAATTCTACATTGATTTAAAAGAAAAATCTGCACTAGTATTGGAACAGTATCAGTATTGACCAATACTGAAACCCGGGTATTGGAACTGGAGGTGAAAAAGGTGGAGCGGAGCATCCCTATACCTCAGTGTCTCCAGCTGACAGTTTGGACTCTTCAGCTTCACTCCTGAATCCTGCAGGTCATTGTTACTCAGATCTAGCCTTTTCAGGACACTGTTTGAGGATTGTAAAGCTGATGACAATCTCTCACTACACTGAGCAGTGAGATTACAACCAGCTAGACTGAAAAAGAGCAAAACACACACATAAACAGTTAGATCATCTACAAATACGCATCATCATTGTGACCAGCTGACTGTAAATGATCTCTTATATTTTCTTAAATACCTTAGTATCTGCAGCTGACAGTTTGGACTCTGTAGTCCATCAGAGAGCAGCTTTACTCCTGAATTCTGTAGGTGATTGTTACTCAGGTCCAGCTCTCTCAGGATAGAGTTTGAGGACCATAGAGCTGATGACACGATTTCACAATGCTGGTCTGAGAGATTACACCCAGAAAATCTAGAAGAGATTAACGAAAAAAAAAAAAAATCAATAAAAGACACGCACAAAGGATCGCCAGTTTTCTGCCCTCAGAAACAGAATCAGAATAAAAATTAGATTTATTTGCCAAGGTTGTGCAAACACACAGATTTTCTTGTATTTTTAGGAGCTCTTGGTACATACATACATAAATACATACATACATGTATTACATAACAACAGAAGGAACATTTAAATTAGTAAGCCTAAGGGGGAAAAACTAACAAATGTATTAAGTATTTTAAGATATGAACTAAAGAGAATGGCCACTATATTCAACTTTTAGCAAGATCCATTAACATTTACTGTTTATTTTATTAATAATTACCTGTAAAAGACTAAAAATAACACTAAATCAGCAGGTATTTCATGATAATCTGTTTTAGACTGTGACAAAAATATTAATAATTCTGATAACATGCCATTGAAAAGGGATTCTAATGTAACAAATTTGCTGTTTTGTTTGTACAGTTACACAAGTGAACAAGTTGTTGTGTTTGTATTAGTTTTAGTAAACATAAAGACTTGGGGACACATGGGCTATTCTTCTTTCATGAGATTTAACTACACAGTTTAGAGTTCTCTAGAATGAGAGGCCACCTAATACTTATTCAGTGTTTCCCCTGCCATCCCGCCCCCCTTGAAGGTCAAGTTAATTTTATTTAATCTTATTTTCTCTATAGCGCCAGATCACAATAGAAGTCATTTAAAGTTACCTTACCTATAGAACAGGTTTATTAAACAAACTAAATAGCTTTATGTTATTTAACTTATTTACACGACGGCATGTCATTTCTGTTTCTACATGGTCGCGCGTTTACAATTCTTCCTCTGTACAATTCTCTTCTCTCTTTTCTAGCACGTTAGAAACATTTGCTCCTTTACACTTAAGGAAGATTAAGGAAAAGAGTCCAACACCGTGGTATAATGAGCACACTCGCGCCCTAAAGAGAGCAGCCCAGAAAATGGAGCACAGCTGGAGGAAAACAAAACTAAAGGTATTTCGTATTGCTTGGCGGGAAAATACTCTCTCCTGCAGAAAAGCCTTAAAAACTGCTAGATCTGCTTACTTTACATCTCTTTTAGAAGAAAACAAACACAACCCCAGATATTTATTCAATACAGTGCCTAAATTAACAAAAAATATAACATCAGCAGGTGCAGACATTACCCAGCAGCACAGTAGTAATGACTTTATGAATTACTTTGCTTCCAAGATCGAAACTATTAGAGATAAAATTGTAACCATGCTGCTGTCAGCCTCAGTATCGCACCAGATGGAGCGTTATAGATCCCCTGGGGAACAATTCCACTCATTCTCTTCTATTGGAAATGAAGAATTGTATAAACTTGTTAAATGATCTAAACCAACAACATGTATGTTAGACCCTGTTCCATCTAAATTACTAAAAGAGGTGCTTCCAGAAGTCATAGATCCTCTTCTGAATATTATTAACTCGTCACTGTCTTTAGGATATGTCCCAAAAACCTTCAAACTGGCTGTTATTAAGCCTCTCATTAAAAAACCACAACTTGACCCCAAAGAATGAATTAATTACAGTCCGATCTCGAATCTCCCTTTTCTGTCAAAGATACTAGAAAAGGTAGTATCCTCACAACTGTTCCTTCTTAAAGAAAAATGGTATCTGTGAGAATTTCCAGTCAGGATTGAGACGGTTTCATAGTACTGAGACTGCTCTCATTAGAGTTACAAATGACCTGCTCTTATCATCTGATCATGGTTGTATCTCTCTATTAGTGCTACTGGATCTTAGCGCCACGTTTGACACTATCAACCACAACATTCTTTTGAAAAGACTAGAAAATTATGTTGGCATTAGAGGAAGTGCAATGGCATGGTTCAAATCGTACTTATCTGACCGCCATCAGTTCATAGCAGTGAATGAAGAGTTATCATACCAATCACAAGTGCAGTATGGAGTACCCCAAGGCTCAGTACTAGGACCCTTACTTTTCATGCTTTACATGTTACCCTTGGGAGATATCATCAAGAAACACAGTGTTAGCTTTCAATGTTATGCTGATGATACTCAGCTCTATATTTCTTCACGACCCAATGAAACATACCAATTTGCAAAACTAACGGACTAACGGATGACTAGTAATTTCTTACTGCTAAATTATGAAAAAGCAGAGGTGTTAATTATCGGACCAAAAACCTCCACATGTAATGACCTAGAACACTGTCTAATACTTGATGGCTGGTCTGTAAATTCTTTGTCATCAGTTAGGAACCTAGGCATGCTATTTGATAGCAATCTTTCGTTTGAAAAACATGTTTCTAGCATTTGTAAAACTGCATTTTTCCATCTTAAAAATATATATAGACTACGACCTATGCTCTCAATGTCAAATGCAGAAACGTTAATTCATGCGTTCATGACCACAAGGTTAGATTATTGTAATGCTTTACTGGGTGGTTGCTCTGCACGATTAATAAACAAACTCCAGCAGGTTCAAATTGCAGCAGCTAGAGTTCTTACTAGAACCAGGAAGTATGACCACATTAGCCCGGTTCTGTCAACACTGCACTGGCTCCCTATTAAACATCGTATACATTTTAAAATCTTGCTAATTACTTATAAAGCCTTGAATGGTTTAGCTCCTCAGTACTTGAGTGAGCTCTTATTGCATTATAGTCCTTCATGTTCCCTACGATCTCAAAACTCTGGCCATTTGATAATACCTAGAATATCAAAATCAACTGCAGGCGGGAGATCCTTTTGCTATTTAGCGCCCAAACTCTGGAACAATCTACCTAACACTGTTCGGGAGGCAGACACACTCTGTCAGTTTAAATCTAGATTAAAATCCCATCTCTTTAACCTGGTTTACACATAATACACACTCAAATTTTTATAATTCAAATCCATTAAAGGATTGTTAGGCTGCATTAATTAGGTCAACCGGAACCGGGAACACTTCCCATAACACCCGATGTACTTGTTACATCATTAGAAGAATGGCATCTATGCTAATATTAGTCTGTTTCATTCTTATTCCGAAGTCACCATAGCCACCAGATCCAGTCCGTATCCAGATCAGATGGCCACTGCAGTCACCCGGATCCAGTCCGTATCCAGATAAGATGGTGGATCAGCACCTAGAGACGACCTCGGCTGCCCTGAAATGTCAGCGGAGACCAGGACAACTAGATGTGCCCCAGAGACAGATCCCCCCCAAAGACCTCATCCCCCAGACGGCCACTGGGACAAGACCAAGGGAACCAGATGAGTCCTCTGCACAATCTGACTCGGCTGCAGCCTAGATTTAAACTGCTGGTTTTGTCTGGCCAGAGGAGAAAGACACTATTTCGACACATTATTTCTCTGTTTAATACTGTAAAGCTGCTTTGACACAATTTGCATTATAAAAAGCGCTATATAAATAATGGTGACTTGAATTGACTTGTAGCGTACATGCACACGAACATGCGCGCACACACAGGTGAGCACACTCCCACTAGTATTTGTAAATATTAAGCTGCAAAAAGACTATTTAAAGTTGAATTCTCCGCGTCTCTGTATGAATGAATGGCGCAGACGTGTGGTTTTCTTTAGTACTCGCACTGAAGCGTGCGTAACGCTTGCAGTGATATTAACGTCTGCCGTCTCACTAAATGTGGACATAAATACATGAAAAACATCTCCAGAACTGCTCTGAAAGTCACTTCATGAGCATTTGACAGTTTCATTTGAGTAAAACTATTGTCATATCATATACACACAGAAATTTAAAGGTATTCATGGCAACCCGTCAAAATAAAAGTTAGGTTTAACTTGAAGACACTGTGGCAGAAATACATTACTATTGTTCAGTAGAATGTAATAAACTACTACTACTAAAATTATTAAATTTAAAACCTTATTTTTAAGCAATAATCATACAATATTTCTTCAATGTTTTAATTGTAATATTAAATTTGAATTTTCTTGCCAAAAAATAAATTTTGTTTAATTTTCATTAATTAAAAGATAAATTAAATGAATGTTTTATGCCTTAATTTGATTAACATAACAATGTAAATACACAACACAAAATTTCTGAGGAAAATAAAATTCTAAAGGCTACTGTAAGAATAAATTAAATTTACACTTTGAAATAATTACATATGCTAAAACACAGAATTTGTTAACAATAAAACATAAGGTTGGAAAAAATAAGTCAAGTCAAGTCACCTTTATTTATATAGCGCTTATAACAATCCAGATTGTCAAAGCAGCTTTACAGTATCAAATAGGAAAATAGTGTGTCAATAATGCAAAAGGACAATAGTAAACATTTCATAGGGCCCTAAACATGTAATTTTTGTTAAACTTTTAATAAATTGATTGTTTACATTTCATTATTTTAATTAGACATGCTTTTTGATTAATAAAATTCTATTTAACCATTAAAAAGGAGTCCAGAAAAATTAAAATGGGAAAAAACAGAATCCAGAAAAATTAAAACAGAAAAAATGGAATTTGGGAAAAAATACAACGGAATTTGGGGAAAGTAATTGTTCAGTTGTTATATTGACTGCTGTCATTAAAAGAAACACATGAACACCATGATTCCTTTAAGTGTTTGTGTTGGTGTCCACCCCCCCCACCCCATAAACCAAGCATTTCTGACAAATGGTCAGAGTGAGGGTGTAAATATTCAAGTTTTGATCATGTAAAAAAATTACTTAAGTGGACCTTAATCGACATATTAAAATACAGTCAAATACTCAACCAGAATGAGCTTTTTACCACCACAGGTATCATCATCTGCAAAATTGGCAGCTTTTGACCGCTAAGTGGCAATTTAACCAAAGACTTTGACAAGTTATCGGGAGAACATATCAAAGCGCATTTCCATGAGTAGCAGTCAGCGTTTCCTTTGCTAATGGGCTAGATTTGATGGTTGCAGTCGGTGTATAATATAAGAAAAACACTGTAATTTGCATTCACAAAAATGTGGTTTATTTAGCACTGGAGAATTAAATGTGGTAAATTGTTCAGTATATGGATTTATATGTTAAATGTCAATATTGTCACACTATTTTATATTTGTTACAAATACAAATGTTTGAAATTTACTTGTAATAATTACTCTAATACAATGGCATGCATTTCAACGTCCTTTATTTTAACAGATAACTGTACTACTACACATGATGTGGTAAAAAGATAAAAGAAAGAAAAAAGTAAAAGTATAAAGAAACTGCAGAGTATTTTTTTTATTAATTATTTCCTTCCTTCACTTTAGTTCATACATGAACATGTATTATTTTGTTCCCATTATTTAAATAAGAAATAAATAAAATGTGGCCACAATTTAGCTAAAACATTGGAAGTAAAAAGAAGGGATGGACTAAAACCTCACAGATTCTTGAACTTTTCTTTTTAATTAAAATTTTAAATTACTGAAACTAAAATGACTAAAACTAAAATATAAATAAATAACTAAAAAAGGTTTTTTTTTTTTTATTTTTTTTTTTTTTACATGAAACCAGTACAATTTTAAGAATGATAAAACTGAAACTGATTCAGCTGGAAATTGAAAATAATATAAAAATAAAAAGAATTTTAGAAAACAATAATAAGCAGTCTTGGGGAAGCTACTCTGAAACTGTACCTTGATAAGCTACATGCTACTCATAAGTTAATGATTAAACACTCACAGAGCTTTTCTGCAGTTGATCACAGCTGGTATCAGTCTTCTTCTCCCCTCATCTGATGTGTTGTATTTCTGAACATCCAGCTCATCCAGCGGCTCCTCTGACATCTGAAGCATGTATGCGATTGTTGAGCAGTGAGCAGGAGAGACAAACATCTCTGAGTGTTTGTCTGATTTCACAAACTCCTGAATCTCTCTGGACAGAGTCTGATCTTTCACTTCCAGCAGACAGAGGAACAGATTGATGGATCTTTCAGTGGAGAGTCTATGTCCATCTTTGATCTTCTCTTTAATGTACTGTGTGGTTTCTCTGATGGTCTCTGAGCTGTTCTCTGTGTGTGTCAGTAGATCCTGTAAGAGTCTTTGATTGGACTCCAGTGAGACGCCCAGCAGGAACCGCAGAAACAGATCCAACCGTCCATTCTCACTCTCAAGGGCTGTAAGTACTACTAATGTTAATAGATCATACAGAGAGACTTGATCAAATCCATAAAATTTGAATTCTTGTAGTGGCTCCATGTTCTTTGTTAAATAGCAGTAAAACACATAGAAAGCAGCGAGAAACTCCTGAACGCTCAGATGAATGAAGCTGTAGACTTTCCTCTGATGAATCACAGACTCCTCCTTAAAGATCTCAGTGCAAATCCCAGAATACACTGAGGCGTTTGTGACGTCTATGCCGCTCTCAATCAGGTCTTCCTCATAGAACATCACATTGCCCTTCATCAGCTGTTTGAAAGCCACTTCAGCAAGTTTCACAATCACTTCTCTGTTGGACTGCAGGAGTTTCTCTGGATCTCTCTCTTCATACTTCTGGTTCCTCATGTTGATCTGAATCAGCAGGAAGTGGATGTACATTTCAGTCAGAGTTTGAGGGATTTCTGCACTCAGATCTTCTTCCAGGAGCTTCTGAAGCACAGTGGATGAGATCCAGCAGAAGACGGGGATGTGGCACATGATGTGGAGGCTTCTTGCTCTTCTGATGTGTGAGATGATTCTGCTGGCTTGATGCTGGTCACTGAATCTCTTCCTGAAATATTCCTCCTTCTGAGGTTCAGTGAATCCCTGAATTTCTGTCAGACGGTTGATGTATTTGGAGGGGATCTGATTGGCTGCTGCTGGTCTGGAGGTGATCCAGATGAGAGCAGAGGGAAGCAGCTCTCCTTTCATGAGCTTTGACATCAACACACCCACTGATGAAGTCTCAGTCACATCACAAACTTTCTGAGCGTCTGAAAACATCAGTGTGATTCTGCTTTCATCCAGACCATCAAAGATGAACACAACTTTACACTCCTCATAAATCTTTGGGTCCAGATCTTGAAGTTCAGGATGAAAGTCCAGCAGAAGTCTGTGAAGACTGTACTGATGATCTCGGATCAAGTTCAGCTCTCGAAATGGAAGCACAAACATGAAATCTACATCCTGATTGGCTTTTCCCTCGGCCCAGTCCAGAATGAACTTCTGCACAGAGACGGTTTTTCCGATTCCAGCGATGCCTTTAGTAAGAACAGTCTTGATCTGGTCTTTCTCCTCACATCCTGGTTCAGATGAGGCTTTAAAGATGTCATTGCAGTAGATTGAAGTGTCTTGTAAGTGTTGTGTTCTGGCTGTTTTCTCCATCTGTAAAACCTCATGTTCTTCATTCACTCCTTCACTCTCTCCCTCTATGATGTAGAGCTGTGTGTAGATCCTGTTCAGGAGGGTTTCATTCTCTTGGAGTTTGGTTCCTTCAAATAATCTCTCATACTTGATCTTCATGCTGGTTTTGAGCTGGTCTTTGATTCTCTGTAGTTCATCATTCATTGGTTCATGAGAATCCTGATCTCCAATCTGATCATCTCTATACACACTGTTGAAACAACAATGAAAATGCAGGATTTATTGTATGATATAAAAATAAAATAAAATAAAAATGTAAATCACAGAGTAAAGCAATACAGATGTCAGTTTTGTATTTTCTGTATAAATAATGTCTTACATTTCAATTTCAGTTTAAAAGTGAATTTTCTATCACTGAATTTTTGTCAATAGATTTGAGGCAAAACAATCTATTGACAAAATATAAACAAAACAAAACAAAAAACAACTAATCTCTCTGTGTATTTTTTGCTATTGTGTTTCCACTAGAGCTGTTCAATCATATACTATATATTTTCTGTCACCTGGGCTCAGAGGTCATTGGTTCATCACTGAATAAAGGAGGATGCGGCAGTGATCTGTCACTCTTCAGAGACACACAGCTGGGTTCAGGAGATGAAGCTCTCCGTCTCTTCCTCCTCCTGGACATACTGAGAAAACACACAGAAATAAGCTCTTTCTTTAGTTCTGTCCACCATTACATTTATGAGTTAATCTGTTGTCTCTAAAGCCTGTTTCACACTGGCAGTGCTTCTAGTAACTGAGCAAATGCTGATCTTGATTAGGCATGTGGTGGTATCAGATTTTCATGTTGTGATAACTTCTTAAGCTTTTACCATGGTATGCTGTATTATCATGATGATTAGACATGTCAGAATTTGGTAATATAACAAATAACGATAAGTAACATGCACAATATTGTTATCATGGGCACTTCAAAATACAGTGAATAATTAGTGATTACAAATTGCATAAAATTAATGCATTTTAAGAATACTTTTCCCATCTGCTGGTTAAAATGCACAACACTGCTGTATGCTGCATCATATGCGCATGTGCACTCTAATGTTCCACCATGCACTTCCCATCCTTGTTGGGCTTGTTTACAAGTGAAGGAGACACAATGAACGAAAGTACATATTCACTCTGTGACAGCAGGTGGTGCTGATGGAACAGCGGAAATGCAGCTGTTACCCTGGTAACCTGTAAACAAAGCAGCTGTGCTATAGACATGTGCCAGTATTTGGTAATGCAATATATCATGATAATGAATATGCATGACATTGTTACCGTAGGCACTTCATAATATCATAATTATTTATTACAAATTATTCAGATTTTTCAACCCATTTTAACAATAATTTCCCTATCATCTGGTTAAAATGCACAACACCACTGCATGCTGCATCACGGACGCATGCACACTCTGATGTAAACAAGCCCAACACGGATGAGAAGCGCATGCGGAATATGTGAAGGAGACGCCTTCACTCTCTGACAGCAGAGGGTGCTGATGGAACAGCAGAAATACATTCGTTATCCCGGAAACCCCAGAAACAAAGGTTGCATCTCAATCAGCTCCCGAGCTCGTGAATGAGTATATCATGTACAGAAATTCGGTAACTGGTAAATTCCCTGGCTCACTGCACATTGGAACAGTGATCAATCGAATTCGAACTGCTTGTGGTTCCATCAAACCGATCGTTTCATCACCATCCAGTTACGCTCATCAACCATAACTCCTTCAAGGACAGCCAAAAACCTTGGAGTTGTGATTGATGATCAGCTGAATTTCTCAGACCACATTGCTAAAACTGCCCGCTCCTGCAGATTTGCTTTATTCAACATCAAGAAAATCAGGCCCTTTCTTTTGGAACATGCAACACAACTCCTTGTTCAAGCTCTTGTTCTGTCCAGACTTCACTATTGCAATGCTCTCTTGGCAGGTCTTTTAACCAATTCCACCAAACCTCTACAATTAATCCAAAATGCCGCTGCAAGATTAATTTTTAATGAGCTAAAAAGAACGCACGTCACACCTCTGTTCATCAATTTGCACTGGCTACCAATAGCTGCTCACATAAAATTCAAAGCTTTAATGTTTGCATACAAAACCACCTCTGGCTCTGCACCCCTTTACCTAAATTCAGTACTTCAGACCTATGTGCCCTCTAGAAGCTTGTGTTCTGCAAGTGAACCACGCTTTATTGTTCATCCCAAAGAGGCACAAAATCACTTTCACTGACTTTTTCATTCACTGTTCCCATCTGGTGGAATGACCTGCCCAACTCAATCCCAGCAGCTGAATCCTTAGCCATCTTCAAGAAACGGCTAAAAACACATCTCTTCCATCTTTATTTGACCCTCTAACTCTATCACTCTCTATTATAATTGTATTCTTTAAAATTTTCTGATTTACTAACTGCTTGTTTTCTTAAAAAAACAACACTAACACTAGCTTCTCTATTCTTTTTGTATTCTATCTATTTGTTTTCTTTTTATTTATTATATAATGTACAAAAAAAGAACCTTGCTATGTGTACTGCGCTAGGCTAACTGAGACTTGTCATAGCACTTGGATATCATTGATCTTTTGTTGATTTTGATTGCTTCCACTGTCCTCATTTGTAAGTATGTATGCAAATTGTATAAAATCCAAGGAACACATTTCTAGTCATTGTGCAGTTAATTCTCATATTGAATTTTTGGAATATTTGTCCTCTCCCCAAATTTGCCACTACGGAAAAACAGTAATATATAATTTAATTTGAAGGGTTATATTGACCTATTAAGATTTTGCTGACATCTACATTGTAAATATATATATTTTTTGCATTTTGTTAGAAAAGCTTTCAGAGGTAAATCAATAACAATTACATTTTTAACATATTTCAAGTGTAAATTATGAGATTTGTTGTATTTTGAATCCAATTTGACTTTGTAAAAGGCAAAAATTGATCATACTGACTTCAGAGCTAAGGATTCATTAGTTTGAACCAAAAACATAACAGCTTAGGTTTGAGACATTGCCTCTAACTACATCTTGTCTCCCAGTTTTACTTTTTTCTAAAGTGTCTCTCTCATCAAAACTAATTGGGACTAATTTAATAATTAAAAATTCAATACGGATATTAAATCAAATAAGGAAACATGTTAAATCACCTGATGTCTCTGTCCTCACACCCATAGTGAACAATCACATGTGTAAACCCTCTCAGTTAGACCGAGGTTTTATTGTATGGAAAAACAAAGGTTTGAGGTCTATTGGGGATCTTTATATAGATGATAAATTTGCATCTTTCAGTCAGATGCAATCTGCTCTGATTTTTTTCCGTACTTGCGAGACATTATGCTCAAATGGTCATTCCATGTTTTACTGACAAACCAAAATCTAATACATTTGAGCAATGTTTTTTTGGTAAATCCAAGCTCTAGACATCTGGTTTCATGCTGTGTTAGTGCTTTCCAACTGCCTGTGAGCACAAACTATATAAATGAATCTTGGGCTAAGGAATTTGATGAAGAAGTGTCCGATGAAACCTGGAATGAAAGTCTCAAAAGGATTCAAGACTGCTCAATAAATGCAAGGCACAGGTTGATTCAGTTTAAAGTAATTCATAAATTGTATTATTGCAAAACTAAATTATGTAAAATATTCAATTCTATTTCCCCAGTTTGTGACAGATGCAAAATAAACAAGGGTTCCTTGTCACACATGTTTTGCTTTTGTCCTAAACTGTTTAATTTTTGGACTGCCATATTTGATTTTTTTTTTTCAAAGGTTTTTCAAAAGGAGGTTAAGCCAGACCACTGTCTTGCAGTTCTTGGATATTCTGAGACATTAAACACTCTTCCAAATTCCCAGCAATGACTTCAATTGATAGGTACTTTTAAACTGGAAATCTTCAGACTGTCCATGTTTCAAAGCTTGGTTGGGTGAATTGTTTCATGTCATACAACTGGAGAGGATACATCCCTTGGAGCCCAAAGCTCATTGCCAATTTCAAACTGTATGGCAACGCTTTGTGGATTTCCTTAAAACTGAATAGTGTATTACCACTGTTCTCACTGTAACAGCTGAATTTACTCTAATAACTGAACTGAATTTTACAATTAAGTTTTGCTTATTTTAAACGTCCCCCACTTGTTGTTGTTGTTTTTTCTTTATTGTTTTGTTGGGGTTGTTATGGTTCTATTGTTTGGTTTCCTTTGTCACTTTTAGGTTAGTATATTATGTAAAATTGAAAATAAAGTATTTTTAAAAAAAAAAACTATCATAACATCCTAGTTGATAATTTAGTATACTTTATTTTTGACAAAACATCCCATGTTTCAGTAGTGAATAAAAACTACATTTTATTGGAATAACACCCAAAAACAATGATGTCACTACCGAAATACCAACAAATGTTTCATTTATGACTGTTTCGGTAGTGACAATTTTAAGATACTTTTGAAGCTAATTCAAAGATGCTAATCAGCACATGGTTAGCTAGCACAGTTCTGAACAGTGGTACACATAAAAACTAAATGTTATGGAATAACTCCCAAAAAAGTGTGCTTAATTGCAGAAAAAAAAGGTGTTCGGTAGTGAAAACTCATCTCTTTCAGCACTACTTGACTTCATCCTAAACTTTATAAAAAAAAAAATTAAAAAAAAACATAAATAAACAAATAAAAACCTTTCTTTCTCTTTATTTATTCCTTCCCTTGCTAGCTTGTACTTATTTGAACAATGCCTGAGATTTGTTGTTACGAGCACTTCCTCTGTCTGATTGCCTCTTCAAGATGAATTGCTTTATGTATTCCCCAATTCTAAGTCGCTTTGGATAAAAGCGTCTGCAAAATGACTAAATGTAAATGTAAATGTAGTGACACTCCTTACAGTCACACACAGATTTTTCAGATATTTGAACACATTTACCTCAAAATGATGGGGCATATCTACTCACCACGTAGCTATGAGAGAAGGGACACATGAATATTTTCTGATCATAAATGTAGGGCTGTAGTTAAAATAAGTCTTAAGGCCTAAGTATACTTCGTTTTTTGTATGAGTATGCTAGCGTATGCGTACAGTCGAATGCGTAGCCTTTCAAAGTATACTCCATTTGAAGTTGTGCGTGAACGCAGGCGGTCGTCACATGTGCTGTAGAAAGCTTCATTCATGTTCAGTGTCTATTTTTCCCCATTAAGTCATGACTGATAACAAATATTTTTGAACTCTTTTAAACCAAAGCTGAGCTGTCTCATACCCTCTCTCTCACAAGCGCTTGTCAATGTGAGCGTCTGTTGTTGCAGTCTCTGCTGTTTTGTTGTCGTTGTCCATCTCTTTAGTTTCGTTTTCTATTGTGAAACAACGGCCCGGGGACAGTGCTGCCACCATGTGGAAAAACTGATTACTGCAAAATAACTTCAATGCGCATGTGCGACCTGAGCCCAGCAGGCACCAGACGTCTATGTAACGTCAGGTTGACGTTGGACATGACGTCGGACAGACGTTGCATTTTGGTTGAAAATGAAAATTGGGTTGACGTCAATATTTGACGTCAATCTGACGTTGATTTAACGCTGGATTTTGGTTGCACAACCTAAAAACAACAAAATCTCAACATCAGCTGACGTCAGTATTGGACATCAATTTAACATTGACATTAGACGTTGAATTTACGTTGAATTTTGGTCACCCGACGTCGCAACCAAAATTTAACCAAATATCAATGTCTTATGACGTTGTGTGCCTGTTTTGTGCCTGCTGGGAGCATACTAAGTAAAAAGAAAAAAAGTTACAAAAATCGCGTACAGTATGCGTGTGCTGTTCTGATGACGCAATCCAAAGCACTGTACACTGTCCCTCGTGTAGGCGTAAAAAGTGAAGTAGCCAATGGACTCAAAACATACACAGTTTCTGTTATGCGTTTTTGATTTCTTTGTTTTACAAGGTGCTGAAAATCATATATGGTGACTGTGAAACACAGTAGACTTCAATTTTACGTTTTTAAATAATTAATGTTTCTATTCTTGGATTAATTCCTCACCTGGGCTCAGAGGTCATCGGTTCATCACTGAATAAAGGAGGATGCGGCAGTGATCTGTCACTCTTCAGAGACACACAGCTGGGTTCAGGAGATGAAGCTCTCTCACTGCTCCCTCTCTTCTCCATAATGAGAAACTGACTTCAGACCCGTCTATGGAAACAAAAGAAAACAAAACATTCAGACCACTCCAGCAATTCCAGTGAAAACAAATCTTAATTTTACACACACAGTGACAATTTACAGTATTCTGTGCTTCAGACTTTATAGCTGCAGCAGATTGTAGATAATCATTTTCTTATGATGTTCATAAAGTAATGGTTTGCTGAATGTGGTGGAAGAACTGAAGATGAACTCGTCGTCTATTTTCTGCATGCGTCGCAACTCGCTAAACATTTGTTAAAATTTAAAGATCTTGTTTAAAGTGGCACAAAAACGAAAACATTACACAATAATATAAAATGATATCAGAATCTGGTAAATGAACTTACCGTAATGTGATATTTTTGACAGTTTTTAAGACTTCGTAATATTAATTTACATAATAAGAATCGCGTTTTACTTTCGGTTTGCCACAAAGGCGTGTCCTCAGAACGCGCATGCTCAAGAGGCCTCAGGTGTCAACGACAAATAAACCCCGCCCATTCTTCTTCTTCATCTTCTTCTTCTTCTTCTTGGGTTTATTGGAGGTTGGCAAACAACTTTTCGGTGCATTACCGCCACAATCTGGTATGGAGTGTGGACCAGAACGTCGTATGCATGCATTGTTATAGAAAATAAAGAAAGGAAAAGAGAGAGAGAGAGAGAAAAAACACCCCATATCCTTCCACTTAAATAAGATATTGCAACAATATATTATAACACATGTGACTTTTTCAGCAAAATATCTATTAAATCAAGTCATATTTTTTTATCTCTCCCAAGTTTTGTATTAAATGTCTTTATATTTCTGACAATACATCATAACATGTTCTACTGTCTCTACCTGGCCACAGAAATCACATTTCCCTGTGTTACGGTTACTCATCTTCTCTAAGTGTTGTTCTATAAGTCTTATATTGAGCCGGTACTGTCCTTTTCTATTAGCTGCTGGTTTGGAAATCTCAGTGTGAAACATAAAAATGCATTAAATAGAATAGTTACTCTTAGTGGGAAGATTATAGGTAAAGAACAAAGAAGTTTGTCAGTTTTGTTTAATAGAAATGTTTTGAGTCGGGCACAATCTGTGCTCCTGGACAGTATCCAGAGTTTTTTACGCTCCCTTCAGGTTCCTGTTATAGACTACCAAAGATGAAAAGTAACCGATACAAATACTCGTTTGTTCCCTGTGCAATTCAACTGTTAAATGGTCTTTAAGGAATCTGTTAGCTAGGGAAATTTACTGTATTTTACTTATATATTTTTATGTATTTATGTTTTGGAATGTATTACATGGGTCTGCTTTGTTTCTGATTTTTGCTGCATCCAAATTGCCCGTAAGGGATTTTAATAAAGTTTGACTTGACTCCTATTCCTCCCTGAATACCTCATTTCTACCACTTTCCTTTGAATCTTATGAAACCATTGACCTTTTCTTGTTTCTTCCCATTGACTTTGCCACCTTTCCTTCAATCTCTTTTTAATGGTGCTCTTGTTTCCTGCCCTGCTGATATTAACTGTAAAATCAATATGATTACTTTTAGTAAATTCCTTAGCCATTTTATCTGCCATTTCATTTCCTTTAATTCCATTGTGTGCTGGAATCCATTGACTTATAGTCAGTAGAATGTCCATCAAAATAAAGTGTCAGCAGGTATTAAGCAGACAGTCAGTAATACTCTAATGACTGCTATAGTTAGTAGAATGTCTGAAGTGCACTATCAGAATAAAGCGTTACAGAGAATTTATATGCAACATAGTATACAGACATGAAAATAACCAGTTAATACTTTATTATGAAAGATTATGAAGGCAAACATTGTGCTTTTTTATAATAACATGCACTGATGGGTCGATATCAGGAACATTTGCACAAGGTGTCCATTATAAGTTCACTTGTGTCACAGAATGTTTTACTTTAAGACGCTAAAATCAGAAGATAATATGATATTGAATTTTATGGTAGTAAATTTGAGTGAAATATGAACAACAGTGTTTAAAATGACTTAAAGTCTCTGATAATAGTCTTAAAACTGACCCTTCATGTAACGCAAAATAAATACTTGTTTTCTCTACAGCAGTGCTTTTATATTCGGGACTCTTGAGTGACTTCTACTTTTAAACTAAAATTAAATGCATATTGTATTATTTTATTTCATTTTTTTATCCACCTTATTTTGTTTTTATTTTTATTTCACTGTATAAAAATTACAAATACTTTGAGCTTATACCTTGCCAATGACTGTTGTGTGTTGTGTTTTCAGGAATATAACTACACTCGTTATTTTATCAATCAATAAAATGTATTTTTAATCAACAAATTCATCAGGAGGGTTCTTAACTGGAACATTTCAGTGTTTTTCATGATGTCTGTTCGTTCGTTTGTTTGGTCCATTTCAAAGACCATAAACTTTATTCATAATGAAATTTATTCATTTAACGGATGCTTTTATCCAAAGCAGTTTACTGTGGGGCTTTGGATTTCTCTGGCACACTTTGTTTTTTCTTGTCTCTGTAACTTAATATGCAAATATTGTACATAACTCTTACATAGTGTACATAAATCTTTTACTAACATTTATGATATCACATATGCACTTTTATCAACTTTTTTTATTTTGATTTTTTTTTTCCCTTTCCTTGTCCTTTGATGGCTAGATTGTTTTAAAGTTTGTTTTTTTTTCCCATCCATTTTTCTGACTTCTATTTGCTGTAACATCAATAATCTCACACTTTAATAGAGAGGATATAAATAGGCCTAAATATATAAATATACATCGCTAAACATTATTTTGTAGTGCCAAGATTGTATAAATATTATGCACAATATTATTTTAAAAATAGTTTATTTTGGTTTTTCACTCGAAAACGGTCGGAAAGGCGGAGCCACGCGGTCACGTGACTGGACGCTCCAGGATGTTTTCGACGCAGCTGATTAATATTCATGAGCTCGCCTCCGCCATAGCAGTAGTCAGTGAAGCGAGCAGCGTGATTTATCTCCATGGCTGCTCTTTTAGTCAGAAAATGCGGCGGTATCTTCGAGTCTTGTTCGTCTGCACGCTGTTAGTCTTCTGCTCGCTGCTCTATATATTTAATCAGCTCGTGTCTTCGCTGGAGAGCGCGAATCATCAGGATGACAGGTAAATAAACAAAACCACACACACGACGCACAAAATCAACCTTACATCGACACATACACACATCTGCACACACATCTTCACGACGACACAAAACTGAGCTTATAAACACTGGACTCGTGATGTGACAGCTTTAAACTAGCTTTAATGACTGGACTGGTGTTATAAATAACCCAAATCTTATCCAATGCTGCCTTTTTGAGTAATTTGATGTGGCTGATGCTCATATAAGGCTATTGTTTCAATCTAACAGTTGTTTGGGATGGATTTCTGGTCATTTAACCTTTCTAGTTCGGTCACGCTGACGTTGCTAATATTAATATTCATAAGCTTTCTTCGTAGTAGTAGCCGATAATTGGCCAGCTGACTAGCGCCCGCCTTCCGGTCTGCCTTTCAGCCAATCAGCGAGGCCTACTTGGTGAACGTCATGTTACGTGATTAATATTTATGATTCAGGTGATCTTGAGTTCAATTTGGCAGATGACAGGTTTGCATTTTGCTGTTTGTATTTTATTGTTTATTATCCGTTGTTATTGTGTTCATCGCTGAATGAGTGATTCTGACTTTTTGTTGTCAGTAAAGTTTTTTTTTTCTCAATAATTTAGATGCCAAAAAAAAAACAGCTGTATATTTAATTTTCTTGAATAAGAGCCCAGTTTACATTAATTGTAAATACTGTGCCAATTGAACATATTATTTTCTTTTGAACATTTATTTTGATATAATTGTATTATTATTTATTGTTTGTTTGTTTTTCTCTAAACTCTTCCCCAGACACTAGTTTGAAAACCCCTGTGTTATTGCATATTTTTATTTATCGGTTATATTTTTATTTATCTAGATGAAAAATGCTCATTCTTCTTACACAGACCTGAACATCAGGTTACAGATTGATTGTTTCAGTGTGTGTTTCAAACCCAATTTATTTTAAGCTAATTTTAATTGTTTACTGATTTATTATAATTTAATATAAATAATAAAACAATGAAATAAATAATACAATTTTATTTTATTTCTTTAATTTTTAAAATAGAATTTTATTTATTTATTTATTTGTATATTTGCAGTTTTTCTCTAAACTGTTCCCCAGACACCAGTTGGAAAACCCCTGTGATATTACATATTTTTTATATATCTATTATATATTTATTTATTTATTTATTTATTTATTTGGATTATTGTTTACTGATTTATTATAATTTAATTTAAATAATTGAATAGTATTTTTTATTTAATTATTTGAATTCTTTATTTAATTTTTAAAATATTTATTTATTTGTGACCCTGGACCACAAAACCAGTCATAAGGGTCAATTTTTTTTAAATTGAAAAATCTGAATAAATAATCTTTCCATTGATGTATGGTTTGTTAGGATAGGACAATATTTGTCTGAGATACAACTATTTGAAAATCTGGAATCTGAGGGTGCAAAAAAAATCTAAATATTGAGAAAATCACCTTTAAAGTTGTTCAAATGAAGTTCTTAGCAATGCATATTACTAATCAAAAATGAAGTTTTGATATATTTACAGTAAGAAATTGACTAAATATCTTCATGGAACATGATCTTAATATCCTAATGATTTTTGGCATAAAAGAGAAATGGATAATTTTGACTCATACAATGTATTGTTGGCTATTGCTACAAATATACCTGTGCTACTTATGACTGCTTTTGTGCTGCAGGCTCACACTTATTCATTCATTCATTCATTCATTCATTTATTCTGAATGGAACAGGCACATTCTTCTCTGTTTGAGGGTGTCTCTGATTCAGACGCTGTTGATCCTGAGCTAAAGCTGATGTAGAGCGTGTGTGTCTCCTGTCAGGTGTAATTCAGGTTCTGTCACTCATTGGGAAGCGTATTGGAGAATCAGCGACGCTGTGAGCCCAAACATCTGCGTTACGGACTCAGCTCTTAGGTACAGACCTTCGGCTCTAGATCTAGATTTGTCTGTCTCTGGGGTTTAATGATTAGCTGTTGAGCGCGTGCTTTTATTATTATATATTCCAGGTTGTACATAACACCTGCGGACAGTGTGTGCGTCTGGCTGTTCTGCAGACGCAGCTCCTGTAAAGCTGTAGTTAATCACTGCTGTGTCTGTGTGTGTTCAGGTCTGCTCCTCGTGATCCGGTCGGGCTGGCGGTGGTGGCCTGCGGCTCCAGACTGGAAGAAACGCTCACCATGCTGAAATCTGCCGTCCTCTTCAGCCAAAGACATTTGCACTTTCACATTTTCACAGAAGACGACCTCCATGCCGGCTTCAGACAGACGGTGAGCCCATATATATTCAACATTTACTGTTTATTCATGCTGTTTTTATGGCAAATTAAGCAACGCTGTAAATATTTGTATGGTGTTGATATTAATAACAATAAAAGTACATTTTATTTAAAATGCAGTTTTCTTATACCCAAAGTGCTATACAAAACATTAAATGGACATAAAATGCATAAATTATAAACATAATGCAAAATAATAATTACAGTAAACCAGACAATAAATAATTCAACACGTTTTTATTATGCAAATAAGATACTTACTTGACTTTTGTATAAAGCTTTAAGCTTTTATAGTTTTGTGATTTAAAGTTTAATGACAAAACCGGCTTTAGAGTAAACTGGTACATTTAAAAACTCAAAATGTATGAAAATGTTTCAGGAATAGTAAATATTGCTATTTTACTGATGCATGTAAATGATCAGATATGCTTCTTTCTTGTGTTCATTTTGTGGAAAACATGCCTTGATTATTTTAATTAGACTTTTACTATATTTTATTTCTTGTGCTAAAAAGATGTCAGAGAAAAAAACATAAATAGCTAACAGGGAATGTTCTCAGAACATTCTGTCAAATTTATGAACAAAAATGTTATTCCAGTAACATTAATAGAATGTTTGTTCAAGGTTATCTGGTCTTTAATATTCTCAAAACGCTAGTACAAAACATTATCGTGGACTTTCATGGAACGGATTTCTAAAAAAAATTAGTTAGATGTTTGTCAAATGTTTTTAAATGTTACTACTTGCTTTAGAATGTTCAAAAGTAACATTCCCATAATGTTTGCAAAATGATAAAATGGAATGTTCACGTAACGTTCAAATAAAACATTTTTTAAACTTTAAAAAACTGCATGTTTTGAATGTTTAGAGAAACGCAGCAGTAATGTTTTCATAATTTCAAGCAAAACATTCTTAACATTATTTTGTTAGTTGGGTAGATCAAGATATATAGTGAATAACCAGCACACATTGACCTTCATGAATCACATCTGTCTCGTGCAGCTGGAGTCGTGGCCGAAGAGATTTCGCTCCAAGTTCAAATACAGCATTTATCCCATAACCTTCCCCAGCGATAACACCAGAGAGTGGAGGAGACTCTTCAAACCCTGCGCTTCACAGAGACTCTTCCTCCCCGTGAGTATCTGAACCCAACGAGAGACGCTGTGACACACTCTAGACCTATTTAGCACAGCCTTTGCTATGTATTTTTTTTATTTATGTATTTTAATCACAGAGTGACAGACGCATGAATGTTTCTATTCAGTAAATCTGCCAGATGATTTAAGCAGGTTTTTCCTATACTTTAAGGTTTGAGTTCATTTTGTTATTATACATACTGTAAATGTGAATAACTCACTTCTAATCATCATTTTATGATATATAGCTGTTATTAAAGGAAATACTCAGTTACCCAAAAAATCATGATATTATTGTATATGTTATGTATTTATAATATTGAAGATATGAAGCAGAAATGCTTTGCATGCACACTTTCACACAAGCTGTTTCTGTTCAGTAAATCTGCCTGAATTAAGCTGTTTTATGAGGTTTGAGTTTATTTTGTGTATTAACTGACTGTTGTACTATACTATATGACTGTGTTTAATATTTAATGTATATGATATGAAGTAGGAACATTTTGAAGGATCAGAGTGTCTAAAACAGGGCTTAAAATCAACATGAACTCAAACTTGACTTCCTTAATAATTCTATCTAATCTTTTTCAATTGCAAATATGTCACTTTACAGAAGTAAAATTACCGTTTCATGTTGACTTCTGCTGAGTTCAGAGACCTCTGACGGCAAAAGAGCTGCTCATGCTTCTCTAAACCCGTGTTACGATGGACTCTTTGAAGTTTGTGATTCCAATCCAGAGCAGAACTGTGTGGAAACGTATGTTTTTTGTCTCACAGATTGTGTCTGTAAGGTCTTTGAAGTGTAATAAGTGACTAGGGTTGGGAATCAAAAATCAATTCCAGAATCAGATACTTCTTGTAAAATTAAAATTTCAATTCTACCTATCAATTCCTGCGTGCACATCTTTTTTTTTTAGGTGGCGAAAAGGGGCTGTTAAAAATGTTTTTCAAAGCGTACCTACTTCACAATGTACATAGTCATATAGTATAGTACAACAGTCAATTATTACACAAAATAAACTCAAACCTCTTAAAACAACTTAAATCGTCTGGATTCAGGCAGATTTACGGAATAGAAACAGCTTGTGTGAAAGTGTGTAAGCAAAGCATTTCTGCTTCATATCTTCAATATTATTAAATACATAATAATATGAACATTAAAAATATGATACATACATACATATCATGGAGTATTGCAGAGAGTACTTCAGTTAATTAATTCAAGAGATTCATTCAGAAACACTGATTCATCCAGTAATGAATCAAGTCAATCTTGAGTCATTGAATCATTCATTCATAAATTCCATGAGATTTTGTTTAGTTGTCTAATATTTTTTTCTTCAGAATTGTGAGAGAACTACAATCTCCATTAAAAAAGGCTGAATTTATCCAGAATGGTGCAGCTCTATTTTGCACACAATCAGCTCTTAATGGAGTCCAGTTTTTATGTAGCCGGCTGATTTTTGTTCATGGAATTCAGCAGCAATTAAATGTTTTGCAAAAAGAGACACAGAATAAATATGTTTGATATCTAAATGTCTGACTTCATGTTTCTTAACCACATTGGAATCGAAACTGAGAATCGATAAGCAGAATCGGAATCAGAACTGATCAAACACGAGCGATACCCCGCTCTATAAGTGTTACTGAATGCTGGTTTGTCAGCTGATTTTGCAGCAGCTGGACTGTGTGCTGTATGTGGACACGGATGTGCTGTTCCTGCGGCCGGTGGAGGACGTCTGGAGCTTTCTGTCCCGGTTTAACGGCAGTCATGTGGCAGCGATGGCCCCGGAGCACGAGGAGCCGCGGATCGGCTGGTACAACCGCTTCGCTCGACACCCGTACTACGGTAAAACCGGCCTCAACTCAGGAGTCATGCTGATGAACATGACACGCATCAGAGACACACACTTCAAGGTGCAGAACAACTCTGATTCATGCATTGATAATTGACCATACACACTGATGATCCAATAAAGAATCTGTTAAGATCCAATAAAATCCTAAAAATTTCTCCTAAACAAGTATGTACATTTTAGCCCAATATAAATTATTTTGCTTTTTTTTTTTGTGAATCCGTTATGGATATATTGATATTTTGGCCCACTTGATGGATACTTAGCCATTTTGAGATTAATTGTCTTTAACGGACACTGAGAAGTTAAAGCAGCAAAATAATTACTTGGATATTTAGAATAAAGAAAATATTGAAAATATGACAGCCTGTATCTATTGCATTTCAATACATACACTTTCACTTTTAACTTTAAATTGGGAGAAAAAACTAATAAATAAATAAAATAAATAAATGCACTAAAGAGTGAACAGGATTATAAATAAATTATAAAATAATTTAAGACATTTCCCAAATATGTAAAAACAGCAGAATAATTTCAATACAGCCATAACATTATGAAAAACCTAATATTATGACCAGTATCTATTGCATCTCAATGCATACACTTTATCTTTCAACTTAAAAAATAAATAAATAAATATGTACATGCATACATACATTTTTTCAATCAATTTAAAGTTAAAAGATAGTGTATGCATTGAGATGCAATAGATACCAGTCATAATAGTTTAATATTTTAAGTTTTTCATCATTTTATGGCTATATTGCTTTAACATAATTTGTAGAAGAAGTATTAATAGTTTTTTTTAATAATTTTATTAGATGTAAGTAATAATAGTCATGTTAACCCTTCAGTGCATTAAAATATTTTATCATTTTTCTCAATCAGTTTAATGCACTGAAGGGTTAACAGGACTATTGTTACTTTGATCTAATAAAATTATAAAGAAATATTACAATATTATGGCCAGAATCTATTGCATCTCAATGCATACACTTTTTATTATATAAATATATAAATATTAACCTTAAATGGAAAATATATTTATAATAAAAATGTATTAATACACAAAAAAGTAAGAATATTATTAATTAGTAATAAAATTATTAAGAAATGTCTTATATGCAAATGTGCATTTTATTCTAAAATCAATTTTATTTTTTATTTGTGAACCCGTCACTTGTGTTAAGATTAATGACATACTGATATTTAGGCCCAGTTGATTATTTTGGTGGATATTTACAGTTATTGTTTACAGTTATCAGAAGTATTGTTATTGGATCTATTAAGATAATAAAAAATATGAAAGAAATTAAGAAATAAAGAAACATACATCCTCTTATATAAATACACATTTTAAACCTTAAATCTCGATGTTGATAAAAACAATGCATGTTTTGTTTTTTTTTCATTTGTGAAGGTCTCACCAGCAGAGGTCACTCTTGTTTTACTCTTGCTTATTTTCCCATATTTCCACATTACTAAAGCGGTTTCATCATTCATTTATCAGTCATACATGAGTCTGAGTGAGAATAATTATGTAAAAACATGCACACAGATCACCCACCTGAGACTGATGTGTGTGTGTGTGTGTGTGTGTTTGGACAGAATGACCTGACAGCAGTGGATCTGAAGTGGGCTGATCTCTTGATGCCTCTGTTACAAAAATACAAGCTGAACATCACATGGGGAGATCAAGACCTGCTCAACATCATCTTCCACCATAACCCAGGTACACCAGCTCACATGCTGTCTTCATCATCATCATCATCATCATCATCATCATCATCATCATCGTCGTCATGTGCTCATATATGAGCCTGGAGCACAAAAGCAGTCATAAGTAGCACAGGTATATTTGTAGCAATAGCAAAAAATACATTGTATGGGTCAAAATTATCCATTTTTCTCTAATGCCAAAAATCATTAAGATATTAAGTAAAGATCATGTTCCATGAAGATATATTAGTAATATGCATTGCTAAGAACTTCATTTGGACAACTTTAAAGGAGATTTTCTCAATATTTAGATTTTTTTTTTCACCCTCAGATTCCAGATTTTCAAAACCATACATCAATAGAAAGCTTATTTATTCAGCTTTCAGATGATGTATAAATCTCAATTTCAAAACACTGGCCCCTATGACTGGTTTTGTGGTCCAGGGTCACATTAATACCTGCTGAATGTGCTGAAGTGTATCTCAGTGATTCTGACTGAATGCTGTGTCTGATCTCAGAGTGTCTGCTGCTGATCGAGTGTCAGTGGAATTATCGTCCTGATCACTGTATTTACGGCAGCAACTGCATCTCCGCTGAACAGAACGGTGTTTACATTCTCCATGGCAACCGCGGAGTTTACCATGACGACAAGCAGCCCGCCTTCAGAGCCGTTTATGACATCATTCAGCAGGTGAGATCAGAGAATTAGCCCTTTCACACATACAGACTTTTCCGGAAAATTACCGGTAAATTGCCGTAAAGAGATCATGTGTGAACAGGACATTTTCAAAAATACCGGTAAATTCGTTTCGGCAGTTTACCGGTATTAGAAGTTGTAACATCACCAGTAAATTGCCGGAATTCTGCTGTGTGTGAACGCAGAAGGAAAATTACCGGTGTGAGCACATACGAGTTCAGAACGTGGTGACGTAAGACGTCTACTCCGGCCCAATCCAGAGCCTTTGAAATTCAAAATTCAACAGCTCTGGGCCAATCATAACACTCTGATGCAGATGACGCATTTACTCGTGTAATGCGATGTCTTTGGGCCAAAAGAAGCAGCATGAATGTGAACGTTTGGCACAAAAATGAAAACATCAACAAAAGCACTGATGGCGTTTACCCCTCCATGTTTACAAACACAACACCAGGAGGCACAGCCGTTTAGAGGTCATTTCTGTTTTATGATGTCACAGAATTTACCGGTAATTTAAAACCAATGTGTGAATGGTGCTTTATCGGAAAAAAGACGGAATGCCGTTGCCTGTGTGAACAGCGCAGTTTTGAATTTACCGGTAAAGTGGTTCTGGTAATTTTACGGCAATTTACTGGTATTACTGTGTGAAAGGGGCTAATGTTACAACTGAAACGACACATTAACATTCCGATCACTTCAAATGAAATAAAATGAAACATTTAAAAACCTTAAACTGATTTTATTTTAGCTAGTTGCAAGGGTAACATTTCTGATTTTAACTTGATGTACTACAATACATAAAAATAAAACTGAAAAAGATTAATAACTAATATAGACTAAAAAACTCATTTAAAAAATGCACAACAAAACTTTTCAAACTTTAATTGAAATAAAATATTTAAAAAACTGTTTTATTTTAGGTTCCAGGGCAATTAATAAAACAAAACCAAAAAAGTTTAACTGAAATAAAGTATTAAAAACACATAAACCTATTTTATTTCAGCTAGTTTCCAAGGCAATTGTTCTCATTTTTAGTCAGTTTAACTTGATCTACTTAATAAAAAAAATTAATAAAAATTATATGAACTTTTTTTAAAATACAAAAACGACTAAAAACACCACAAAATTACTAAACCATCATAAAATAAAATAGAAACAAAGTTTCTACATACGTAAAAATGACAAAAATACAACAAAATTACTAAAATTCTAACTAAAATGAAAATGAAAATGTAATTAAAAATTGTAATAAAAGCTGTAATAAAAAAATAACACTGAATATGACCCACAGCAAGATTTCGTCATCAGACCTGGTTATTTTTATATTATTGATTTTCTAGGTCATTCCTCCTGCCGTGAGTGTTTAATACGGTCACGGTGTGATTTCATTAGCGTTTGCGTAACCCATAAAATCTAATTAGACGCTGTTAATCTGTGCACTGCGGCTCACTGTGAGTGTGTGTGTTTAGTGTGTGTGGATGGACACCTGTTCAGGTGTGTCTGCAGCCAGTCGCTGTAATGAGCTCAGATGTCTGTTTGGAGCGCTCCTCTCTGTCTGTTTCTCTCAGGCTGCCAGTGATTGCTCCTGATCCAGCTGGCAGCTCTGGAGGATCAGTGTTTGTTTGCAGGGTGTGTTTTTCCCACAGTTCACACTCGCTGCGTGCCGTCACTGAGGTTCAGCTGTGAATGTGACGGCAATGTTTCTGAGTGTTGTGAAATAATCTATAGATAATAAATAGATGATTGTATTGTCCTTGCTAGCAGAACACAACAATGAATATGCAGCGCAGTGTTATTTACTAGACCAGCAGTTTTCAAAACGGAGTCCAGGGGAAAGTTTTGAGAAAAACTGTGTAAAAAGAATTATTTTTTTTTTTTAATAAATACACAAATAATTAGATTGAAACAAGTAAAAAAAAAATAATAAAAATTATTAAGTAATTAAATCATTAAATTATTATTAAAGTGTCCCTATTATGAGTTATAGTTAAAGGTTCATATTTTGGTTTTGGGAGTCCCTAACAACAGGTTGACATGCATGCAAGACGCTTTCATTTTCTTATAATATGCATTAATTTTATCTTATTTGCTCAACAACTCCCAAACGATTCGTTTAACGATTCATTTTTCCAAACCCCTCCTAATCTACAGTGATTGGTCGATTTCATTTAAAGCAGTGTTTGTGAGCTTTTAACGCTCCAAAAGCGGCACCTAGTGGCAAAGAATGAATTTACATTTTCATTCAGACCAACGCCAAAATCCAAGTTCCCTTTCATAGGTTCACTTCAATGCTGCAATGACGTCATCGCTATGGGAACACCTCTGGTGTGGTGAAAGTCTGAAGCCCTTATACCATCACGCCAATTTCATTGGCCAAATAGCGCTTAGCACTGCCCCTCGCGTACATCACGTACGCTATATCAGCGTGCTGCACGCTATTTCATCAGATTTCATTTCCTTCAGGAAGCAGATCATCTGTTGCATGTAGGAAAGCGTTCTTTTCGTCGTGTTCTCAGCTGTTTTCGTCAAGAGCAGTTTGCTCCTCTTCAGCGGACACGATGAGCTACAGGAGATGCATCGAGCCGTGCGAGAGGTTTATCGCAGGAGGAGACACTCACGACAGGTGTGTGCTATGTTTGGGCTTTAAACATGCTCAAGCTGTGCTTAACGGCCTATCTGATTGTCAACACTGCGATAGCCTGCAGCTAAAAGTATTGCACTCGAGGTTCGCGGCCTTCACCAACAAGGGAGGCCTAGCGTCTAACCCCCACCATTTCATTTCTGCGGTTGCCAAGGCGCCGCACGAGACGATCGCTTGGGCCGACGCATGCGAACCGGCGATTATGGAGGGCGAGACAACTGAGTTGTCTCCTTTCTTCTCGCTCCCTCCAGGCCACGTTCAAGTGCTTGAAGAGCGCTACATAGACCCAGTTGTCTTGGTCAACATTTAGTTGCGGCCTACCCTCGAAGCTCGTGCTTCGATTTCTTTTGGTTGTGGGCCATATGACGAAGGCGTGCTGTCTACAGTGGCATCCAATTCGGAGGAATTAGTCGGTGATTTGTGCAGTTCTCTCCCTCCAAGTGGACAGGAGAAACGTACTTCCCCATCTTACAGTGAGCTGTTGGCTTTTTTTTTTTCGTCATCTTCGCTCCATGTAATACCTAAAGTAAGTGTTCTTAATCGCAATACTGCTTCGTCCACAGAGTTTACGGGAAACAGCTGTAATTCAGCTTTTTTCATAAGCGCCACCTAGTGTCAGTGAGTGGATTTACAGAGACTTATATTTACATTACAGCCTGTGTGCAGTTTCTGTCTGGCCAAAAACGGACCTAATTTGCATGCCCTGCTGTAAATTTTGACCGTTTGATGAAAAACAAGCTTATGTGGATTCATTTAAACAATTCAGATAAGTTATCTAGAAATATTTATAGAGCAGATAAAATACATATAATCATTTATTAATCAATTATCATTTTGACTTATCCCTTTTCTTTATTTAAAGCCTGAAATGTGAGGTTTACCTTTTTATGAAACTTTTTGAAAGCTTTATTTGAACATTTACATTAGATATTTGAACATGCTATTAAACTGTTGTCAGTCAAGTTGTCACTTAAAATCCGAACATCATTGGTAATGTTATTGTTTTAGTTATTATGCAAACAAAAAGTCATTTTATTTGTTGTTTGTTGATTTTTAAATATAAAACTTGAAGTGATTTATGTGCCGGTACTTTTTGAACATCTCCAGCACATTTTAACAATACCGTGATAATACTGATAACCGTGATAATTTTGGTCATTATAATCGTGATAAGAAATTTTCATACCGTTACATCCGTACCTCAGACTGTTGGGCCTGATGGCGGCAGCGTCCCCTGTGGTTCAGTTGGGCCTGCTCCACATGCGGCCCTTTCAGTGGTAGATCAAGAGCCAGAATATTTCACCTCATTGTCACCTGCTCTGCAGAATTATGGTAACCACCAGGGGCTTCCGTGCCCTGAGCCCGTGGAGGAGGCTCCATTTCCTTCAGACAGGGGTCCAGCTGGGGTCATTCTGTCATCGCGAGATGATTGCGATGGATGCGTCCCTGACGGGCTGGGGGGCTGTCCATCAAGGACGCCCAGTTTGTGGAGTTTGGACAGAGCTACATCGCAGTTGGCACATAAATCGTTTGGAGCTAATGGCAGTCTTTCTGGCTCTCAAACAGTTTTTACCTCAATTGAAGGGTTGCCACATTCTAGTCAGGATGGACAACACGGCTGTGGTTTCGTACCTGAACCGTCAGGGAGGATTATGTTCCCGCCCCCTCTGCAGGCTGGTGAGGCGTGTTGTCCTTTGGGCTCAGACCAAGTTCCTGTCGGTCAGAGCAGCACATGTCCCAGGCCACCTGAACTCAGAGGCAGACTTGCTCTCGAGACAGAGTCTAGAGGCCGGGGAATGGAGAATGCACCCCCTGGTGGTAAGTCTCATATGGCAGAGGTTCAGCCGAGCGGAGGTGGACTTATTTGCTTCGAGCATGACTACGCATTGCCCGCTCTGGTTTTCCCTGTCTCCTCCGTAGCCTCTGGGTCTAGACGCTCTGGTCCACGAGTGGCCCAGGACCAGTCTTTATGCTTTTCCTCAGATCCGACCGCTGCCAGTGGTTCTGTTCAGAGTACGGTCGGACAGGATGGAGCGTTTACTGTTGATGGCCTAGTTGTGGCTCACTCAGAAATGGTTTTCAGACCTGGTCAGTCTACTAGTCGGCCCTTCTTAGGAGATTCCCCTGAGACACGATCTGCTGACGCAAGCTCAAGGCATGATTTGGCATACTCGGCCGGATTTATGGTGGTTGTGGGTATGGCCCCCGAGCGGTGTACACTAACGTGTTCCGGCCTCTAGGCTGAGATTACGACACCATTGTTAATCCTAGGGCTCCCTCCACAAGACGCTTGTATGCCCATAAGTGGAGATTGTTCACCTCATGGTGTATGCATCGCAATCTGAACCCAGTCCATTGCCCTATTGCATCAGTGCTGGAGTTTCTTCAGAGTCGTTTTTCTGAAGGGGTGACTCCTGCCACTCTTAAGGTGTATGTGGCGGCCATATCTGCTGAGCACGTACACGTGGGGGGTGTTTCAGTTGGTCATCATCCTCTGGTCTCCCGTTTCATGCAGGGTTCGACGGCTTAGTCCTTTCTGTCCTGCACGAGTCCCTTTTTGGGACTTATCTATTGTTTTAGAAGGTCTGATGACCCATGCATTTGAGCCATTGAAGTGTGTGTCGGAGAAACTGTTGTCACTTAAGATGGTTCTTCTGCTGGTGTCCTGAAGGGAGTAGGGAATCTGCAGGCTTTTTCCATCAGCCCTTCGTGTATGGACTTTGCCCCGGGGCTGGTTAAAGTCTTACTGCGACCCAGGCCTGATTCTGTTCCTAAGGTCGCTTTGACTCCGTTTCATTTTCAGCAAGTGGTCTTGGAGGCTTTCTCCCCTGCTGATGCGGGGTCAGATAGCCCGAGTCTCTGCCCGGTGAGGGCTTTGAAGGTCTATGTTGACCGCACAGCTCAGTGGCATGGATCGGATCAGTTGTTCTTGTGTTTTGGTGGTAAGAGCAGAGGGTCTGCTGTCACCAAACAGAGAATGTCGCATTGGATAGTGGTGGCTATCTCTCTGGCCTATGAGGCGTGTGGCTTGATTTCGCCTCTGGGGCTACGTGCTCATTCTACAAGAGCAGTAGCTTCTTCTCAGGCTCTCTTTAAGGGGTCTTCGTTGGATGATGTCTGTGCTGCGGCAGGATGGTCCTCTCTTAGCACCTTCATCAAATGTTTTACATTGGTATAGAGTTTAGTTTACCAATTTACCAATTTTCTAAATTGGGTCTTTATACATTTTGCAAGGAATCACTCTTTCTGAACATTTTGAGTCAGTTGAACTGATATATGATTCAGGCTGAATTGAACTAATGAATCCGAATCTTAGAAATCAAGAAGTCATTGCTTGAGATGAACTGAAAACATCTCTTTAAGCTGTAAGGTTGATGAGATGTATTTAAACATACAAATATATATTTTTTAATAATAAATTGTATTTTAATAAAAAAAAATGGGGAAAAAAGATATGTATTTTCATTCTACATCATTTGAGTTGGGTTGTGTGTGTGTGTGTGTGTGTTTGGTCATTATGGTCAGCGGTTCTCTCGTATCAGAGGAAGTATGGTGCACCATTAGCTAAATGAGCTACCATTAGCACTATCCCATGATTCAGCTGGATGCATCTCATTGTTTCTGTGCCCACTGAGTTCATGTCCAGATCAACAACACAAACACACACAGAACAAGCTCCACATCTGTCAGTCTGACACACGTTCAATTCAAATATCACAATCATTTCTCTTTATAAGTGTCTCGTTTTCCACATTCTCAGGCACACACACACACACACCCTCACACTCAGACACAGACACACACACACACACACCCCCTCACACTCAGACACACACACACACCCCCTCACACTCAGACGCAGACACACACACACACACACACCCCCCCTCACACTCAGACGCAGACACACACACACACACACACACACACACACACACACACACCCTCACACTCAGACACAGACACACACACACCCTCACACTCAGACACAGACACACACACACACACCCTCACACAGACACAGACACACACACACCCTCACACTCAGACACAGACACACACACACACACACACCCTCACACTCAGACACAGACACACACACACCCTCACACTCAGACACAGACACACACACACCCTCACACTCACACTCAGACACAGACACACACACACACCCTCACACTCAGACACAGACACACACACACCCTCACACTCAGACACAGACACACACACACACACCCTCACACTCAGACACAGACACACACACACCCTCACACTCACACTCAGACACAGACACACACACACCCTCACACTCAGACACAGACACACACACACACACCCTCACACTCAGACACAGACACACACACACCCTCACACTCACACTCAGACACAGACACACACACACCCTCACACTCAGACACAGACACACACACACACTCACACTCAGACATAGACACAGAGACACACACACACACACACACACCCTCACACTCAGACACAGACACACACACACACACAGAGAAACACACACAGCGTCTCTCAGTGAATGTCTGCAGTTCTGAACAGTATGTATAAATGCAGATTCAGTTCTGTTCAATAACAGTGTTAATGTTGCACAGTTAGTCTATTGTGAAACACGTTCAGTGATTATTATTGTTGATGGATTGGTTCTTTTGCAGAGGTCTTAGATTAGACTGACTCTGATCTGAATGATGTTAATGAGGTGCTGAGAGTATGCAGCACATCTGACACTCTTCTCTCTGGTTTTCAGTTTCCGTTTGATGAAGATCCAGTGCGTGGTTTGCTTCTGCCGCTGGAGGAGAAGCTGAAGAGCGATCACACATACTGTGGCCGATCTCGACTCGTCTTCACCAAACGACTGCGTCAGAGCGTCACAGAGCTTCAGAAAGATCATGACAACTCCAGAAGAACAGAGGTTTGAGTTAACAACCGCTTCAGATCAGAGCAGCTCTGATGAACCTCAGAAACCATCAGCGGCTGACAATCAAACACACGCATCCCTAAAACACTGACAGACTCCAGAGCTTCTGCTCATCAGGGACCTGCGCTTGATTTCACAAACGTGACACACACTGAGTGCCCTTCATCAGGGATGTTCACTATAGAGAGGTTTACATTAGTTAACAATTACAGACCTTAAAAGATAAAGTTGACCTAATTTCCTCAACCTCAGGCCATCCAAGGATGAGTGTGTTTCTTCATCAGATTTGTAGAAATGTGTCACTGCATCAGTGTCTCAGCAATGGATGCTCTGCAGTGAATGGGTGCCGTCAGAATGAGAGTCCAAACAGCTGATAAAAACATCACAATAATCCACAAGTAATCCACACCACTCCAGTCCATCAGTTAACATCTGGAGAAGACAAAAGCTGAAACAAATCCATCATTAAGATGTTTTTAACTCAAATATGAGTCCATAATCCATAATAACGCTTCCTCCAGTGAAAAAAGTGTCTGAATCAGGAGAGAAATCTGCATCTTTCACAAGCTGAAACAGCTCTAAACAAATGTGTGACCCTGAACCACAAAACTTAAATAGCACATGTATATTTGTAGCAATATCCAAAAATACATTGTATGGGTCAAAATTGTCGATTTTTCTTTTATGCCAAAAATCATTAGGATATTAAGTAAAGATCATGTTCTATGAAGATATTTTGTAAATTTCCTACTGTAAATATATCATCTTAATTTTTGATTAGTAATATGCATTGCTAAGAACTTCATTTGAACAACTTTAAAGGTGATTTTCTCAATATTTAGATTTTTTTTGCACCCTCAGATTCCAGATTTTCAAATAGTTGTATCTCAGCCAAATATTGTCCTATCCTAACAAACCATACATCAATGGAAAGATTATTTATTCAGCTTTCAGATGATGCATGAATTTATATAAATCTCAATAATTTACCCTTATGACTGGTTTTGTGGTCCAGAGTCACATATGTGGCTGGATTTTGACGTGAGAGACAACAGGAGATGGACTTTTTCACTGAAGGAAGCGTTATTATGGATTATGGACTCAGATTTGAGTTAAAAACATCTTAATGCTGGATTTGTTTCAGCTTTTATCTCCTCCAGATGTTAACTGATGGACTGGAGTGATGTGGATTATTGTGATGTTTTTATCAGCTGTTTGGACTCTCATTCTGATGGCACCCATTCACATCCATTGCTGAGACACTGATGCAGAGACACATTTCTCCAAACCTGATGAAGAAACAAACTCATCCTAATCTCGGATGGCCTGAGTGACGGCGTGAGTGAGTTTCTAATAGTGTTTGTGTATTTCTGCTGACCCAGGATCAGCTCTTCTCTGTTTTCAGAGTGACAGTCATGGGATATAAAGTGCTTGCAGACCAGCACTTTTCATATTGACTGTTTCATAACCCTTTCACACGAGACGCCAACATTCATCTTATTTCTAGTTCTATATAATGATATTCAGTGTTTTCTCAGATTACTAAACAAGCTATTATATATGTGAAAATCAATTCAGGTTTATCAGATTTACATAAAAATCAATGCTTTTATGCAGAAAGTTGATAAATTTGTATTATAATTGTTTTTAATCTTTATATTGTATGTCTGAAAATATAAATGTGGTATTTTAGGATTATTTGTGATAGTACCATTTCAAAATGATTTTACATTTTAATTACAGTTATTAGAATTATAATTATTCTTATTCGGATTATTTTTGCTGCTTTGACAACGATCCTGTTTGAAACCATTTTGGTAATAGTAAGATTTCAGTGACTTTGTCTGGGTGAAAATGTGTCTAGGTTATATTTCACAAAAAAAAAAAAAAAAAAATTAAAAATTATTAAATAAATAAAAATAATTAATTAAAGGAAAGGAAAAAAATATTCTAATATTAAACTTTTTAATATATATATATATATATATATATATATATATATATATATATATATATATATATATATATATATAAAATAAATATGCTCTGATGTGTTACTGAGAAATTTACTGATTAATTTAAGTGTAGAAATTTGAAAATGACCCACAAGTTAAAGAAATATTTTTAATTGTTTTTGGTTGAAATCTAACAGAGTCTGTATTGTCTCTCAAATGTCTGCTGTGTTTGTAATGCCGACATCTGAATGATACAGTATATTTTTGTAATAAAAGTTGTTTCTCTCTGAGTTATTTTGAATTGTCTCTTCATTAGTGAACGGAGAATTCGTGTTCAGAGATCTTGGAGAAATGGATCCACATGCAGTGACAGTTCAGGTAGCAAAGGTACTGCATTACAAGAACTGAAAAACGTTGATTTAGAAGAAACTCTGCACCTTTTTCTTTTTTTGACTCTGTCATGTTTTTGGCACTCGTTGTGTTGTGAGAGTTACGGGATGTGAGAAAGAAAAACTGGAAGAGTATTCATGGTTGGTAGTGTTTTATTAACAATAACAATACTGTTACAAGTTAGCAGATGGATGCATATAATCATACATAGTATTAATATAAAATTGTAATTAATTTAAAATACTTTAATAAAATATTAAATATATTTTATAATCAAATTTTGCATTAAGAAAATTAAGCTATCTTGCAGTGAATGCATATTTTTTCAATAAAATGTATAGATTTGTGTAAGATATTCATATATATATATACATATATACAGTGGTGTGAAAAATTGTTTGCCCCCTTCCTGATGTTTTATTTTTTTGCATGTTTGTCACACTTTAATGTTTCAGATCATCAAACAAATTTAAATATTAATCAAAGATAACACAAGTAAACACAACATTCAGTTTTTAAATGAAGTTTTTTATTATGAAGGGAAAACAAAATCCAAACCCACATGGCCCTGTGTGAAAAAGTGTTTGCCCCCTAAACCTAATAACTGGTTGGGCCACCCTTAGCAGCAACAACTGCAATCAAGCGTTTGCGATAACTTGCGATGAGTCTGTTACAGCGCTGTGGAGGAATTTTGGCCCACTCATCTTTGCAGAATTGTTGTAATTCAGCCACATTGGAGGGTTTTCGAGCATGAACTGCCTTTTTAAGGTCATGCCACAGCATCTCAATAGGATTCAGGTCAGGACTTTGACTAGGCCACTCCAAAGTCTTCATTTTGTTTTTCTTCAGCCATTCAGAGGTGGACTTGCTGGTGTGTTTTGGATCATTGTCCTGCTGCAGAACCCAAGTTCGCTTCACCTTGAGGTCACGAACAGACGGCCGGACATTGTCTTTCAGGATTTTTTGGTAGACAGCAGAATTCATGGTTCCATTTATCACAGCAAGTCTTCCAGGTCCTGAAGCAGCAAAACAGCCCCAGACCATCACACTACCACCACCATATTTTACTGTTGCTATGATGCTCTTTTTCTGAAATGCTGTGTTACTTTTACACCAGATGTAATGGGACACACACCTTCCAAAAAGTTCAACTTTTGTCTCGTCAGTCCACAGAGTATTTTCCCAAAAGTCTTGGGGATCATCAAGATGTTTTCTGGCAAAACCGAGACGAGCCTTTATGTTCTTTTTGCTCAGCAGCAGTTTTCGTCTTGGAACTCTGCCATGCAGGCCATTTTTGCCCAGTCTCTTTCTTATGGTGGAGTCATGAACACTGACCTTAACTGAGGCAAGTGAGGCCTGCAGTTCTTTGGATGTTGTTCTGGGGTCTTTTGTGACCTCTTGGATGAGTTGTCGCTGCGCTCTTGGGGTAATTTTGGTCGGCCGGCCACTCCTGGGAAGATTCACCACTGTTCCACGTTTTCACCATTTGTGGATAATGGCTCTCACTGTGGTTCACTGGAGTCCCAAAGCTTTAGAAATGGCTTTATAACTTTTTCCAGACTGATAGATCTCAATTACTTTTTCTCATTTGTTCCTGAATTTCTTTGGATCTCAACATGATGTGTAGCTTTTGAGGATCTTTTGGTCTACTTCACTTTGTCAGGCAGGTCCTATTTAAGTGATTTATTGATTGTGAACAGGTGTGGCAGTAATCAGGCCTGGGTGTGGCTAGAGAAACTGAACTCAGGTGTGATAAACCACAGTTATGTTTTAACACTTTTTCACACAGGGCCATGTGGGTTTGGATTTTGTTTTCCCTTCATAAAAAAAACCTTCATTTAAAAACTGCATGTTGTGTTTACTTGTGTTATCTTTGATTAATATTTAAATTAGTTTGATTTGAAACAATAAAGTGTGACAAACATGCAAAATAAAAAATCAGGAAGGGGGCAAACAATTTTTCACACCACTGTGTGTGTGTGTGTGTGTAATATATATACACACACATACACACACACACACACACACACATACATACATATATATATATATATATATATATATATATATATGTATATATATATATATATATATATGTATATGTGTGTGTGTGTGTGTGTGTGTGTGGATGTATGTATATAAGTGTGTGTGTGTGTGTGTGTGTGTGTATATTGCATAAAGTAAATTAAGTCTATTTTTGCAGTGAACATATTTTTCATTTAAATTGATAGATTTATTTAAATGAATTATTGGATGGATAGATATAATACTTAAATATAATTTATTATTTAAAAATGATATATTAAATAATATTCTATTATATATTGAAATATAAATATGTAAATGTATTACATGTAAATTTTTATTATAATCATTTTGCATTAAAAAATAAGTACATTTTTATTATAATATTAATATTTAAAATTATATTATATGTTAATTATCATGTTTGCATTAAGAAAATGATGTATGTTTTTGCAGTAAATATATATTTGTTTCATATAAATCGATAGATTCAAGACAGATTCATAGCTAGATAGCACTGACCATTAGTGCATAAACTAAACAATCATAATCATGTGTCTATGTTTAACAGCTGAATCTTGTTTTTGAATGAGCGTCTCTATGAAAGCCTCATGCTTTCCAAACAGCCTCAGAGTTTCACAGGAATGCATTTGTGTGTGTTTGGTGTAATTATCATTTTCTGCTGCTCTTCATGAACCTGCTGGTTAGTTTAGTCCTCAGCGCCTGAAGCCTGGTTTCATTCTGAAGCGATTAAGCACTAGCGGTGAGGCTAAAGCCAGGTATTTAAATGGCAGTGAAATCACATGTGGTTTGTGAGTGATTGGGATGGTGATGTGCTAGATGCTAGCTGGCGCTGTAATGTGAGGTTTGGTTTTAAGCGACGCTGCCCACAGCTAAATCACACCATTGGCTCCATCTCTGCAGCCCAGACATAAATTAAAGCAGTGGAAACCCAGGAGCTGTTTGGGAAATGAATGAGGCGCCAGAATCTGAGCAAAAACTGGAGATCAGAGAGAAATGATGTCACTTGAGCGTGTCTCTGTTTGGAGGATTTTCATTGGTTGGTCATTTATAGTGTCCTAGAAAGATGGAGCGCCACAAATAGCCTTTATAGAAAATGTTCATTTTACTTTTGTTTTGTTGTTAGCCGGGTTTCTGTTTAAGATTATTTCCTGCACTTAATAAAATAAAAAAGGTAATTCTGACTTTTTATCTCAAAATTCAACCTTTTTCTTGTAGATTTTTAGAAAAAATACAGAATTGCCAGAAAAAAAGTCAGAATTATGAGATTAAAACAAGCCACAATTATCCAAATACTTTTCCTTATTCCTTGGCAGAAACAAGCTTTTCTCACAATTGTGAGTTTATATCTCACAGTTTGCACTTTTCAAAATTGTGTGATATAAACGCAGAATCATGTGATAAACACAGAATTGTGATATAAGCTCACAATTACGAGATATAAACTGAGAATTATGAGATATAAACTCAGTTGATATAACTCAGAATTGCAATATAAACTCAGAATTGCAATATAAACTCAGAATTGCAATATAAACTCAGAATTGCAATATAAACTCAGAATTGCGAGATATAAAGTCAGAATTCCTACCCTAAATAAGCTTCCATAGATTTTGTTTTTGTATTTCATAAGTGTAAATGAAGGACTGTTTTTGTAAATGATAATGACATTTAATGTGTAAATGATGACTATCACTATTTTATTTTACCATAACAAAGACAGAGTGAACTATGTCTTTAAACCTGTTGAAATTTCTGACATTTAAGGTCAAAATTAAACGTTTATCTGTTTTAATGCAACATTAATGAACATGAAACACTTCTATATTCAGAACGCGATCGGTTCAGTGGTTTCATTCTGTTATTGATAGCACGAGACTCTCAGTTCAAGCCTTTATGAATTGAACTGAAAATGAGCTTTTGTTTTCCACAGCATTCTGTGACTGTGTCCTGCAGTTCTGATCTGTTGGGATCTCGTATTTCCCTGTAATTGGAGCGGGATGACTTTCATGTGGAGCTTTATGGCTGGTTTGTGGTGTGGTGCAGTTATATAATAGACTATCAATCATTTCAATTGAGCCGCTGTTAGTGGGAAAGCATCAGGCCTCTGGCTCTAATAAATGAGCCACTTCATGTGTTCTTCAAGACTCAACATTTGCCCTCTCTGCTATTATATTGAGAAAGCGCTCTAAATAAGTTGAGCTGATTTGAACGGTGAGCTTTGATTAGGAATCAGGCTGAAATGTGCATTCATTCTTGTTTGATTTTAATGGTTTATTCTTGCTGTAAATCCACAACAATCAGATACAACTTTGATTTAAAGTCAACATGAAATCAAAAAAATACATGATTTTTTTTTTTTTGAAAGAGGTCTCTTCTGCTCACCAAGGTTGCATTCATTTGATCAAAAATACTGTAAAAATGTTAAATAATATTATATTTTAATAATTTGAATATCTGTTAAAATGTAATTTATTTCTGTGATGCGCAGCTGAATTTTCAGCATCATTACTCCAGTCTTCAGTGTCACATGATCCTTCAGAAATCATTCTAATATTCTGATTTGCTGCTCAAGAAACATTTCTGATTTTTATCAATGTTGAAAACAGTTGTGCTGCACAATATTTTTGTGGAAATGTGATACATTTTATTTTGAATTGTAATGTATCAGTTTCCACAAAAATATTGTGCAGCACAACTGTTTTCAACATTGATAAAAATCAGAAATGTTTCTTGAGCAGCAAATCAGAATATTAGAATGATTTCTGAAGGATCATGTGACACTGAAGACTGGAGTAATGATGCTGAAATTCAGCTGCGCATCACAGAAATAAATTACACTTTAACAGATATTCACGTACAGAACAGCTATTTTAAAATATAATAATATTTAACAGTATTTTTGATCAAATTAATGCAGCCTTGGTGCACAGAAGAGACTTGTTTCAGAAACATTCAAAAATTGTAATGATTCCCAACCGAATCCGTTGTGAACAGTATTTGATGTTGACTTTATAGGCGTCAAATATCAGTAGGGTTGAGAATCAAAAATCAATTCCAATTCCAGAATCTGATACTTGCTGTAAAATTAAAATGTCAATTCCACCTATCAATTCCTGTGTGCACATCTTGTATTTTTTAGGTGGTGAAAAGGGGCTGTTAAAAATGTATGTCTTTGAATCATTCATTCAAGAGATTCATTCAGAAACACTGATTCATCCAGTAATGAAACAAGTCAATCTTGAGTGAGTCATTGAATCATTCCATTCAGAAATTCCATCAGATTTTGTTTAGTTGTCTAATATATTTTTTTCAGTATTGTGAGAGAACTACAACCTTTATTAAAAATAAATAAATAAATAAATAATACCTCAATTTATCCAGAATGGTGCAGCTCTATTTTGCTCACAATCAGCTCTTAATTGAGAATTGTTCATGGTGTTCAGCAGCAATTAAATGTTTTGCAAAAAGAGACACAGTATAAATATGTTTGATATCTAAATGTTTGACTTCATGTTTTTTAACCACATTGGAAATGAAACTGGGAATGGATAAGAATCGGAATCAGAATTGATCAAATTCAGCTCTAAACCTCAGGTGCTGATTGTTGTGCATGTTTGATATCTTTCAGCTGATTTCTGCTCTGAGATAAAGAGGCAGTGATGTGTGTGAATATGATTGGGCTGTGTCTCGTTCGCCGGCGGCTCCTGCCAGACGAGGCATCTGGTGTTTGTGGTGTGTTGAGGGACTCTTTATCGCCCCGTTGCTTGTGTTTTTGGCTTCTGACACAATGACCCAGTTACGACCGGCTCATTCTCACTATCATTTGACCCCTTTACTCGCAAAATACATCCATCAGGGCTCCTAGAGACTCAATATACTGCTTCTTTATTTTGTCACGCATGCAGACTCACAGGGTGTGTGAAACTGCTCTAATATCTGATACACTGAGAGAAAAAAAAAAAATAATTGGTGTAATAAACCATTTTTGCTCAGAAATTGCTAGTAATTTTGACAGTTAAGAATCGGCAAATAATGCATTGCAGTTTTTTGTTTTTATTATTTTATTTATTAATTTTTTTTGTAAAATATATTCCAGTAATCTTTGATTTATTTACAACTTCAAAATTATTATTATTATTTTATTTTATTTTTACAATGTATTCAGTATAAGTTTAGACTGCCATAATTGAGTTTTTTTTTACATTTTTTTTATTTATTTAGTTTTCTTTAAACATAAAACAAAAATTTGTTCTACATAAAGAAGATTCATGCTTTTCCTAAATAAATTGTGCTTGCTATTCGATCATGCAAGGAAGAAAAAAAAGTGTTGTTGTGGTTGCTAGGGCATTGCTAAGGTGTTTTAAATGTTTCCAGTGTGTTGCTATGCAGTTGCTAAGGTATTTTAATTTGTTGACCTTTGTTAAAAGTTTTTAGAATGTTTTGTATGGTTGCTATGGCATTACTATGCAGTTGCTAGGGTGTTGTAGATGGTTGCTAATAGGGTTGGGTATCTAGAACCGGGTATTCGATAAGACACGTGCATTTCGATTCCGCTTAACGATTCCCGCGTTCGCATTTTAATGTTATTTTCAACTGTTTAAGTGCATGAAGGGAAAGACCATGCGCACTGTTTGCGTGCAGCGCACACATCTGAAGCGCGAGCTCAGAGAACAGCGTCCCCATGCGGTTCCCGGTTTGTGTCCGTTCTCGAACCGTTCCGTGCATTTCCATTGCAGAAAAGGTTCACATTTATCGACCAGTATGCACGAAATACGTCAGTATATCATCATAAACACAGCCGTTTTTTTGTCTTAATTGAACGTAAACAGATGAAAAAAAACGCACGTGTACAGTATTTTTAGATCCGCGTGCGTTCGGTGTTAAAGAGACAGCAGCCTATAAACACGCTGCCTGTCATTAATCAAAGAACAAAAGAAAATCATTAACTGACTGAATATCTTTGCAAATTTCATGAGGATTAATCAATATTTTATTTATGAAAAGAAAACTATGCAGTGTTTTTAAACTTTTGATTTCAATATCTGTACCTGACATTTGTTCAGTTTTATTTATTTATGCTATTGCTAATTGATCTGTTTGTACTTATTTTATTACTGTTTACTTGTCTTTAACAATTTAATGTTTGAAATTTATATTCAAGTCTAGTTGTTTTTTCTGTGGTATTTTTTGGTAAAACCATAGGCAAAAGACAGAATAAATATGTTTGACATCTAAATGTCTGACTTAAAAAAATTTTAATGGATTTTTTATTTATTTATTTATTTATTTTTATTTTTATCTTATTGGAATCGGAATTAGGAATCAATAAGAATCGGAATCGATGAGCAGAATCAGAAGCGGAAGCGGAATCAGAATCGATCAAATTTAAAGGATACCCAACCCTAGTTGCTAGGTGATTTCTACACTTGTGTGGAAAGAGACTTTGATCTTAGAAAATATGTAAAAAAGTGTTGTAGGTGGTTGCTAGGGCGTTAATAAGGTGTTCTAAATGTTTTCAGTGTGTTGCTATGCAGTTGCTAAGACATTTTTATTGTTTCTAGAGCATTCTTTTCATCATATTTTATTGTAAAACATACTCTAGCAATTTTTGATTTATTTACAACTTCAAAATATTTTTTTCAATGTATTCAGTATAAATTTAGACTACCGCATTTGAGTTTTTTGGCAGAGTTTTTGATTTATTTCTAACTTTTCTCTGCCGTTTCTCTTGTTAATTTGATCTTTTTCTAAGCAGAAGTTCAAATGATCTAATTGATGTCCTGCTCGCCTCGTTTGGATGTTAATTATGAGTTAATATCTTCATTCACTAGACTGCATTATATCTTCACATTACATCTGTCCAGTCATTCTGATTCACAGAAACATGAATATGAGTTTAATTCTCTAAGGGAAGTTTCATATCATTACAAAAAGTGGAGTCATTTTGACAACACATTATTATAACGTTTTATTCCAGTGTTGTTTTAGTATAACTGAGATATTGTTAAAGTTTTATTAATATTTTGAATCAGTTTTTATTTTTACATTTGTTGTTTTCATTATAATTTTAGTTAAAATTTTAGTAATTTTGTTGTGTGCTTTTGTCATTTTTAGTAGTTTCTTAATTTTTATTTTAGTTTTAGTTATTTTAGTACATCCAAGTACAACTAAATGAAAATGAGAATTGCTTTGGCAACTAGTTGAAATAAAAAAAAAAAATTATATATATGTTTTACTTAATTTTTGTAAAATATTTATTTTATTTCAAGTAACAAATTTTTTTTTTTACTATAATAAACTATAATACTATAATTTTATTTAATGACACATATTTTGAAAAATAAATTTTCAAAGCTGTGAATAAAACAAAGATTCCTGGAGCACGTTTTATCAAGAAAATACTATTTAAATGTTTTTACTTCAAAATTTCATGTTTAATTCAATTTGTTACTTTATTTCTTTGTAATTATTATTTTTTAAATATTTTTTTATTATTATTATTTTTTTTAATTTCTGAGTGATTTTTTTTTTCAGTTCTTTGTTTTGTTTTGTTTTTTCCTGAAATTATTTATCTACAAAAAAGTAGAAACGTAAGTAAAATACAGTAAAAAAAAAAAAAAAAAATCAAGTTAAAATAATGTAGATTATTATTTTACTATTATGATTGATATTAATATTATGGTTGACATTGTTTTATTTTAGGAGCAGGAGCAGGGCTACATGAGATTACAGGAGTTTATTTTACAAGAAAACACTATTTCAGTCTTTTTAATTCAAAATATCATGTTTAATTCAATGCTGTTTCTTGCATTTTTTTTTTTTTTTATTAATTGTGCAGTTCACTAGCAATTTCTACATCATTATTGTTTCTACGCTAATTGTTTTCAAGTGTAGTTGTCACAATGCAGTAAACCTCCTCTAGTACTGGTTAATCTGTTTAATAGTCAGTAGGTTTCCTTAACTAGTCTTTCAGTAATCCGCATGTTCTTGATTGTCTTCTCTTCTCGTTTCAGTCCGTCCTTGTGTGTGTTTGCCTGAGGCCAGACTTAATGAAGCCATCACTCATCTCAAACGCTGATCTTCTGCCGGTTTTGGGGTTTTTAATTGTTTTCCAGTGAATCTGAAGCCTGTCTTCAGCATGATGGATCGAGCCGTCCATTCGTGAAGAGCAGTTATTGCCTCAAATCCGTGATGAAATATCAAACTCATGCTCTCGTCAATATATGTACAGATTCTCAGAGCGTATCCGATGCACGAAACAGGACTGAGTTTGTTTTAATAACAGTTCATGTTTCTGATTTGAATTCAGGAGCGGCGTGACTTTGTAAACTCTGTTAATGAAGTCAAACGACAGGCCGGGAGTCAATAATTCATTCTCAACTTTCTCAGCGTTCAGATGTTTATTGGTGATGATGGAGAAAATTCAGAGTCTGAAGAGCAGAAATGTAGTTTCGTTTCTGATTGTAGGTGTTTTAGATAACCAAACCGGTTCATATTTGAGGATTTAATTCAGAAATGACCATTTGATTTAAGAACTTAAGAGTTTATTGACAATTAGCTAACTTGTTGTGTTAATATGTCCAAGATCGCTGCATAAAATAACAATCAGGGTTATTATCGTTAACTAAAACTATCAAAAAAAATGTTACTTGAAATAAAATGAACATTAACTGAAATAAAATAAAACTTTTATTTTTATTTCAGCTAGTTGTCAAGGCAGTTGTCAGGTGTGTTTGTAACTGTATTCAGCGGTGTGTTTGTTGGCTCTCTAATGCGTGTCATTGGGTCAGAGCTGATGAAGTGTCTCCGGCTGGAGATTGAGAGGCCGCTAAACCACCGCAGGATCGTCATTAGTCAAACACGCTTTTCATTTCAGAGACATTTCGCAGCTAATTTCCCCACAGCAGCATCAGCGTTATTTATGTGCGCTGCAGGACACAGCAGAAATGTGATTGTGTTCTGCGGTGTGAGAAGTGTGGATGTCCACCTGTCCGCTGTTGATCTGGGGAGTTTTTATCTTTATAGATGATGTGTGTAATTCTGGCTAACCAATAGTATGAGTTTGGGTGCAACTGACTGTAAATGATCAATCATTTCTCAATTCCATTTGGTGCCCCAAAAATCACACCTACATTTATAAATTACATTTGCAAAGTGTGTCAAAAAATGACATTTTACGTTGCATAAAGAAGATTCATGCTTTTCCTAAATATAATTGTGCTCGCTATTTGATCATGTGAAAAAAGTCTTGTTGTTGTTGGTTACTAGGTTGTTGCTAAGGAGTTCAAAATGTTTCCAGTGTGTTGCTATGCTATTTTGATTTGTTGAGCTTTGTTAAAAGTTTTTAGAATGTTTTTTATGGTTGCTGTGGTGTTACTATGCAGTTGCTAGGGTGTTGTAGCTGGTTGCTAGGTGATTTCTAAACTTGCGTGAAAAGAGACTTTGATCTTACAAAATATGCAACAAAAAAAAGTGTTGTAGGTGGTTGATAGAGCATTGTTAAGGCATTCTAAATGTTTTCGTGTGTTGCTATGCAATTGCTAAGACATTCTTGTTGTTTCTAGAGCATTGCAATGTAGTTTTTAGAGTGGTTGCTAGGGTATTCTAGATGGTTGCTAGGTAATTTATTTGTCTGGTATGAATCATGCAAAAAGAAGTGTTGTAGATGGTTGCTAGGGTGTTGCTAAGAACATCTAAATGTTTTCAGTGTGTTGGTAGAGCATTGCAATGTTGTTGTTAGAATGTTTTGTGTGGTTGCTATGGTTTTATGCAGTTGCTATGGCACCCAAGTAGGTTGCTAGGGTGTTGCTATGTGGCTGCTAAGGTACTCAGGGTGGTTGCTATGCAGTTGCTAGGGTACCTGGAGTTGTTGCTAGCGTGGTTGCTAGGTTGTGTTATGTGGTTGCTAGGGTACCTGGAGTTGTTTCTATGGTACCCAGGGTGGTTGCTAAGGTACTCAGGCGATTGCTAAGGTGTTGATATGTGGTTGCTAGGGTACCCATGTAGTTGCTAGGGTGTTGCTATGCAGTTGCTAGGTTACATGGAGTTGTTGCTAGGTTACCCCAGGGTTGTTGCTAGGGTACCTGAGGTTGTTGCTATGGTACCTGGGGTGGTTGCTAGGGTGTTGCTATGCGGTTGTCTCGTGTGGTCTGTAAATGTGCCTCGTCTGTGGGATTTTTTTCAGCTGTTTTCTGGTGAAAACGGTGCATCTGGTCACTTAGTAAAGTCACAGCCGTCTCTCTTCACACATGATTTGAGGAATCATTCATGACTCTCACAGCTAATGTTCACTATTAGCTGTATAACAGTGATTCTTGCCTAAGGTTCAGAGCTCAAACACAGCAACGTTCCTGAAATCTCTTCCCATTAAGGAGCGTCTCTGATTCTCCGGAGGCGTCTATCCGGACGGGAGAGTTCATCAATTCAGAAGTGAAATCACAGCCTCTGGGCACCGCGGCAACGGAACGCTGAGGTTCCCATGGTGATACAATTTCCCGTTTTAATTGAGTTGGTCTGCGCTGAAGGACAGCAGTTAAACTTCCCTGTGAGACTCTATAGAGAGCGTCTATTGAGGGAAATCTCTGTGGAATTGATTCACGGATAGAAATACAGCAATGACAGCTGATTATCTTGACATGTCAGGTAATGAAAGAACCAGGTATCACGTTAGATTCCTGTTGAGCAGTGACATTAACACAGTAAATGATACTATATAACTGTTTCATAATGATACAGCTGATTATTATAGCAATACACCCATATGTCATGCATTTTAATGATTTCGTAACACGTCACAAGAAGTTTCCATCACCGTTTTTATGCGCATTTTTGAGTATTGCATCAGAAACGAGTGATGGAAATGCCAAATTTCTAATAAAAATCCCTTAATTCACAAAAAAGTTTTTACGCTTGCTTGAGGTGGTTTTTGACTTGTGCAAAAAAGGGTTAATGCGAATAATGGGAGATGGAAACGCATTTACTAAATAAATTCCTCCATGCACATCAAAAAGTCATGTGACTTTGCACAATTGGATGGCATAACTTGACTAACCAGCGGACCGATCTCATTCCACAGCATCTGAAATGTTCTGAAATGCCTGAGCAAAGTCTGTCGTCAAAGTATTTCTGTATAATTGTCTTACACGCCTGCATTCCCAAACAGCAGAATCCGCCTCTGAAAGCAAGACAGCATTTATTGTGTTTCATCCAGTTATCAGGAAGTGATGATTTATGACTGCTTGGATGGAAACGGTGCTTATTCGCAAATGTTTTATGCAATATTTTAATTTTGCGTATAAGTTAAATTCGCAACTTTGGATGAAAATCTGGTTATAGTTTCTGAGAAATTTACTGAAATCATTGTTAATAAGTATTTCTGGCAGGAGCGAATCAAAGAGCAGCAGGAGGAGTAAAGGAGGTGAATGTAAAGAGGAGGTGAGTCACATTAGCTTCTGAATGAATCTCAGCGAGCTGTTTGAGGAGTCTGATCTCCACACGAACCTTTGATCCGATCCTGATCTGAATCCTTGTGCTGACAGATACACTTTTAAAACTCTTCTGGTTTACAGAGAAAGAGGGAGAAGTGCTGATGTGTTGATGGGTTTTTCTGCAGTGAGAGATTTCTCTGGATCCCAAGGTTCTGCAGGTAAACAGGTATCATGGTTAACATCATTAGTTTGAATTTTTTTTCCTCAGACTATAATGAACACATTTTATTTCATAAACTATTTGGCCTATCCATTGTAACTCATAACTTGTAACTCGTAATACATAACTTTGTATAATGAATTAATAAATAAATAATTTAATTTATTTAAAATGTATATGTACACTCTCGCACATTTACAGTTTTATCATTATTTATCATTATTATTAACTTTTTTTTTTTTAATTTATACACAAACACTACTGTTTATTTTTTTTCATTCTTAATTATTAGTAGTATTTATTTTATTATTTATTTATTTTTATTTACCTTATTATTTAATAATATTTTTAATGTATATGCACACTCATATTACTTTTTAATTTTTAGGACCCGAGCACTGCGGTGCGAGGACCCTATTGGAATTGCTCTGTTTATAATTTTATTATTATTTACCTTATTATTTATTTTATTATTTTTTAATGCATATGCATACACTCACACACTACTTTTTAAAAAAAATATATTATTTATTATTTTTATCAGTATTATTTTCTTTATTTATTTTTGTTTTAATGTGTACACACAGATTACTTATTTTATTTTTATTATTATTTCCTTATTTATTTTTAATGTATGTGCATAAATTGTATTTATCTACAGAAATGTTCTGCATTTAAGCTTTTAAATCAAAATGTTTTAAGATCACAAGAAACATTTGAAATGTGCCCATACAAATAAAAATGAATAATTTTCATATAGAAATAATGTATTAAATGTGTATATAGTGATATCTATTGCTGTGAATCACTGCTTTAGTTCATAAGTAGATGAGGGTGTTTCTAAAGGTTCAAAATCGTATCAACTGGGTCTTTTTGCAAGTCTCACCATGAAATAAAATTAACAGTGTTCATTTTACAATAAGACTTCAGGGACGTAAAATAACATGTCAGAGCTGTTTCTGTAATGTGTGGGCAAATCAAAGTGAAATTAATGTTTGGTGAAATCAGCTCCATTTCTCAAGGTGTCCGCCTCATCTCTGATTTAATTAACATCTGAGACGTCCTGACATTCTCCCAGCTCAGATATCACAGCTGACATTTACCGCCGTCTGATAGTTACTCGACACAAAGCTGAATCTGAGAGCGATACGAGCAGAATGAGATGTTGTGAAGACTCTCTTGTGTCACAGTCAAGAGCAAATGTCAAAAGAGCAAATATTACTGTTATGATAGCACACTTTGGTTCTGTTCATCTTTAGCCTCTCGTTTTTCAGTTTATTCACACTTTTGAGTGCAAAGCATATAATTCCGTTATAAAGAGCAGTTAAGGCCCATTTACACCAAAGATGATAATTATATTGATAACTATAACAACAAAGTTTTCATAATCACGCTAACTTTAAGAGAATAATGAAATCCAAACCACAACTATAACGATAATGACACAGAATAACAATATTGAATGAATTTTTTCTAGCTGATGAATGATAAAAACATTAACAGCCAATCAGAATCCTTCTGATTTTAGAGCGCAAGCATTTAAAGCAGCAGATGACAAAACTTCAGTGCGCTTATATTACGAATGTTACCGCCCATCGTTGTGGATGTTAATGTAGTTATTGTTCTGAAGGCCTGTTCAAGCCGAAAACTATAACGCTAACTATAAAGTTTTAATAATCGATCTGAGATTGCAGAGTGCACACCACAGTTATAACGATAACGACACAGAATAACAATATTGTTGGAATCGTTTTCAGAAAGATTTTTTTCCAACTGATGAATGATAAAAATATTGACAATCAGAATCCACGACTTTTAAAGTAACTTTTAAAGCGACAGATGAGAAAACTGCAGCACTTGCTTATAATAAACAGAATGTTATCGTCCATCAGTGTGGATGCTAATATAATTAACGTAATAATTATCATTATCTTTATAGCTATTGTTCTATGGCCCATTTACACCAAGACTATAAATATAATGATAACAATATCATTCTAAAAATCTTCAGGACAATTTTTTTTTCCAGCTGATGAACGATAAAAACACTGACAGCCAATCAGAATCCAGCGAATTTAAGAGCGTGAGCATTTAAAGTGGCAGACGAAAAAACTGCAGCACACTTTTAATAAACAAAACATTATCGTCAGTTGGTGTGGACACTAATATAGTTATGATTATACTTATCATTATAGTTATTGTTCTCAAGGGCCGTTCACACCAAGTACGATAACTATAATGAGAACTGTAACTATGAAGTTTTAATAATCACTTCGAGAGAATAGCAGAGTTCACGTCACAATTATAACGATAACGACACAGAATAATGATATCGTTGGAATCGCTTTCAGAATTTTTTTTTTCCAACTGATGAACGATAAAAACATTGACAATCAGAATCCACAACTTTTAAAGTAACTTTTAAAGTGGCAGATGACAACTGCAGCTCACGTATAATAAACAGAACGTTATCGTCCACCAGTGTGGACGCTAATATAATTATCGTAATAGTTATCGTTATCTTTATAGCTATTGTTCTGTGGCCCGTTTACACCAAGACTATAAATATAATGATAACAATATCATTCTAAAAATCGCTCTAACTTCAGGACATTTTTTTTTTCCAGCTGGTGAACGATAAAAACACTGACAGCCAATCAGAATCCAGCGAATTTAAGAGCGTGAGCATTTAAAGTGGCAGACGACAAGACTGCAGCGCACTTATAATAAACAAAACATTATCGTCAGTTGATGTGGACACTAATATAGTTATTGTTATCATTCTCAAGACCTGTTCACAGCAAGGACGATGAAGTTAACGATAAAGACAGTTCTAAGAATTGTTCTAAATTTAAAAGAATAATGAGTCCACACCACAGCTGTATATGATAATGATACAGAATAACATTATCGTTGGAATCACTTTACAACAAATTTTTCCAGCTTGTGAACGATAAAAATATTAACAGCCAATCAGAATCCACCGACTTTAAAGAGCTTGAGAATTTAAACAAAATAATATAACTTAAATGGAATGTAATTGTGCGTTTGTTTGGACGCTAATATAGTTATCATAATCTTTATAGTTATCGTTCTTAGTGTGAATGCAACCCGGCCTGGAAGATCACAAATGAGATCTTTAATTTCTTAATTGTTTCTCCAAGAATGGAATAAATTCAGAGATATTGAAGTGCTTCTCAAAAGCTGTTATTCATAAGAACTGACCCAGAATCAGTTGGCTATCAGACCTCCGTTCAGGCTGTTATTCGTCCAAGTTTAGTTCATGAAATTCTAGCTCTTATACTCCAGCATCATCAGTGTTCCCTCGGCAGACAACTAAAGACAGACAAATGAAGTGGAGAGGACACTGCGAGCAGATCCGCAATTAATATACATACAATCCAATTAAAAACAAGCTCATCATTAGGATGTGACTTTCTGCCAGACGTTCATTTCCAGATCTCACACAGTATTTCTCCCAAAAGGCTTTGCATCGTTTATTTACACTGTCTGTCAGATGCTCATTGAATATTCATGAGAAATGTAAGTGAGCTCATTTACCATTCCACAAACAGTCCTGTGGCTCCGCCCCCACTGCATACATTATTCATGAGCACAGACAGTCAGAACTGATATGATGCAGTCATAACAAACCATCTGTCACTCAGGTGTGATATACAGTGACTTTACATGAGAAAGGCCTGAAATGTCAACGTAAACAAGAGTTTATGTGTGTCTGAATCTCATTAGGGCCTAAAGTTAAGATTTGAATTGCATATCAAATTGCCATCCATTAGGATTTCCCAGTTTTAACATAAACTAATAAACATTATGTGATGAATATTTCTCAGTCGCGCATAAATGAAACAGGTCAGATTTCTGTAATAGTACTAATAAACTGAATGTGTTTGAAATACACAAATAGATAGAAATCTGAAAGTTTAAAACAGACATTAAATAATCAACAATGTTGCTTAATTTTTACATTTAGATTAGATTTAATTTAGGTTTTAAAATGAATTTATGTTCAGCAGATAGACCGTTATAATGCTTTTATTTATTTATTTATTTTTCTCATTTGGCATATGCTTATATCCAAAGCGACTTAAAGCATTGCAAAGCATTCAAAGTATTTATTATTATTATTTTAGCTATTTAAAGATTTAAACTTTTATTTTATTTTATCAATTTGGCAGATGATTGTGACTTAATTGTTTTTGCTGCTAAAGTTTAAATCAGAGATCCCAAATAATCACATGATGCTCTATTTTATATTGCCTGCAATATTATTGTGCCTATATATGTCAAAATATAAATCAAATAGATGCAAAAAGTTATTAATAAACGATGCAATAATTTTTTAAGTGCAGAAATCTGACCTGTTTCTTTGATGCATGACTAGCAAATATACATTAGTTTGTTCATGTTAAAACTGTAACACAAATGAATGGAAATTATATGCAATTCAAATTCTTCGATCCTAAATTCAGACCTGAATATTTTTGAGTGTGGTTTAAGATCTAGTCGCGCTCGAACTCACACTGATAGATTATAAATGTTTGTAATAAAATGCGGCCGCTGGCGATTTCAGCTCAAATTGAAGTCTTGTCTTTGGTGTTTACTCGATTTATAAAGCGTTTGTCCAGCGGGGAATAAAAACACTGCGCTGACCTGCGAGAAACAGCATCAGACAAACCTCTGCTGTTTCTCTCTGACATTTCAACCGATTTACTGCAGGAGAATCTCATAATGTCTCTGTTCTCCAGGCTTTGAGTTTATATTCTTCAGCAGATCCCTGTAGACAGACACTGAAGGGTTAAAGAAACTCGACTCTTCAACGCTTCCATGTTTGTGTGAAATCAAACGCTCTCGTTCAGCCTCTGGCCTCTGGAGGATCGGATTTATATGAGAAATTTCAGTGTTTATCTTTCAGAGAAACTGCAGGCCTTTGTAAAATAAAAAAAAAAATTATATATCTCAATATTAGGCCTGATTAACCCTTTACAATATTTAATATGCAATATATCTTTATTTTTCTGAAATGATTTACTAGGATGATTTTTGTCTAGATATATATATATATATATATTTGAACATGCCAAACAGGCCCCTTTGTTACTAAAGTTTAAATAAAAGATGCTAAATAATCACAATATTATTTATTTATTTTAGCTATTTAAATTTTATTTTATTTTATTTAAAGTGACTTATAGTACATTCAATGTATACATTTACCTTTATTTTACATTATTTTATTTTACTTTTTGTTTTATTTTATTCAAAGCGACTTACAGTGAATTAATTTATTTTACTTTATTTCATTTTAGCTATTTAAATTTTATTGTATTTTATTTACTTACTGAATGTCCAGACGTTTGTCTCATATAAACACAGTAGCAGCTCATGCATCTGAAACATTAATCATCTATTTAAACATTCATAAGCGCACAATCTCTGTGTGAAATATGGAGAATATGGGTCAATGAAAGCTTGTGAATTTTATGTCAGACATCATTCTTGTGTTTCACAAGCAGTTTCTTTGAGAGAAACTGTTTAATACAGAAGGAAGATACAGAAACAGTTGAGTTTACTGAGCTTAGAAATATTCAGTTTCTTACTAGATGTTTGTTTTGAATGATTTTTTTGTTCTCATTTTCTCTGATCCATCTGTGAGTTTGAGGTCACAGGTCTGTCATTTTCACTTCTGCTGCTGTTTACGACTGTAATTACATCAGCAAACCAGCTGTATATTACAGAAATATCTGTTTAACAATCTTAATAAAGCATTTACACAGGGCCGTTTGCTCTGGATGACGGACGGCCAATTATTTCTACAGTGCAGTGTGAACAATAAACCTACAGACGGAGGATTGATGAGCTTCTGTTTGTTCATAATTACTGAGTTCAGTCGATGATCAAACTCAGACTGATGCTCTGCTGTTGTGTTTCATTAAAGTCTCAGCTTTGTCTCAGATGTTTCTCAAGAGAAATAAAAAGACTGTAAAGCTATGAAATGGAGATCAGATCATTTGATGAGAAATGTTTGAGAGCAAATCTGAGACATGATTGAGATCTCTTCTGAAACTCTTGAGACAAATGTGATATTCTCAGGAGACTTCAGCTTTGTGCTCACTGCACTGTTACTTTGCAGTTCTTTGTAATTCTTTGAAGTTCACTAGCAATTTCTGAGTGAAAATGAGGCTAATGTTTTGCAGATGGAATTATTTAATTTTTATGTTTTCTTTCATTTGGTTTTATTTTTTATTATTTTATTTTATTTTGTTTTGTTTTGTTTTGTAGATGCATTTATCCAGAGTAACTGACAATGCATTCAAGTCATCCATTATTTTATTTTATTTTATTTTATTTTATTTTCAAGGTATACATTTAGTTTTATTATTTTATCCGAAACAATTGCATTCAAGGTAAACATTTTCTGAAGTGACTTACAGTGCAATCAAGGTATACTTTATTTTGTTTTGTATTTCATATTAGTTTAGTTTAGTTTAGTTTACAGATTTTTTTTTTTTTTTTTTTTCATTTGGCAGATGCTTTCATCCAAAGCGACTTACATTGTGTTCAAGACATGTATTGTACTGTGTTTTATTTTAGAGGACTGTTTCTCTCTGCTGTAGTTCAGACGGTCTCAGGCCTCTCTATTCCTCTGATGTTCTGTATTGATCAGCATCAGTACTGGTCACAGTAAATGCTATGGTTTCATGTGTAAGTGTTTGAGATCATCGTTTGTGTTCCAGAGCGGCTGCTGTTTGAGGTCAAACACATATATTGATCATCAGAGTAATTAATGAGGAGAACGGCTCTAATGAGTGACATCAGCAGCACAAACATCATTAAACACAGTATCAGTGTGTTGTGAAGTTTGTGATAAACTCAAGTGAAACATCATCAGAGATCTTCAGTCGGGGGATTCACATTCGCTGTGTTGCCCTTGTTCTCCTTCGTTTTTCTCCATCGGCTGGAGATTTCTGAGACGTTTGTTCTGTTTCTTCAGTCTCTGTAAGTAATAACAGCCGCGAGATTCCTGCTTGATTCTTCAGTTTCTTTTCTTTTATTATGCATTTAGCAGATGCCTTTCTCAGCAGCAACTTATACTGCATTCAAGACACTTATTTTATTTATTTTATTCAATTATTTATTTTATTTTATTTTATTATTTTATTTTAAGCATTTGGCAGATGCTTTTATCTGAAGCAACTTATGTTGCATTCAAGATGCAATTTTTTTTCTTTATTTCTTTTATTTTTATTTTTATTTGTACTTTTATTTATATTTTATTTTATGAATTTGGAAGATGCTTTTACCTGAAGTGACTTACATTGCAATCAGGATACTATTTTATTTTATTTTATTTTATTTTATTTTGTTTTGTTTTGTTTTGTTTTGTTTTGTTTTACATTTGGCAGATGCATTTTATTTTATTTTATTTTATTTTATTTTATTTTATTTGCAGTTGGCAAATGCTTTTATCTGAAGCAACTTATATTGCATTCAAGATGCACATTTATTTTATTTTTGTATTTATTCTAAACAACTTATATTGCATTCAAGATATAGATTTTTTAGATGTACATTTATAAGATATACACATTCATTTTTCCATTCCTTTTCTTTTCTTTCCTTTTCTCTGCGGACGTCACAGTGAGCTGACGCTGATGTTGTATTTTCAGTGTGCATGTCCCATCATGCACTGCGTCTGAGTTTTTAGGATGTTTGAGGGTCTCTGTGCTGTAGATCTTGCAGCTCCTGCCCGCAGCGCTCAGCTTTAGGGAAACGCAGGGCTTTGTTGTAATGCAATTGAAAAAGATTTGATCAGGGTTCATCATCATCCAGTTCTGTCAGCCTAATATCAGCAGAGCTGCTGAAGGACAGGCTGGAGAACAGACAGGAGAATGCTGCATTTGCATATAGATTATGCACACATGCTAAAGCTCTACATGCTTCTGTCAGAATGCAGGAATCTCATAATTGGATGATGCCATGTTTTCTGTCAGGTCCTTTCTGGAGGAATGTGGCGGACAAACAGGTGAAAATATTCCCTGCGGACGCTCTCATGACCCCATTAACCAAATGGGAAATGAAATGAATGCAAAGGATGAGTTCATGCGGGAGCTATAGATGGAATATGAATCAGACTCTTTTATCATAACCTAAAATATGTATTTTCCTCAGTGGCATTTGCAAACATGTCCACATGCATGTTGTCCATTTTTGCAATATAAATAAAATGTCAGCAAAGAAGGATTATATCAAAGATGCATTTATCCAGAGTGACTTACATTGCGTTAATTTATTGTAATTTAATTTATTTTATTTGGCAGATTATTTTATCTGAAGCTATTTAATTTGTACTCATGGTATGCATTTATTTCACTTTAATTAATCTATTTATCTATCTATCTATCTAGTTATTTATTTTGTTCATTTATTTATTTATTTCATTTGGCAGATGCTTTTGTCCAAAGAAACTTATGTTGCATTCAAAATATACATTTATTTTACATTCATTTTTATTTTATTTGGCAGATGCTTTTATCTGAAGCGACTTACATTGCATTGATTATTTTTATTTTATTTTATGTATTTGATCTTGTTTATGTAGTTTTTATTGTTTTGTTTTTAGTTTTAGTAGATTTAGTTTCAGTAATTTTATTTCTTCAAATTAAACTATGAAAAATTTTAAATAAAATAAGTTAAAGCTGTTTTATATTCTATCTCAGTTACTGTTTATTTCAAGTAATGAATCTAGTTTAATAGCTCTGGACTGGATTATGAATTTCTCACGTTAGATTGAGAAGGCTGTAAGCGTCGTGTTAAATCAGTTAAACCTCTCGGAGTCTCGAGAGGAGACTCATCAGGGTTCAGAGCTGAGGTTGGTGGACTTTGAAGCTTGAATCGGTCAGTGATTCCTCTGTATGCAGGCTCTGTTTGACTCTTCTGATGAACTTGATGACTGAAGGTTTTGCTGGGAACTTTGCTGTTGTGTGAACTTTCGAAGACAAAGTTCACAAATGAGCCAGTTTTAATGAATCAAAATGAGATTCACGATTCCTTCTTGAGCTCATCAGCTGTTTGAATCGTTCTAATGATTCACTCACTCACACTCGAAATGAACTTGAAAAGAACTCATAGAGTGAAAGATATAGTTTTAGTTTTATTGCTTGTAAATGTTACTTTGAAACACATCTGCATGCTTAAATGGCATTGTTTTTGTTCAATATTTTGTCAATCATTCCTGTTGACAAAAGTTTGTTCGCTGTAAGTGTTTAGATGTGTTTTAGCAGTTTTAGGACCAGCAATCCATCTTAGACTGGTTTAAGATGTGGTTTTGTCATCATATATGATGTATGCACTGAAAAAAATGCTTTTCTTACTTAGATTTATTTTCGTGTTGTTTCGAGCCAAAATATCTAAAAATTCTTAAATCAAGAAGGATTTTCTAAACAAGTAAAAGTTATTGTCTTGTTTTCAGAAAAAAAAAAAAAAAAAAAAAAATTGAGTTTTTGCTTGAAACATCTTGTTTTCTGTTTGAAATAATTATTTTGATTCAAGCAAAAACTAGAAAATCCTTCTTGATTTAAAATTTTTTAGATATTTTGGCTGGAAACAAGACAAAAATAAATCTAAGTAAGAAAAGCATTCTTTTCTTTTTTGCAGTGATAAAATGAGTAATTGTAAATGGCAAACAACTTTGTTGTCAAACCAGCTTAAACAGTCTAATGCAGTTGTTTTTATGATTTTTCAAGCACATTTGGGACCAGAAAACCAGCTAACCACCAGCTATTTAAAGTCGAGTTTTTGTCATCAATTCTTGTGTCTGTACCTGTAAACCGTATGTGTTTTAATGTTTTTTTGTGATATTTCCAACAAAAAGTGTAAAGGTATTAACATTATGCCCAGATTGTTCCTCTGAAGACTTCTTTTGAGAGACGCAGCAGACGTTTGGGGAAGTTTTTCAGCTTTGCGATGGTAATTCCTGATTGTGTGGAGCCTAATGGAGTCTTCAGGGAGATTCTTAAACCGTTCCTGCATTAAACACGCGCCGAGTGAAATCCTGCTGGAGTGACATCTCTGTTCTGCCAGATTAATAATGGAAGCAGATTACAGACACCTCGAAGCGACAAACAAGACAAAACACAGGAAGGTTATTAAAAGAGCGATGACGCTGGCGACATGTCAAATAACGGCAGCTGGGAACATATCAATATTTGATGGGCCTCTATCAAAGCCAACAGTGTGTGTGTGTGTGTGTGTGTGTGTGTGTGTGTGTAACCCGCTTTAATGAGCTGTTGTGAAGGCCTCCCCTGGAGAATCTCACTGTGACTATTGATCTATGATTCAGGAGGCTGTAACGTCTCTCTCATTGTCTGAAACACCTCGATCTGACAGAGGATCACAGACAATAACAGCAGAATCAGCTCTTTTATACGCAAAAACAACAACCCACCCATTTACTGCTTGGTTGGGCAGGTTAACCGGCGTTAACCAAACACCTGGTGAAGAGTATGTAATTGTAGATGCGGCACAAATTTGGTCAAAAACCAGCTTAAACCAGCATAAAGTGGTTAGCTGGTTTCCCAGTATATTTGAACTGGTTAGACTGGTCTGTGTTTATGGTTTATGACCAACTTTGGGACCAGCAAAAACATCTTAGGCTGGTTTTAGTTGTGTTTTTGTCATCATACCGTATGTTGTATAAAGTGTGTAATTGTAAACGGCAACAACTTTGTTGAAAAACCAACCTAAGGTGGGCAAATAGACTGGTCTGATTTGATGTGTTTTATCAGTTCTGGAACCAGTAAACCATCTTAGGCTGTTTTAAGTTTTTTTTTTTTTTTTTTTTGTGTCATCATATGTGTTGTATAACATTACTGTTTGTAAATGCTGTGCAACTTTGTTGAAAAACCACCTTAAACCAGCTTGGTCTACCAGTATGAATTGAACTGGTTAAACTGGTCTGTGTTTTTTGGGCACATTTGTGACCAGCAAACAATCTTAGACTGGTTGAAGTTGTGTTTTTGTCATCAAATGTGTTGTATAAAATAAGTATTTGTAAATGACAAACAACTTTGTTGAAAAACCAGCGTAAACCAACCTAAGATGGTTAGCTGGTCTAGCAGCATGATGAAACCGGTCTGTGTTTATTGTTTTGGGGCACATTTGTGACCAGCAAACAATCCTAGACTGGCTTTACTTGTGTTTTTTGTCGTTACATGTCTTGTTGTGCATAAAATTAGTGATTTTGTTGACAAATCAACTTAAAGCAGCTGGTCTGGCCTAATAGGCTGGTGTATTTTGATGTGTTTTGGGACCAGCAAACCATCTTATACTGGTTTCAGATGTATTTTCTTCATGGGGAAACAGCTCCAGTAAAGCTGTCAGTATGTTCTCTCATGTTTTGTTGTTCATTTCTCAGCCGTTCACGAGTGGCGAACCACAGAATTGTGTTTTCTGACATGAAAGCGTCTCTTTCTCTGCTTCTGCTGCTGGATTTCTGCGCCTGAGGAGTCTGACCTGTTTTAATCTCACACCTCCTGAACAAATCTGAGCAGCGCAGCCTGAAATCTCCCAGAGCTGTCACTAACTAGCATGCTAACATGTTTGTTTTGGTATTCCCAAGGGCTTTACACACACACACACACACTCTCTCACTCACTCACACTCACACACACACACACACACACACACACACTCTCTCTCTCTCACACTCACACACACACACACACACACACAGTCTGACAGTGGTGAAATATAACCTCTGTAAAGAGCGGAGTGCCGGATGTAAATGACCAGCGTCACACTGCTGCTCAGAAGGTCAGGAGCTCTTGAGTTTGTTGATAAACTCCCATCAAGCTCAGCGGGATTCGTTCATTATGTTTTCAGTGAGATTCATCTGTATGTCTGAACACATTCATCTGTGGCCCGGTTTCAGACTAAACCAGGATTAGGCCATAGTTCAATTAGGACATTTAAGTAATTTTTATAAACATGCTTAGAAAAAAACATTACTGTTGTGCATCTTGAGACAAAACAAAGGCACTGATATATTTTAAGATCAGTCAGTGCAAGTTTATTTCAGGTGAAACAGCTCAGACTTACATTTTAGTCTGGGATTAGGTTTAAACCTTGTCTGTGAAACCGGAGGTTAATGTCTTAACATATCCTAATTCATATATCTGAATTACAGGTATGTCTCAGTAAATTAGAATGTCGTGGAAAAGTTCATTTATTTCAGTAATTCAACTCAAATTGTGAAACTCGTGTATTAAATAAATTCAATGCACACAGACTGAAGTAGTTTAAGTCTTTGGTTCTCTTAATTGTGATGATTTTGGCTCACATTTTATTTATTATTCATTCACTTATTTATTTAAATGTATTTATAGTTTATAATAATGTTTTAGTTTATAATAATGTTTTAGTTTTAGCACATCAAGACAAACTTTTTTTTTTGACATTTTTATTTATTTATTCATTTATCAGAATCAGAATCAGAATGAGCTTTATTGGCCAGGTATGTTTACACATACGAGGAATTTGTTTTTGTGACAGAAGCTCTACAGTGCAACAGAAAGACAGCAACGGACAGGACACAGATAATAAAAGAATAATATACAAATAGGCAATGCACAAATATCAAAAACACAATATATAATATAGACAATTATGGTGTACAGGTCTGATATGTGCAAATCAGAAATTAAAAAATATGTGTGGTGAATAAATAATGTATAATAGTGTTGTGTGTTCCACGTTTAATGTCAAGTGTTCATGAGATGGATTGCCTGAGGGAAGAAACTGTTCCTGTGTCTGTGTCTGTGTGTTTATGTCTATATAGTACATACACATTCACTTTTCAATGTTAACTTTAGTTATTGTGGTGCATCAAGTTAAATAAATGAAAAAATTAGAAATGTTGCTTTGGAAACTAGATAAAATAAAACGTTTATATTATTTTTATTATATTTATGCAATTTTATTTTGATTAAAGTGTATTTTATTTCATGTAATGAATTTTGCTTCATGCAAACACAGTATCTAATATCACAGTATCTTTCATGCAAAACTAATCAAAAATGTCCTGAAATGCATTAATGTTTTGTTTTGTCCAGGATTTCTGAAGATAAGCTCATGTCACGCGACCTGTCGAAGTGAGAGATGAATTTGCATCACAATACAGTGAGTAAAATATCATGACGGCATAAATCTCATCTTTTGAGACGCTTTTGTATAGCAGATGGTGTGTGACGCATGAAGAGAAAGGTGTCTCTGTCCTGAATGACAATAGAGACGGAAATGACAGCACTTCAGCTGATCCCAGATCAGTTATAACAGCCAAACCCTGATCCCAGAGCTTCATTAACTCAATATTCTCATGACATGAAAGGAAATCAAATAATCAAACAGATAAATGCACAAAAGAGAGCATGTGAACAATACTTTATAATAATGCTGTATAAGAATTAAAACAGGCCTTCAGTGCAGTACAGACTGTAATAACTGCATATGAATGTCCAGATCATACTGATGCTATCATTCAGCTCAGTCACTCTTCACTTTCATTGCATGGAGGAAAAAATCAATGAAAGTGAGTGTTCAGGCCTAAATATTCTGCTAAACATCTGCCTTTGTGTTCAACAGATGAAAGAACGACAGGAGAGGGAGTCGGTTTCATTTTCAGGTAAATTATTCTGTTATGAGATCAATATATGATTCATATACATTCAGATACACTAATTAAGGTTTTTGGACAGAGAAGAAGCCTTAAACTCTATCCTCTGGTTTCACAGACAAGGCTTAAGCCTAATTCTAGACTAAAATGTAAGTCTAAGCTGTTTCAACTGAAAGAAACTTGCACTGACGGATCTTAAAATATATCAGTGCCTTTGTTTTGTCTCAAAAAGCACCACCAGTAATGTTTTTTTCTAAGCACATTTAAAAAAATTACTTAAATGTCCTAATTGAACTATGGTCTAATCCTGGTTTAGTCTAAGCCCTGTCTGTGAAACCGGGCCTATATGAAATGTTTCAAAGAGGCTTATTGATGCTGATTTTGAGTTCAGACTGTTAGTTTAGTGGATTTCCTCGTTTGAGTGATTTCTATCTTGTGTAATGTTTCACACAGGGGTTAATAATTAATTTTGGGTGTTTATAATCTGATGTTTCACACTGTATGTTCCTAAACCCTGGGTTAACCTTCTCATTTGCATATTTGTGTTTGTCGTTGATTGGATGAATGCAGTATGGCCTGTTTACATAATGGCTCTAGTGTTGCGTTTCTTCATTATATAGAAATATAAGAAAGGTAATTGTGACTTTGTGCCTCATAATTCTGATTTTGCATCTCGCAATCCCAATATTTTGCCATTTTTTCTTTACATCTCAATATTTTGCCATTTTTCTTCTTAATTCTGAATTTATATTCTGAAATTTAGCCATTTTTCCTCATAATTCTGAATTTACATCTCAATATTTGAACTTTTTTCCTCATAAATCTGAGTTAATGTCTCAATATTTTCTGAGCATGAACTCTGCTGCAGTCGCTGCTTTATCTGTTTTTCTGCGGTCACATTGAGAGCGTTCAGTAATGATGATGATGATGATGATGATGATGATGATAAGCGCATGTGTTTACCTTCTGTCCTTCTTCACAGGGTTAGTGGATGTGATGAGATCACTCCATCACTTAGTGAAATGACTTTAATCCTGTTGAGAAATATTCCCAGTCCTGCTGCGGCAGCACTTCTGTCTCATTTACATACTTTATCCGGAGGATTTCTTTAAGTCTGCGAGGTTTGATGTGTTCATGTGAGCCGCAGGCCGCTTGTGTAGTGAGCGATTGTGTTTCTGATGCACTGATTTCCATCTTTAAAGCTGGAAATGACTCTGAGTTTCTGCTTCAGCCCAGTTTCAGATGTGCACATTACTCATAAACGCTCCTCATTCCTCATTTATTCCTCAGATTTCCCCTGATGATTCCGGCACACCTGCATCTTCTCCTGGGAAAACCAGAAACTGGAGCTGTTCACATGTGAATCCAGTCTCTTATCAAGGTTTGTCTGGTTATTACAGTGCTTTTATTGTATAAATGGACTGTGAGCTGTTTTTGTTTGTAAAAGAGCAGCTAAACGGGTCATCATTGGTATCTGTGCCTTTTGTGTCCCCAATAAAAATCATCATCTTGCTGCCTTAAAATACTGAACAATATTGATTTTAAACTTGGTCTTAGTCATAAATAACGCTATTTCAACTTTAATCATATTGATTAAAAATAATTTTAAACATTTTACAGCACCAAATACCATTTTCATTTGCCTTCAGGCTTTTAACGCTGAAAACACAACACGTCATAATTATTATAATTAATATTCTTTCTAATGTGAAGATTTGTTCTATTATTAAAACTAATTTTATATACTATATGCATAGTTATGCTATGTACACAGTAGTAGTGTAAGTCAAGTTGAAGTTGTGTTTTACATATTATTTCCGATCAAAACCCGTTATTTTGTTCATCCTGTTATGCTTTTTTTTTTTTTACAATAATTTTATAATGTCAGCAAATAAGCAATTTAATAATGAATTGTCAAAAAAAGTATAAATAAGTATAATGTATTACTTTACAAAGTAAACTAAAACATCTTTATGAATTTGTATCTTTAAAAAACGTTTTTATTTATATGACGCGTATCAGATTTTTTTTTATTTTTGTAATATTTAAATTTACATAGAATTACATATAATTCATATATATATATATATATTTTTTTTTTTTCTCCTTATATACACATACATATATTATATAATGTGTGTGTGTGTGTGTGTGTGTGTGTGTGTGTGTAAGCTTTAAAGTGGACATGATTTTTGTATGATAATGTATTTTGCCCAGACGTTAAAATCATCTTTTAAACTGTTGTTTATTTGTCCATGGTAAAGTGGACATTTTTGGTCTTCAATTTGAATAAATGCTTTAATTTATTTGCCTGAGCTTGACCTAAATCATTATCCCTATCACGATTACACCAAAAGTCATTAAAACAACTCTTTGATTTTTCTAAATTTCACGATTGTCCAAAAAGCACAGAATAGCAGCAGTGACCTGAAGCTCTGATCTGATCTGCAGAGAAGACAGACCTGAGCGTGAGTAAATGATGATGAGTGAAAACAGCTGCTGATGTGATTTCTTTAGTGGATTAATCTGAGCTCAGAGCGGGTCATAAAACCGATGCTCAGATGATCTGCAGGGATAATGTCCAGCATCACAGAGAGCCATTAGCACACACTTCGATTAGCATTTCAAAGATCATCCGCTCCATAAATACCTGAAGGGACAGGACTGCACTCATTACAGGAGCTCAGACGCATAATGAGAAAGAGCTCATCCTCTCAGAACACTGAAGGTTATCAATGAGCCGCTCTCAGACTGACATTTCTGCTGTTTGATGCTGTGACAAATGCCAGCGCTGTGTAATTAATTACCCCTCAGCCAATCACACAGCTTAATTAGCTGACCGCTGAACAGTGATATGGAAATGAGTTTGAATGAAGCTGATGAGGCTGGAGGTCATGAGCTGATTAAAGTGAATGGAGATCAGCTCATTAACCTCTTTAGTCAAGTTTCATGATGTGTTTGAGCTGCTGAGCGATAAAAACTCTAAACTGATGATGGACTGGAGTCCAGATGAGTGTGCTTTTATTTGATTGTTTCTTAAGCCCAGAATGAGTTTCAGTGGTGTTTTACCAGCTGTACAGGTCAATCTCACAAAAATATCCAGTTCATATTTCAGCCAAAGTCAAATGAGGAAAACAAGACAATTTATTGGTTTAAAGCAGATTAATCCTATTTTAAGCACTGTGAGTATATAAATAATGTTTTTGAATCATATCTGTTTTATCTTAATTTTAAATAAATATATATAAATATTTTTTTTTAAATATATAAAATATATACTGTACATTATTTTAATCTCAAAGCCTCATTATTGTATTGTGTAAAAAAAAAAAAAACATTTTCTTGGATGAATGAAACTTTTAGTGATTAAAAGAGTGAATGCAAAGTACAAATTAACAAATTAAAAAAATTCTCTTGGGTGAAAGCTAAACTTTAGTTATTGAATGAGGAAATTCAAACTATAAATTCAAATTTTTGAAAACAAATTCTTGGGTGAAAGCAAAATATAGAAACATTTTCTGCAGGCAAAACTTAGTAGAGTAATTAAAAAGAGTGAATGTAAAGTATGAATTCAAAATTTAGAAAAAAACTTTTTTGGATGAAAATAAAACTTTAGTGAAGCAAACACAAAGTATAAAATCACAATTTTGAAAAATGCCTTCATGCACAAAAGCAAAACTTTAGTGATTAAAAGAGTGAATGCAAAGTACAGATTCAAAAAAAACAAAACAAAAAAAAACAACTTTCTTGGACAAAAATACAACTTTAGTGATTAAATGAGCAAATGCATAGAATAAATTCAAATTTTTTTTTTCAGTGAGCGAACAGTGAATGTAAAGAACAAATTCAAAATTTTGAAAAAAAATTCTTAGGCGAAACCAAAATTTTGAAAAATGTTCTTGAATGAAAGCAAAACTTAGTGATTAAAAGAGTGAATGCAAAGTACAAATTCAAAATTAAAAAAAAAAAAAAATTATTTTATTCTTTGTTGATCTGTTTATATCCTGCAATCTCCTAGAATTTTTTTTTTTTTTTTTTTCAAAAGTCTATTTTAGGACCAACAACTTAGCATTGTAGATATTTTTTGACAAATATTTATATCTCAAAGTCTAATTATGGTAACGCAGTCAGAAGTAATTTGTGACGTCTCAGTGAGTCACTGTGTGAAGTCCTAAATTACAGGTGACTGGCTGTCTGCAGGTGACTGGCTGATGAGGTGTTGCACCTGAATTAAATCAACGGGCTTTAAAAGGGACTCGTAGGAACAATGGCAAGTGGAATAGTTGTTTATTGGCGTTTACGTATGATTCTGCCAGAGAACTCACGGGATATGGAGGTTATGGGAATTCTGGAGGAGCTCCTGTTTTGATTCATCAATCGTAACAATTTTTTTTTTTTGCACTTCTTTTTAAGTGTTCCTTTAAAAACAAAACCAATTAATATATTCATACATTTTTTCTCAAAATGTTATCTTTACATTAGCATATCTGAAAATCTACAGATATGAACTTCAAAATCTACCATTATGATTGTATTGATTTAATTTGCTGTAAACAAAAGTATTTTTTTCCTATGATTTATGACCTGGACATTTACCTCTATGTAGTTAATTTCACTCCGAATATCCATCAAAACCATGAAGTAAATAGCAAATAACATTGATATTGAAAGACTTAAACAAGGCTTAAAGCTTAAAAAAAGAGGTTTCATTAGTATGAAAGTGAGAACACAAGTTTTGAAGAAAAGATTTATTCAGTGTCAAAATATCACAATGACCACACATTCACCTGGCCAAGAGAGACGACTACAGATTACTCAAATCAGACGAAGAACATCGAGCCAGAACAAGTACAGAAATTTACAGTAGAAATCTACAAAGACTGCTCCAAATCAACAAAAACAGAACCAGACTGAGGAAAAACTGATATTGGTTCCTTATACAAACAAACTCCTGTGAGAAAATGATTTGGAAAGCACTTACATTGGCCTATAGTTAATTAAACTAGTCCACTGAGCAGGACCAGAAAATAAATTAATATATTCAAAGCTTACAGCATCATTTAGGAAGCATTTCCAACCAAAGGAAGCATGTATCCAGATTTACGCTGGTATGTTTGGTTTCTGTTAACCAGTATCTCTCAAAGAACGAATCATAACCCAGGCATGAATTCAGTAATACACGTGTTGAGTTGCTGGTTGAATAATGAAGACTGGGCATCTGGTTTTGTCAGGATCTTGTGAAGCGTGTCTGAGGTAGAGTTAGTCCTGGCCCGCTTTTCTTCAGCTACAAACGAGTCGTCCAGAGCTGCTTTAACAAGCAATACAAATCCTATAACGTCTGAAAAATAGACTCAGCAGTGTTGATTAAAGGCAGGAGATTGCACAATAATTCACATTTTGCTGCAATGTAAACGTTATCTGAAATTTACTTCAGATCCTGTGAGGAATGAGAATTAATAAAACATTAAAAATAAATGAATTTATTCACCTCATGCTGTTCCACACCTGACTGACTGACTTTCTTCAGCAGAACAAAATATAATAAATGTTAATGCGAACTGGGGCTGTTAAGCTCCAAAATAAAAGTAGACCATAGGATACACCAGGGAAATATGAGATGGGAGAAAAATTAATTTCATATTGCATTCTCTCGCAAAAGTTTTGTGCTCCCCGAGAAATGCATTCACTTGCAAAACATTGTGATTGAACATGAAGAGTTAAAGAAAGAAATTTGGAAAACATTTTTTGAAATAAAAATTTAGTGGGCAAATGTGAAGTTTAAGTGAATAATTTTCTTGGATGAAAGCAAAACTTTTGTGATAAAATGAGCGAATGAAATGTACAAACTCAAAATTTTGAAAAAAATTGCATGTAAGGCAAACCTTCAGTGTGCCAATGAGTGAATGCAAAGTACAAATTACATTTAAAAAAAAAAATCTTGGGTGAAAGCAAAAATTTTGTAATTAAACGAGCAAATGCAAAATACAAATTCTAAGTTTTAATAAAAACAATTATTGAACTAAAGCAAAACTTTACTGAGCAAACAGCCAAATTCAAAATCAAAATTAAAAAATAAAATAAAATCTTACACAAAAGCAAGAAAAAAGCAAGTAAATGAACGTAAAGTATAAATTCAAAATTTTGAAAAAAAAAATGATTGGGTAAAAGCAAAACTTTTTTGATTAAAATAGTGAACGTAAAGTACAAATTAAAAAATAAATAAATAAAAAATCTTCAGTGAAAGGAAATTTTCTTGAGTGAAAGCAAAGCTTAGTCATTAAAAAGAGTGAAAACAAAGTATGAATTCAAAATTTTGAAAAATATCTTCTTGGGCAAAAGTAAATCTTTAGTGATTAAACGAGCGAACACAAAGAATAAATTCAAAATAAATTCAAGGCGAAAGCAAAACTTATTGATTGAAAATCACTTACAAATTCAAAATTTTAGAAAAAAATCTTGAGCAAAAGCAAAATTCCGAAAATATTTTTTGAGCGAAAGTAAAACTTTGGTGATTAAATGAGTGAACGCAAAGAATAAATTCTAAATTTTGAAACATTTTGCATGTAAAGCAGAACTTTGGTGTGCAAACAAGCAAATGCAAAATTCAGATTAACAATCTGAGAAGTTTCTCGGAGGAATGCCAAACTATTGCTAGCACACACAAAAACAAATAATTTGTCCTCCCATTCCATATTTTTCCATCATCATGTCCTCTTAGAGACTCTGTAGAGAGTCATACAGGTTTGGATTGAAAGTGAAAAGACAGAACTGTAAAGTTCAAGTGAAATATTCCTTTAGGTACCTTAGTTAAAATATTCCGGTAACAAAAAAAAAAAAAACATAAAAAATGCACTGAAACTCGTTTACTTGCTTAGAAAACATTAACAAAGTGTGAAAAATACTCTGGTCTTTTCTGATAAAAAATCGCCGCATTGAACGAGGCGTAAGTATATCGTACCGCATGGGTAAAGTTTTGAAGTGTGGTGTGAATCTATACAGTAGTGACGGAGAGGAAGGTGTTTTGGACTGCGGATCCCTCAGGTGCTTTCTCTCCATGGGTCATCAGCTCCTGAATGGTCATCCAGTTGTCCAGGATCTTCTTGCTCCTCTTCTTCATCATCTTGCGGTGGCTGAGCTGGATGAAGCTGGGCTCTGCGCTGCTGAGGGGGCTCTCCCTCAGGCTCCTCTGCATCAGCTCTCTCCGCCGCCGCTGCTCTTTGGCTCTCAGGAGCTGCTGCTTGCGCTCCTCTTTGCTCCAGTAGCGGCCCATCTTCATCTCGCTCATGGCATCATCATCAGTCGTCATCCCGCCGCTGCGCTCCTCTCTGATCTTTAGCGCTCGCTCTCGCAGGAGTCTGTCCCGAACTGGCCGTTTGGTGATGTACCTGGAGCACACAAATCAACTGCTTGAGGAAAAGTACAGATAGCATTAGGGCTGTCCAAAAAAAATTAATTTCGAATATTCGTTGAATTTAAAATAAAAAAATAAAAAAATGTGCAAAAGCAAAACTTCAGTTATTAAATGAGCAAATGCAAAGTATAAATTCTACATTTTATAATTTTTTTTTTTTTGTGTGTGTGTGTAAAGCAAAACTTTTGAGATTAAAATTGTGAACAAAGTACAAATTAAAAAAAAAAAAAAAACTTGAGTGAAAGCAAAATTTTAGTGATTAAAAGACTGAATGCAAAATATAAACTCAAAATTTTGAAAAATATCTTCTTGGCCAAAAGCAAAGCTGTAGTGATTAAAAGAGTGAATGCAAAGTTGAAATACAAAATTAAAAAAAAAAAAAAATCTTGGGCGAAAGCAAAATTTTGAGAAAATTTCTGAAGGGAAAGCAAAACTTAGTGATTGAAAGAGCAAATGCAAAGTACAAATTTAATAGCATTAGGGCTGTCAAAAAAAATTTAAATTTTGAATATTCGTCGAATTTAAAATAAAAATCCACATCTGAATGCAAAAACGTTGCATTCGAATTTTAGGTGTGTGTCAGGCTGCCTTATCAGATGTGATGATGATGTAAGTGTCGTTCATTGCATTATAACGTTTTTGTTAGCCTGTCCAGTTAAAGCCACTAAATGCGGTGATGCTGCATTGTTCATTCAAAATATTGCGGAAAAAGAGAACATCAATGCGGAGAAGATTTTTTTTACGTCAAAACTGAAACCAAGCCGTTCACACAGAACGCATATTTATTGCATTTTCTAGAGGGACATCTATCACCATGCACCGTCAGAGATTTTCTTAATATAGGGAGATGAGAGGGTCTGTATTACTTACTATTGGAGAAAGCATAATGGCTAACTTGGATCACGTGTGTCTTAACAACCAATCACATTACAGCTTTGAGGTCAATGAGTTTCAGTCAGAGTTGTGCGACACTCATTGGCCGTTTACGGATACCATTGGAATGAATGGGAAGTGCCGTAAGCTGAATCCCACCTGTCGCAAAAAGTCTAAAAATAGTTCAATCCAAAAGTATTGTTTAGTGTAAAACATGTTGAAGATTAGCCGATAGGCTGTCGATTCATTAAATGATTAGCTGTTTCCTCTGAAAAGCTGTTTATTCAGCGTAGTGAACCCTCTCATTGACATCCATTAAAAAAAACAGCCTCTGGTCTCCTTCCCCGCGCCGCAGCGTTAGCATTAGCCATTACGTGTTTTTGGCTAAAGGTTACAGGCTTGCCTTCTAGTAGCTTTGGTACAGTTACTTCAAAAATGTAAAGTACAGTAACGAAGTAAAAATACGATTCAAGAAAGGGGTCTTAAAAATGGCCAACAAATATTATTTTACCAACGTATTAATTCCAAGTTAAATTGTGCTTTGTTGGTATAATGTATGCTAGAAAAAAAAATGTTAACAAAATGTTAAGTGTTCAATATTTTTAAATTGTTGTTTTGTAATTGATTTTTTTTTTTTTTTTGAAAAGTAAGACAAAAGCACATTTTGGCTATTTAATTAATGCAATGGTGAAAAAATTGGCAAAATACATGGGGAAAAAACTCGAAAAACCATGTTCGGTATTTGGTCTTCGGCCCACTGTTTCATTTTGTTCAGTTTCAGCTTCAGCCAAGAATTTTTATTTCAGTGCATCCCTACTAAAAATACTTCAATAAAGTACAGCTACTTGAAAAATGTAGTTAAGTACAGTAACGAAGTAAAAATACGATTCGAGAAAGGGGTCTCAAAAATGGCCAACAAATATTATTTTACTAACGTATTAATTTCAAGTTAAATTGTGCTTTGTTGGTATAATGTATGCTAGAAAAAAATGTTAAAAATGTTGTGTTAAATATTTCTAAAATTGTTTTGTAATTGAATTTTTACTTTGAAAAGCAAGACAAAACAGTAAAAAGCACATTTTGGCTATTTAATTTATGCAATGGTTAAAAAAATTGGCAAAATACAAGGGGAAAAAACACGAAAAAATGTGTTCGGTTTCAGCCAGGAATTTTCATTTCAGTGCTTCCCTACTAAAAATACTCTGCTAAAGTACAGTTACTTGAAAAAAATAGTTAAGTACAGTAATGAAGTAAAGACTGGTACCTGGTTCCGTCGCTTCGGACCTTGACCTTCCACTCCATCTTGGGTTCAGAAGGGTGTTTGAGCTGCTGCTGGATCAGCTGCATGTAGCTCTGCTGCTGCGGTCCTTCAGGAGGCGTCTGCTCGGACTCAGACGGGTTGCTGTGGTCAGGGCTGCCGCTCGGGGCCCGTCTGAGGGCCAGCAGGTTCCTGCGGTTGGTCAGGCTGACCCGATCTGCAGCCAGCGGCGTGCTGCGTGAACTCTCAGCTGTGTTATACGCACTCGAACTGTCCTTATCCCACTTCTCTGGACGCTCGCTGATGTCCGGCAGCTTGCGGGATCCCAGCTGGTGCGCCTGCATGTAGGGATGGGTATCGTTAAGGTTTTAGCAGTATTACTACTCTTAAGGCCCATTCCCACCAAGAACAATAACTATAAAGCAGTTGGAATTTTAGAGACAAAACTGCCTGACTTTTGCGGCTACTTATTTATTATATTTATTAGGGGTGACCCCGAATAGTCGAAGATTCGATGCTTCGATAGAAGGAGCCTGATTCGACTCCCGATCTCACAGTCGAATATTCGCGGGGTGTTATGATCGTGCCATTTTGGCAATTTGGGGGTGCACAGTGTCTGATTTCACATAGAAATACTGGTTTTCTCCCAATAAGTTAATATACAGCCTATTAAGATAATGCTGTAAATAAGAATCTTAAAAGAAAGAAGCTTTAAATAAATATTTTAACGTGCGTGAATAAATCCAACTTCCCCTATAGATTAAAGTTTCGCTTTCTAATCCGTCACGACAGAGGAGCATCTTGGCGGCAGGGATTTATATCTTTAACAAGACTCAAACTGACACAGACAGAGTGAAAGACTGGATTTTTTCGATCAGGTACCCTACCCTACAAGTGATTTCAAAACATTTCAGCCGCTTTATATATATCGTGTATATTATTTATTTCATATAAGATGCATTTGGTTGAGTTGCACTGCAGTAAAGCGCTTCATTGTAGTACTACGGTTATTATCTCTTGAGTGCGCAGCGCCAGCAGTACAAACAACAATGCAGAATATTAATAACTATGACTGGGACTGGGACATTATAATGAGAACACTATTATAATAAAACGCTGTGAATTTTTAGAGTTTAGTTGTGTTTCTGCACATTGTTGCGTTTAGAACACATCCACAAAAGGAGTTCATTCAGAGCCGCGCAGACGCGTTCATGTGCGTTCGGGGCATTTCGTGCAGATAGCTTATAAGTTGTAATATTAACGTTATGTTTTATAAATAACAAAGCATATTCTATATGAGATAAATGAGTTAAATCCCACTGATTAAAAACCTGTTATCAAATGCTTCATTCTACTGGTCATCTTCAGCGCGCGCAGCTCAAAACAGAAATGCAGAACATTATTAATAGCTACTGTCATATACATAACGTTATAATGAGAGCACTATTGTAAAAAAATGTTGTGAATTCTTAAGGGTTTCACTGACGTTTAATGTTAACTATCTTTTAATCAAAACATAAAACATTATTTTTGTATCTGCGAGGCGTCCGTTACACATTTTCCCTGTGTGTTAACGTCAGTATTTATGACTCTGAAATGTCTGATTTGACTCTTGGTAATTTATTTCCCCCCGCCCCCAAAGATATGATTCGACTATCAGTCGACGATCGGCAAGATTCGAAAATTCCGATTCAACTATGAAAATCCTTAGTCGGGGACACCCCTAATATTTATATTATATTAATTATAATTGTTTATAATTCATATGTGATGCAATCTAGGAAAACCCACCACATGGTGAAATTTTTACCTATTATAAGTTTTGATACCATATAAAACGCTCACTGATGCACCAGAAAAAAACTAAAAAAACATGCATTAAGAGCCGGGGGGTGAAAACTTTTTGAATTTGAAAATCAGGGTAAACTGAACTTATTTTGTCTTCTGGGAAACATGTAAGTATCTTCTGTAGCTTCTGAAGGACAGTACTAAAAAAAAAAAAAAATTTGGGAAAATAAGAAAAATGTACAAATCTTCATTCTGTTCAAAAGTTTTCACCCCCCGGCTCGTAATGCATGGTTTTTCCTTCTGGAGCATCAGTGAGCGTTTGAACCTTCTGTAATAGTTGCATATGAGTCCCTCAGTTGTCCTCGGTGTGAAAAGATGGTTCTCAAAATCACACAGTCATTGTTGGAAAGGGTTCAAACACAAAAATGCTGAAAAACCACAGAATTTGTGGGAGCTGAAGGATTTTTCTGAAGAACAGCAGGCAGTTTAACTGTTCAGGACAAACAAGAGACTCATGAACAACTATCACTAAACAAACAAACAGCTGTGGATCATTCAGGTAACAACACAGTATTAAGAATCAAGGGGATGCAAACTTTTGAACGGGGTCATTTTTATAAATTCAACTATTATTTTCTCTTGTGGACTATATGTAAACATCTGAAATATCTTTTTCAGGTCAGTACTAAATAAACAATAACATGCATTTTGTATGATCCCTCTTAGTTTGGTAAAATAATTAACATTTTGCAGATTCTGAAAGGGGGATGTAAACTTTTGACCTCAACTGTAAATTAAATTAAATATAGATACATATAGATAAGCTTTAATATATCCAAATTTTAAAATGACTGATGACTGAACGTCTCCAAGATGCTTCAAGAAACCTTCCTGCAAAGCTACAGTGCTGTTAAAAGTTTTAGGCACTTGTGTAAAAATGCTGTAAAATGAGGATGCTTTCAGAAATAATCCCATAAATAGATTTTCTTTATCAATTATCTTTGATTAAATTAAATCAACATTTGTTGTGAGCATCCTTTGCGTTTAAGCAGCTTTTGCTCTCGGTGCACTTGAGCAGAGTTTCTCAGGAGCTTTGCAGGTAGGTTTCTTGAAGCATCAGTTCTTCTGGATTTAGTCTGTCTCAGTTTGTTCTGTTTCTTCATGTCATTCCAGACAGACTGATGATGATCAGATCAGATCTCTGTGTGGAGCACAAAAATCTCACTCGGGTTAAAGCAAAAAAAAAAATCCTGAGCCTGAACTTTTTTCCAGGGGCGGGGTGGGGCGGGGCGGGGGCGGGGCGGGGATGGGGCGGGGCGGGGGCGGGGAAGCATGCAGTGACTGTGGCAACTTTCACATTTGAAAGGATACTATGGCAAAGTTATTGCTTTCCTTGTTCAAACTGTTTTTTTTTTTTGTTTATTTTTCATGAATATATGGTTGACCTGAAGAATGAAAGCTATATCATACATTTGGAAAATTATGAGCTATATCACCATGTATCAACACTAGGGGTGTGAAAATACACTCAGCTCACTCGGCCTGGTGACGTTTCACTTTACAGCGTGATTAAACAACATTTAAATCCATTAAATTTTAATATTTGGCCACGTGCAAACTCAGAAACTTTTATTTTGAAATTGCGATGTACAATAAATGGCATATTTAGAAATATATTGATGTATTCTCCTGTGTTGGCAAAGGTTTATAAAAGATTTAACTTGCAAATCTAGTGAGATAATGCACACTGTTTTCTCAGATGAACTTTAAGCAATTCATATTCACAGCATATACAGAGGAAGAGTTTAGCCCCTTCACACATACAGTCTTTACCATTAAGAGATCATGTGTGAACAGGACCTTTTCAAAACTACCGCTAAATTTGTTCTAGCAATCATTTCTTATGGAGATGACATGATTACTCTGAGCTGTTTTCAATGCTCCGCTGCTTTTTAATTAGTTTTTCAATGTAAATATGCGCTAGATGGACATCTTTGACTATTGTGGCACGCAGCTTTTTCAACGTGTCGCGCTTCTCCATTCATCAGGGCTGCAAAAAATTCTGATTGGCTAGTAATGTTAGTTTGGTTGAGAGTGAAAGCTGTGCTCCTCTCATACCATTGGTAGATGAACTCATGGACTTGAAAGTGATATCAGCAAGTTTTTTTTAAATGTAGGATTATCTTCTTCCGCAGCCAAACGGTGCACGCCAGAGATCCGGCAGAGTGCTGGAGAACTTTAAGCCCTGCTCACGGATTATTACAGTTAATGGCAAAATGAATGTTTGGAAATTTAAACTGATTTCCTACTGACACACTACAGCAAAAGATAGAAATAACTGACTTAAAACCAGTTTTAGCTGCTGAAAATACTAGTGTTCTAATCATTTGAACAGTACCTTCATGATGCTCTGGCACTCCCTCTGGATGCTGTGCAGCTCCTGGTTCAGCATTCTGAGCTCGTGCTCCACGCCGCTGCTGCAGTGGATGCTGCTGCGCGAGTAGAAGATATCATACTCTCCTCCGCTGTGGATCTGACACTTCAGCTCCAGCAGCTGCTGATAGTCCTTCTCCTCTCCGTCTGCAGAGCTGCGGCCCGACAGACAGCGCGAGAGCCTCCTCTGGATCTGAGTGAGGACGCTCCTCTCCGAGCCGGCCGGAGGATCGGTGCTCTTCTGCTGACTGGAGGAGCAGGACGCTCTGAGGCTCTCGTCTTGAGTTTGTCTGGCCTGCAGGGAGATTCTGAGTCAGAATCATTCAAGCAAAACCAGCGTATACCGACACTTCATTAGCGAGTTTCTGTCTTCATTTGGGAGATGGTAGGAATTAGGGCTGTCAAAAAAAAAAAAAAATCGAATTTCGAATATTTGTTGAATTTAAAATAAAAACCCAAATGAAAAAATACTATAGTAATTTATAGTAAATACTACAGTGTTTTTGAACCATACTATAGTAAAGTACTTGAATTAATTTGTTGGGGTAATTCTATAGTTGCTGTGCTCATATGTGGCCCTGGAGCACAAAAGCAGTCATAAGTAGCACAGGTATATTTGCAGCAATAGCCAACAATACATTGTATGGGTCAAAATGATTGATTTTTCTTTTATGCCAAAAATCATTAGGATATTAAGTAAAGATCATGTTCCATGAAGATATTTTGTAAATTTCCTACTGTAAATATATCAAAACTTAATTTTTGATTAGTAATATGCATTGATAAGAACTTCATTTGAACAACTTTAAAGATGATTTTCTCAATATTTAGATTTTTTTGCACCCTCAGATTCCAGATTTTCAAATAGTTGTATCTCAGACAAATATTGTCCTATCCTAACAAACCATACATCAATGGAAAGATTATTTAAGCTCATTTACAGATGATGTATAAATCCCAATTTCAAAAAATTGACCCTTATGACTTGTGACTTATGACTATGTTTGTGGTCCATGGTCACATGTAACAATTATAGTAATATAATCAGATTACTTTACCCAGTACTGTACAACTATAGGGTATATTATACTACAATACATTACAGTTTACTGTAGTAAAAACTAAAGTATACTATAGTATTTATTAGAGTTTATCAGTTCACTAATATTACAGTATGCTGTAACATTCATTAACAAAGTGTTGTAAATGCTATAATATATACAGTAAAATACACTTTCCTATAATATGGTTCAAAAACACTATAGTATTTACTATAAATTACTCTAGTATTTTTTCATGTGGGAATCCACATTTGAATGCAAAAATGTTGCATTCAAATTTTAGGTGTGCGTCAGGCAGCTTTATCAGTGGCTCAAGAAATGTGATGACGATGTAAGTGTCTTTGCTTTTGAATGTTTTTGTCAGCCTCTCCAGCTGAACTCACTAGATGCAGCGATGCTGAATATCTGCTTATGTTTGAATGTTCAGACGGACACATATACAAGAAGAAATGATTCAAAATGTTCATCTATCATACTTTAATTTCTAACACAAGCAATGCACTGGTTCTAAGTATTTTTGACTTGTTTTCCAGCACAAATATATGCTTGAGATGCAAGAATTGAGTAATGTTTTCTGAAAAATCTAAATGAAGTGAGTTTATACTTCAAACAAGAACAAATATCTGCTAATGGGGTCAGAAAATAAACTTAACTCAAAGTGAAAACCCACTGGCAGATATTTGTTCTTGTTTGAAGTATAAACTCACTTCATTTGAATTTAGCCCCCCCCCCCAGAAAACAAGACTTTATATCTAGCAAATGTATCTTAAATTAAGAAAACAAGACAAAAATACTACAAAACTAGGAGATTCAAAACTAAAAACATTTTTGTTACTTGAAAAAAAATATATATTAACTGAAATAAAATATAAAAAACGTATTTTATTTCAGCTATTGAAATAAAAATGAATAAAACCCATATAGACATTAAAAAAAAAACTACTGAAAATGAGAAATCATGAAAATTACTAAACATAAAAATTAACATGAAAGCAGAAAACATAAATGTATAATCTAATTCAAAATATTTAAATATTATAGCTTTTGTTAATATTTTGAATTGGATTTTATTTATTTATTTTCATTTTTATTTTAAAATGTCTATAAAACTGATAAATAAAAATGAATAAATAATATAGTTTATTTAGTTCTAGTTCAAATGAGAAATGTTGCCTTGGCAGCTAGTTTATATTTGTTTCAGCATGAACATTTGAAAAGAAACCAGCGTCTGCATCTGAGCCGCAGTGAATATGAGATGTTTGCTGACCGTCTCCTCCTCCTCTTCCTCTGGAGCCGCTCTCTTCATCTCCTCCTCTTCCTCCTCTCTCCTCTGCTCCTCCAGCATCTCCATCTTCAGCTCCTCTAAGAACGCACTGTGCTCATCATCCAGCCACGGCGGCTCCTCAAACACCACAAATAAACAATACACAATTTACACTTCTGCATAAAGAAGATGGATGAAGCTCTTCATGGTGACAGTATGTGATGATGCTTGTGAATCAGTGCGAGTTTAACTTCATCTGAACAAATGAACAATCAAACAACACATCAGATTCCATGATGCACTGCAAACGATGTAACTGGATCAGTTGCTCTACATGCACAGGGAACACATTTAGGTCAAAAACATTGTGGTAATGTTGTTTTGAAATGTTTCTGAAATATTAAAATGTCCAGATTTCCTGTCGAGGTTAGAACATTATTTAAAAGTTGTAAAAACATTTCTTACATCATTCTATTAACTTTAGTTTCACTCAGAATATAACGTTATTTGAACATTTATTTGTAATATTCTCAAAACATCAAAATGTTCAGTTTTCTTGTCATGATTAGAACATTATTTAGATGTTACGAAATGTTTTTTAGAACGTTCTATTAATTTTATTTTCACACAAAATATAATGTTAATGTTTATTTTTACTATTCTAAGAAAATATGAACGTACTAAAAATCAATGATATTTTAGTATCATTTTACTATCAGGTACTATTATAGTTTTTGTTAATACTTTGAATTAGTTTTATTTCAAAATTTTTATATATATTATACATGTTTGTTTTCATTTTCATTTTAGTTGTTTTAGTAATTTTGTTGTGTTTTTGTCATTTTTAATTACTTTTATTAGTATGTTTTGAAATAGTTTTTATTCATTTTTATTTCAGTTTAAAAATAGTTCAAATAAAATAATTTATTTTTTTCTTTGCGTTCACTCATTTTTTTAATCACTAAAGTTTTGTAAATTAATTATTTTCACTACTGTATAGCAAAATAAATACATACATAAAAAAATAATAATAATTAAGGACACACCCCAATATCATATTACTCATATTACTAAATTTTTGCATTACTATAATATGAAAATGTAGTAAAAATAAGGGTTACTGTAGCATCGTTACGGTACTATTATCGTATTTGTTAATATTGTGAATTAGTTTTGTTTATTTTTATATGTATCTGTTTTCATTTTAATTTTAGCTAAAGTTTTAGTAATTCTGTCGTTGTGTTTTTGCAATTTTTATTAGTTAAAGTTTATACAGTTTTTATTAATTTCAGTTTCAGTTTTAGACATTTTAGCACATCAAACTAAACAAAAATAAAAAAATGTTGCCTTGGTTTAGCTGAAGTAAAATATTTTTTATATTTTTATATTTTATTTTACTTCAGTTACAATTAATTTTATTCCAAGTTACGTTTTAGTTACTACAATAATCCTTATTTAAAAAAAAAAAGAAAAGAAAAATAATGTAAATGGTCCTAAGAATAGGTTACATTTTCTTTCTTTTCAGCTGAAATATGAGTGGAGCATTTCTTCATTGAACTCACTCAGCTGTTGATTGTGTTTTTATGGCTCTGATGTAAGAAACGCATTACGCTCATGTTCTCTCGTGATGAACCAGAGCATCAGCGGTCAGTGACTCGTTACTCGTCTGCATGGACACGTTTAATTAGAGTCGTTAATGCTCACACAAGCCGCTGTGGATTCAGACACTTGTTTCTCAGGCTGAACCGCCCAATATATTCACATGCCGTTTGTTTATATGGCTCCATTACATGTGTGAAAATCAAAACAAACTTTTTATTTCAGTTTTCAAGCTATTTTATCTCATTTTCATTAAGTTTAACTTGATTTACTAAAATAATTGTCACTAAAACTCAAAATAAAAATTAATAAAAAATATATAGACACTTAAAAACAACAAAAACGATGACAGAAACAACAAAATTACTAAACTAACATAAAAGCAGAAAATATAAAAATATCTAATTAGATTTTATTTTATATTTTCTGTTTTCACTTGAATTCTAATGAAAGGATTTAGTAATTTTGTTGTCATTTTTATTTTTATTTAAAAGTCTATATATTATTATTCATATAAAAGTCTATATATTATTTATTAATTTTTATGTATCAGTTTTAATTGGTTTTTAGTTATTTTAGTTCTTCAACTTAAACTAAACAAATATAATAAGTGTTGCCTTGGCAGGTTTAAGGCTTTTTAAATTCACTTCACATTTATATTATGCCAAGTGACAATTATTTATTTATTTATTTTTTAATTGTTTTAGTTTTAGTTAATGATAATAACCCTGCCTATAGTAAGATGGACTGCTGCATAAACAACATGAATATTAATTAATTAATGATTAATATTCATAAGTCATGCAGATGTGTTTTATAACTCAGTAGATGTGTGTGTGTGTGTGTGTGTGTGTGTGTGTGTGTGTACCTGTATTTCTGGCCTTGCGATCAGCAGCACAATATTCCTGCATTCTTCATTGGAGAGAACAGCCACTGCTTCCTGTCTGTCCTGAACGTCCCGCCCATTTATCTGTCAATCACACACAGCAGCCAATGAGATGCAGCGTTACATTACCACACTGAAAAAAATCTTCCTCAGTACAAATATCTGAACATTCCCAAATCAATATAAATTTACTGGAGATGCAAAATGACATTGGATAATTAGTCTTGTTTTCTGAAAAATTGTCAAAATTAAGTGAGTTTTTGCTGAAAACAAGAAAAAATATCGTGTCAGTGGGGTCAAAAAAATGAATTCCTATAGTTCTTAATTCAAAGGGGAAACAAAATTATATTTCTGACCCCACTGGTAGATACTTATCACTGAATTTTTATTTTATTTTATTTATTTATTTATTTTTTTAAACTTTATATCTTAGATCATTTAGCATTAATGGGTCTTGATTTAAGAAATGTTTAGATATTTGTACTGGAAAACAAAAAGAAGAAAATTTTTTTTTCATGTATATATATATATATATATATATATATATATACACACACACACACACACACACACACACACACACACACATATATATATATATATATTGCAATGATTTTTTATCAAAACATATCTAAACATTTTTAAATCGAGATGCATTTACTTGAGAAGCAAAATAACCAAATTTATTTAGTCCTGTTTTTTAAAAAATGATAAAAATTAACTTTATGCTTAAAACAAGTACAAATATCTGCCAATGGGGTCGAAAAATAATAATCTTGTTTTACATTTAAATTTGCATTATTTTTCAGACCCAATTTGTAGATATTTGTTCTTGTCTAACTCACCTAATTTTGATACATTTTTCAGTCATTTTGTATCTCCAGTAAATGTATCTTGATTTATGAATGTTTTAATATTTGGACTGGAAATCAAGACAGAAATACAAAGGAAGAAAATCATTTTTTGTAATGCGGCAACATCTGTATTTTGTAGTTTTTCAGTTTCAGACTCAGGATCGAAGCGTGAGATTGTGGATGATTTTATTTACCTGTAAAATACGGTCTCCTTCTCGGATTCGTCCGTCTCGCGCCGCGATGCTGTTCGGCTCGATCTGAGAACAAAAGCAGCATAGTTCAGATTTTAAATTAATAATGTTATTTAGAATTATGGACTCAGGATCTGATTGGCCGAGGCTTCAAGACTCCAGCCAATCCCGTGCTCCTCTGTGATCAGAACGCATTAGTGCCCGCCCACTTTTTCCTATTAATTTTTCTCATAGGGATTTTAAAAAGCCTTTGTTTAAGAGTTAGACGCTGTGAACCAACGCAACCAGCTCTGAGGAGAATCACATTACAAACTTCCATTTGAAGCAAAAAACTGATTGAAAATCATTGTTCTTTCTATAATTTTCTTCATCGGTATTTTTGTCTTGTTTTCCAGTAAAAACATCTAAACATTATTAATTTAAACATACTTTTACTTTAGAAGCTCTCTCTCTCTCTCTCTCTATAAAATTTAAGAAATAATTATTATATTATATAATTTAATAATTATTTACGTGTATTCATATTTATATATAATTTATTTTATATATAAATATATATTTTATATATTTCATAAGTATATACATATTATTGTATATAAATATAAATATACACAGTACACACACGTCATGTAAACACAAACTTTTATTTTGGATGTGATGAATTGCGACTAATCAATTTGACAACACTAATATCTAATATATATATATATATATATATATATATATATATATATATATATATATATTGCTTTCGGAAAAAAAATAATAATTATATATAAATTCAATATAAAAAAAGTAATTTTATCATCACTGTTATAGTGAGTATTACACTTTTTAATTAATATTTCATTTTAATTTTAGATAAAGTTTTAGCAATTTTATTGTTTTTATCATATTTATTTGTTTATTTTTTAAATATGTCTATTTTTAATTTATTTTTAATGTCTTTTATTAATTTTTATTTCTGTTTTAGTTTTAGTCGTTTTAGTACATCGTTAAACTAAATAAAACTTAGAAATATTGCTTTTGCAACTAGCTGAAATGAAACGCTTTTAATATTTTATTTCAGTTAACATTTATTTCCAGTAACGAAAATGTTTTTCTAATTCTAGTTTTTGTTAATTATAATAACTCTGATTAAAATAAGAACAAACATCTGCCAATGAGCTCAGAAAAGTAGTCTTAGAATTAAGTTGATTTTTCTGACTCCACTAACTCACTTCATTCAGAAAACTACTAAAATATTTAATTAGTTTAATATCTGAAGTCATTTCACTTCTCCACTAAATGCATCTTGATTTAAGAATATTTAGATATTTGTACTGGAAAACAAAAAATACAGAGGAAGGAAATCTTTTTTATTTATTTATTTATTTATTTTTGCAGTGTAAGTAGCATTACGTCATTCGCAGTCTCTGATTGGTGGAATTTGTTTCACAGAATCATGGGTAATGTAGTTTGTCACTCAGAATTCTGCTGTTAAACACAAATCTTTAGAAACAGGCTGAAATGATGCCAAATGATGGCTTTAACAGACACATATACCATCGATTAACAACCTCTAGGTCTGTCTTTAAAGACTCCTGTGGAGAAAATAAATGTGATTTTGACTCCCAGAACATCACAGAGACAACATCCTTTATCAGCCAATCAATGACTGTCTGATCCGTCCAATCAGAGATGAGTTTATCTGTCTTCATTAGATCACAAAAACATGACGAGTTAGTGAACATCTAACTAACTAATGAATGAATAGCGTTTCATCTTTCTGTTTCTGTCTGGTATAACAGCCTCGTTCATAATATCGCTCATATCACGCCTCTCTGCTCGTCAGTTTTATGGAGTGGAGATTTTAATAAGGCTGTAAGCGCTGACGGATCTGTATTCAAACACACACGAGTCTGAGACCACTTCTAATGAAGCCCAGAAAACACTGAAATACCAGATATTCCTCTCTATACGTGTGTATATCAGTCTAATGTGCTGCTCAAGAAACATTTCTGATTATCATCAATGCTGAAAAACAAGCATTTTTGTGGAAACTGTGATACATTTTATTTTTCAGGATTCACAGATGAATAGAAAGATCAAAAGAACAGAATTTATTTGAAATAGGAATCTTTTGTAACATAAATGCCTTTACTGTCACTTTTGATCAATTTAATGCAGCCTTGTTTAATAAAAGTATTAGTTTTTTACTTGAATGGTAATATATGACAAAAATATTGTGCAGCACAACTGTTTTCAACATTGATAATAATCAGAAATGTTTCTTGAGCAGCAAATCAGCATATTAGAATGATTTCTGAAGGAAGACTGGAGTAATGATGTTGAAAATTCAGCTTTGATCACAGAAATAAATTACAGTTTAACAGATATTCACATAGAAAACTGCTTTTTTAAATAGTAAAAATATTTCAAAATTGAACTGTTTTTGCTGTACTTAGGATCAAATAAATGCAGGCTTGGAGAGCAGAAGAGACTTCTTTAAAAAAAAACATTAAAAATCTTACTGTTCAAAAACCTTAGACTGGTAGTGTACTGTGACAACATGCCCCGCTGTAGCGCTCAAAGTGAGTTAAATGGTCTGAATGTTTTCAGTACAAATCCAATATAAATGTTCAAAAGTTTTATTTTCCTATAGTGAATATTTTAAAGTTTGTGTCGACCAATAGAAATTGGCTTCAATATTCAGCGAAGTGTGACAACTAGCCCCGGTGTCTCCTACACAGTAAATAGATTCATAATTCAATATCAAAGACTTTTTAGATTCCAGTGTCAGACTTCATGATCAAAACTACTTCTGTTTATGAAGGTTTATAACTCATCTGTGATGATCGGTTCATCAGGGCTAATTATTTACTTCCTATATAACATTTCCATGATTAATATGAGGAGAGGAGCGTCTCTTCTGATGTCCGTCTCCCATGATTCCTTGCGTTTGCTCTGATGATCACCTCGCTGATGAAGATGATGTCCTCTTCGTCGTCTGTCCTGTAGCACAGCGTGAGGCCCAGCTTCTCCCGAAGGCTCACTCGACGCAGCTCAACCTCCTGCAGAGAGAAGAGACCAGCTCAAACACAGATGCTCTCAGACACAGTACAGATGACTGATGATATTCAGATGGAGTTTTGCATGGATTGTCTTTGGTCTAAAGATGCTTTAATATCATCAATTTTTTATTTATTTATTTATATTTATCTCTGAGATTAAAAATCTCTTTCACAGGAGTGTCCTGGCCAAAATGTGCAGCATCACAGATTTACACAACACAAACACACTAAAAACACTTAAAACAATCAAATCAATGTTAAAGGTGCATCAGTAAAGAAGACTCCACTGAAAAACATTTGGTGTGGGATTTACTTTGAGACTCTTTTGGTGGTTATTTGTGTGCAGGATTTAATTTAAACATTTTTTTTTTCGTGTGTGTGTTTTTTTGTGTAGAATCTACTTAAAGCATTTTTTACTTTTTTTGGTGTGTAGGATTTACTTTAAAATTCTTTTTTATATACATTTATTTGGTGTTTTTTTGGTGTGTAGAATTTACTTTAAACTTTTTTAAAAATAAGTTTTTAGTGTTTTTTGTGTGTAGGATTTACCTTAAATATTTTTTTCTTTTTTTTTTTTTTAAATGTAAATTTTTTCCTGGTGTAGAATTTACTTAAAACAAATACATTTTCACTAAAAACTGCTAGTAAATTTCATAATTGTAAAGAAATAGCAAGTATCACATTACTAAATGTGAATTAAACATGAATTTTATGAATTAAGACATTTTTAAGTAAAAACACTAACATGGTATTTTATGACTAAATAAGCATTTTAAGACACTACAATATTTTACATTGTTTTATTTACAACTTGAAAAAATATATTTTTTACAGTGTGTAATACTGATTTAGCTGCTAAGTCAATATTATACAATGTAAAAAAGTGATCCAATGTCTAAAGTAAAATAACTAAAAAGCATTTAATGGGAGACTTTACAATATCCCTGCTGTGAAAAATGCTCCTGTTATTTAAACATTTTCTGAATTTATTGAAAATAAATTTTAATATCTAAAATGACCTGTATAGTATATCAACCATAGTATAGCAATATAAAGTACGCATTATTTCTTAACACCCTTTCTGAATAATTTTATTTAATGAAAACTATGGAAGCTATCTAAGACCACGACAAAGTTAAAGGTATGTTTATTATTCACAAAATCCCATGAAATAGTAAAACAAGATTTACAAGTTTTATATCTTTTAGATAAAAACATAAACTTTGATTAAAAACAGCTTGAGGCCATTTTTTTTTATGTTCAAAAACTGGAATTTTAGTAGAAATGTTTTTTTTTTCCATAGCTCCTTATAGGATTAAAAGCTTAAATCTTTTTTAGAACATAATTTTATGTTGTTAATGTTGCATAGAAAGACAAAACATCCAGAAAACAGAAATAAGGCTGAAAATCAACTCTTCACATTATTTCTCAGTTTCCAGAACGTCAAAAACTTCTTCTGAGAAAATCACTCCATTTACTATGCGCAAAACTGATGTTTATTTTGTAAATAAGTTTGTAATTATGTTAATGAGCATTCATTTATTCAGTCACGATACGGATGAAAAATTCATGCAGTGTTTCATGAGGAAAAACTCGAGCCTCATTGACAACACGAGCTCAATAAATCAAACAAACATTCAGATCAGAGTCATTTCAATCCGCAAAACCTCTTCAGCTTCAGCAAACGAAGCACAAACGGTGTATTAGAGAGACGCAGGACGTCCAGCAGGTGAAATCACGCATGGCTAGCGGTTAGAGAATCCATATTTCATCTGTGATCATCAATGATTACACGCCTCCAGAACAAAAGAGCAGAAACACGCAATAACAGTAAAACTGCACTGGGAGAAATGGTGCAGGATTTACTTTGAAACATTTTATGCGTATATTTTTTTGTGTGGAATTTAATTTAAAAGAAAAAATAAATAAAATAAATAAATAACAAATAAAATAAATAAATAAATACATATGTTTTGGTGTAATTCTTTTTGGGAATACTAAAAATGGTGTAATTTTTTGTTGTAGAATTTACTTTAAACAAAGTATTTATGTATGTATGTATGTATGTATTGTCACAGATTACACGGAGACGGAAACCAGGAATGGGGAGACGTGGAATACTTCAACTGAAAGTCTTTAATTAAATCAAAACAGGTACGTACAACACAGGCTGGGAACAGCCACACGACAGACAGAGATGACAATTAATACTCGACCGGAAACACAGGGCAGAACACACTATAAATACACAACGTAACTAGATAATTAAACACACACAACTGGACAATAATTAACTAATAAACACAGGAACAGGAAACTAACCAAATATGGGCATACAAGAGGAAGGGGAACACAAGACACACAAGACAATCCTGACATGTATTTTTATTTATTTATTATTTATTTGATGTAAGATTTAAATTAAACTTTTTTTGTTTGTTTTGTTGTAATGTTTTTGGTGTAGAATTCACTTTAAACATTTTTTATATATTTATTTATTTAGGTGTCATTGTTGGTGCATGATTTAAATTAAACTATTTATTTATTCATTTATTTATTTATGTGTAATTTTGGTAGAAAATTTACTTTAAACGTTTATTTATTCACTTAGTCATTTATTTAGTGTAAGATATAATTAAAATTTTGCTGTAATGTTTTAGGTTTTATGAATGTTTATGAATTTACTTTAAACATTTTTTATATATTTATTTATTTAAGTGTAATTTTTTGGTGCAAGATTTAAATTGAATGATTTTATTTAGTTATTTATTTTGCTGGTGTAATATTTTTGGTGTAGAATTTACTTTAAACAATTTATTTATTTACTTATTTAGGTTTAATTTGTGGTGTAATATTTAAATTAAACAATCTTATTATTTTTTAGATTAGTTTATTTATTTATTTATTATTTTTTTGTGTGTGTAATTTTTTGGTGTATAATTGACTCAAAACATATTAAAACATTTATTTAATTATTTAGGTGTCATTTTTTAGTGTAAGATTTATTATTTTATTATTTTTGATGTAGGGCTTACTTTAAACAAACAAACCAAAAAATAAATAAATAAATAAATAAACACATTCATTTAAATACATTTTTACTCATATATTGTTAGTAAATTTCACAAATAATTACAAAGAAACAGCAAATAGCACACTGAATTAAATGTGAAATTTTAAAGCTGAAAGACTGAAATAGTATTTTCTTGTAAAACACGTTTTTGGGGTCACAGAGGAGTCACAGAATCCATATTTCATCCACAGACGTCCAGCAGCTGAATGATTACACGCCTCACCGAAAAACCTCCAGAACAAAAGAGAAACACCTGCAGCCATGACTCTCAGATCTAGAAATCCTCCAGAAGAGCCTCAGATCACTGAGTATTTCTGGAGTATCACAGAATATCTGTGCTGCGTTTATTTCCTCGAGCGTGAAATCACAGACTGTAATATGATTAGAGCTCAAGAATGAAGCGTGAAGATCGCAGTCTAATATATTACTCTTGCTCTGCGGTAATGACTGCAGACAGAGAACACAAACACACACACACACACACCTCCTGTGAGCAGAACACACGCCTTCAGATATTATATCACATTTATGCATTTGGTGGACATTAATCCAAAGCGACTTCCATTGCATTCATACATTCAAACCTGCTTAAATCACTCCTGCTCTTTCCCACAATGCCTCTGCTCTAAACTCACTTCAGTTTGAGTTTATCATCATCTACAGCTCATCTATGCTTGAGAAAGTTGATGAGATCATCTGTCAATCTGTCTTCATCCGTCAGTGACGAATGAAGCTGATCAACAGGACAAAGTCATCAAAACGGCTCGTTACAGAAGATTCATTAAACATGCGCTTCTGACTCTCAATTCTGACTGAGTTAGCAGCGTTCTGGATTGAAAAAAAATCTTACTTGGTATTTTTGTCTTGTTTTCCAGTACAAACACATCTGGAATATATCTCTGAATATCTCAGAGTTTATCTTGTAATTCTGACTTTACATCGCAATTCTGAGTTTTGACAAGTATGTAATGTTTTTTAAATGTTACTAGTTTTGTTTCAGAACATTCAGCATTTAAATGTAACAAAATTCTAAAATGAAATGTTCCCTTAAAGGGACAGTTAGCCAAAAATTAAATTCTGTCATCATATCCTCACCCTCCACTTGTTTCAAACCTGTATGACTGACTTTCTTCTGCTGAAAACAAAAGAAAATATTTTGAAGAATGTGGGTTGACGGTAGCCATTGACTTCCATAATAATTTTTTTTTCCATACTATGGAAGTCAATGTCTGCCAGCAACTGTTTGGTTCTAAACTTTATTTTTAAACTTTATTTTTAAACTTTATTTTTAAGCTGATATTTAAACTTTAACTTTAAATATCAGCTTTCAGCTAAAAGAAACTTAGGTTACACTTTATTTTAAGGTGTCCTTGTTACAGTGTAATTATACATTTAAGTACTGAGTAATATTAATTAACTACATGTACTTACTATATGGTTGGGGTTAGGATTAGGGTTTGTCTTAGAGTTACTTGCATGTAATTATGCATAATTTATTGTTATTATAATAGTAAGTACATGTAACGTGTAACAAAGACACCTTAAAGTGTTACCAAAACTCATACAGGTTTGGAGGTTGAGCAAATGACAGAAGTTTCATTTTTGGGTGAACTGTCCCTTTAACACACACACACACACACACACACACACACACACACACACACACAAAAAAGAACATTGTTTTCATAACGTTTTGGGAATGTTAGCAGAACGTTCACATATTTTTGTGAGCTGGAATCAGCCTCATTGCTTCAGTATATCTGGGATCAAACTGGATTTTATAGGTTAAAGGGTGTCGTGTGAATAAATGGTGTGTTATTTATAAACTCCACACTCATTTGGGCTCATGAACAGTGAAAAGGACGAACCGCAGGGACTTCAGCTGTTATTAATGGAGAGAGTCTCACCTCATACTCAAAGTCATCGGTCCTCTCAGCATCAGCTGCAATGTTGGAGAGATACTCGCTGCCCTCGAAGTATTCCTGATCCATCGTGTGCAGAGAGTGACAGCTGACCAGAGAACAAACACAGATCTCATTAAACATCATCTGACAGATACACTGTGACAGCTGACATTAATATGCATTTTGTGTTAGTAGTCTTCTACTGTATATATGGAAGCTCATTTCCACCACGAGACAAAAAAATAAAGACATTTCAGACACAAATCACATTTTTTCTCGCAATTCTGATTACTGCGTGGTTTATATAATGTAATTCTGAGTTTATATCATGCAATTCTGAGTTTATATCGCGCAATTCTGAGTTTGTCTCGCAATTCTGAGTTTGTCTCGCAATTCTAAGTTTATATCACGCAATTCTGAGTTTGTATCTCGTAATTCTGAGTTTATATCATACAATTCTGAGTTTATGTCGCGCAATTCTGAGTTTGTCTCGCAATTCTGAGTTTATATCAGGCAATTATGAGTTTGTATCTCGCAATTCTGAGTTTGTATCTCGCAATTCTGAGTTTGTCTCGCAATTCTGAGTTTATATCGCGCAATTCTGAGTTTATGTCTTGCAATTCTGAGTTTATATCATGCAATTCTGAGTTTATATCGCTCAATTCTGTGTTTATATTGCGCAATTCTGAGTTTATGTCTTGCAATTCTGAGTTTGTCTCGCAATTCTGAGTTTATATCATGCAATTCTGAGTTTTTATCATGCAATTCTGAGTTTTTATCATGCAATTCTGAGTTTATATTGTGCAATTCTGAGTTTGTATCTCGCAATTCTGAGTTTGTCTCGCAATTCTGAGTTTATATCATGCAATTCTGAGTTTTTATCATGCAATTCTGAGTTTATATCATGCAATTCTGAGTTTTTATCATGCAATTCTGAGTTTTTATCATGCAATTCTGAGTTTATATCATGCAATTCTGAGTTTTTATCATGCAATTCTGAGTTTATATTGTGCAATTCTGAGTTTGTATCTCGCAATTCTGAGTTTGTCTCGCAATTCTGAGTTTATATCATGCAATTCTGAGTTTTTATCATGCAATTCTGAGTTTATATCACGCAAATTATGAGTTTGTATCTCGCAATTCTGAGTTTATATCATGCAATTCTGAGTTTTTATCATGCAATTCTGAGTTTTTATCATGCAATTCTGAGTTTTTATCATGCAATTCTGAGTTTATATTGTGCAATTCTGAGTTTGTATCTCGCAATTCTGAGTTTGTCTCGCAATTCTGAGTTTATATCATGCAATTCTGAGTTTTTATCATGCAATTCTGAGTTTATATCACGCAAATTATGAGTTTGTATCTCGCAATTCTGAGTTTATATCTCACAATTCTGAGTTTATGTCTTGCAATTCTGAGTTTATATCTCGCAATTCTGAGTTTATATCGCGCAATTCTGAGTTTATGTCTTGCAATTCTGAGTTTGTCTCGCAATTCTGAGTTTATATCATGCAATTCTGAGTTTTTATCATGCAATTCTGAGTTTTTAATCATGCAATTCTGAGTTTATATTGTGCAATTCTGAGTTTGTATCTCGCAATTCTGAGTTTGTCTCGCAATTCTGAGTTTATATCATGCAATTCTGAGTTTTTATCATGCAATTCTGAGTTTATATCACGCAATTCTGAGATTATATTGTGCAATTCTGAGATTATATCGTGCAATTCTGAGATTATATCGTGCAATTCTGAGTTTATATCGTGCAATTCTGAGTTTATATCGTGCAATTCTGAGTTTATATCACGCAATTCTGAGTTTATATCATGCAATTCTGAGTTTGTATCGTGCAATTCTGAGATTATATCGTGCAATTCTGAGTTTATATCACGCAATTCTGAGTTTATATCGCACAATTCAGAGTTTATATCGCGCAATTCTGAGTTTATATCGCGCAATTCTGAGTTTATATCGCGCAATTCTGAGTTTATATCGCGCAATTCTGAGTTTATGTCTTGCAATTCTGAGTTTATATCGCTCAATTCTGTTTATATTGCGCAATTCTGAGTTTATATTGTGCAATTCTGAGTTTGTATCTCGCAATTCTGAGTTTGTCTCGCAATTCTGAGTTTATATCATGCAATTCTGAGTTTTTATCATGCAATTCTGAGTTTATATCACGCAATTCTGAGATTATATTGTGCAATTCTGAGATTATATCGTGCAATTCTGAGATTATATCGTGCAATTCTGAGTTTATATCGTGCAATTCTGAGTTTATATCACGCAATTCTGAGTTTTTATGCAATTCTGAGTTTATATCATGCAATTCTGAGATTATATTGTGCAATTCTGAGATTATATCGTGCAATTCTGAGATTATATCGTGCAATTCTGAGTTTATATCGTGCAATTCTGAGTTTATATCGTGCAATTCTGAGTTTATATCACGCAATTCTGAGTTTATATCATGCAATTCTGAGTTTGTATCGTGCAATTCTGAGATTATATCGTGCAATTCTGAGTTTATATCACGCAATTCTGAGTTTATATCGCACAATTCAGAGTTTATATCGCGCAATTCTGAGTTTATATCGCGCAATTCTGAGTTTATATCGCGCAATTCTGAGTTTATATCGCGCAATTCTGAGTTTATGTCTTGCAATTCTGAGTTTATATCGCTCAATTCTGTTTATATTGCGCAATTCTGAGTTTATGTCTTGCAATTCTGAGTTTGTCTCGCAATTCTGAGTTTATATCGCGCAATTCTGAGTTTATATCGCGCAATTCTGAGTTTATATCGCGCAATTCTGAGTTTATGTCTTGCAATTCTGAGTTTATATCGCTCAATTCTGTTTATATTGCGCAATTCTGAGTTTATGTCTTGCAATTCTGAGTTTGTCTCGCAATTCTGAGTTTATATCATGCAATTCTGAGTTTTTATCATGCAATTCTGAGTTTTTATCATGCAATTCTGAGTTTATATTGTGCAATTCTGAGTTTGTATCTTGCAATTCTGAGTTTGTCTCGCAATTCTGAGTTTTTATCATGCAATTCTGAGTTTATATCATGCAATTCTGAGTTTATATCACGCAAATTATGAGTTTGTATCTCGCAATTCTGAGTTTATATCTCGCAATTCTGAGTTTATGTCTCGCAATTCTGAGTTTATATCTCGCAATTCTGAGTTTATATCGCGCAATTCTGAGTTTATGTCTTGCAATTCTGAGTTTATATCGCTCAATTCTGTGTTTATATTGCGCAATTCTGAGTTTATGTCTTGCAATTCTGAGTTTGTCTCGCAATTCTGAGTTTTTATCATGCAATTCTGAGTTTTTATCATGCAATTCTGAGTTTATATTGTGCAATTCTGAGTTTGTATCTCGCAATTCTGAGTTTGTCTCGCAATTCTGAGTTTATATCATGCAATTCTGAGTTTTTATCATGCAATTCTGAGTTTTTATCATGCAATTCTGAGTTTATATTGTGCAATTCTGAGTTTGTATCTCGCAATTCTGAGTTTGTCTCGCAATTCTGAGTTTATATCATGCAATTCTGAGTTTTTATCATGCAATTCTGAGTTTATATCATGCAATTCTGAGTTTTTATCATGCAATTCTGAGTTTTTATCATGCAATTCTGAGTTTATATCATGCAATTCTGAGTTTTTATCATGCAATTCTGAGTTTATATTGTGCAATTCTGAGTTTGTATCTCGCAATTCTGAGTTTGTCTCGCAATTCTGAGTTTATATCATGCAATTCTGAGTTTTTATCATGCAATTCTGAGTTTATATCACGCAAATTATGAGTTTGTATCTCGCAATTCTGAGTTTATATCATGCAATTCTGAGTTTTTATCATGCAATTCTGAGTTTTTATCATGCAATTCTGAGTTTTTATCATGCAATTCTGAGTTTATATTGTGCAATTCTGAGTTTGTATCTCGCAATTCTGAGTTTGTCTCGCAATTCTGAGTTTATATCATGCAATTCTGAGTTTTTATCATGCAATTCTGAGTTTATATCACGCAAATTATGAGTTTGTATCTCGCAATTCTGAGTTTATATCTCACAATTCTGAGTTTATGTCTTGCAATTCTGAGTTTATATCTCGCAATTCTGAGTTTATATCGCGCAATTCTGAGTTTATGTCTTGCAATTCTGAGTTTGTCTCGCAATTCTGAGTTTATATCATGCAATTCTGAGTTTTTATCATGCAATTCTGAGTTTTTAATCATGCAATTCTGAGTTTATATTGTGCAATTCTGAGTTTGTATCTCGCAATTCTGAGTTTGTCTCGCAATTCTGAGTTTATATCATGCAATTCTGAGTTTTTATCATGCAATTCTGAGTTTATATCACGCAATTCTGAGATTATATTGTGCAATTCTGAGATTATATCGTGCAATTCTGAGATTATATCGTGCAATTCTGAGTTTATATCGTGCAATTCTGAGTTTATATCACGCAATTCTGAGTTTTTATGCAATTCTGAGTTTATATCATGCAATTCTGAGATTATATTGTGCAATTCTGAGATTATATCGTGCAATTCTGAGATTATATCGTGCAATTCTGAGTTTATATCGTGCAATTCTGAGTTTATATCGTGCAATTCTGAGTTTATATCACGCAATTCTGAGTTTATATCATGCAATTCTGAGTTTGTATCGTGCAATTCTGAGATTATATCGTGCAATTCTGAGTTTATATCACGCAATTCTGAGTTTATATCGCACAATTCAGAGTTTATATCGCGCAATTCTGAGTTTATATCGCGCAATTCTGAGTTTATATCGCGCAATTCTGAGTTTATATCGCGCAATTCTGAGTTTATGTCTTGCAATTCTGAGTTTATATCGCTCAATTCTGTTTATATTGCGCAATTCTGAGTTTATATTGTGCAATTCTGAGTTTGTATCTCGCAATTCTGAGTTTGTCTCGCAATTCTGAGTTTATATCATGCAATTCTGAGTTTTTATCATGCAATTCTGAGTTTATATCACGCAATTCTGAGATTATATTGTGCAATTCTGAGATTATATCGTGCAATTCTGAGATTATATCGTGCAATTCTGAGTTTATATCGTGCAATTCTGAGTTTATATCACGCAATTCTGAGTTTTTATGCAATTCTGAGTTTATATCATGCAATTCTGAGATTATATTGTGCAATTCTGAGATTATATCGTGCAATTCTGAGATTATATCGTGCAATTCTGAGTTTATATCGTGCAATTCTGAGTTTATATCGTGCAATTCTGAGTTTATATCACGCAATTCTGAGTTTATATCATGCAATTCTGAGTTTGTATCGTGCAATTCTGAGATTATATCGTGCAATTCTGAGTTTATATCACGCAATTCTGAGTTTATATCGCACAATTCAGAGTTTATATCGCGCAATTCTGAGTTTATATCGCGCAATTCTGAGTTTATATCGCGCAATTCTGAGTTTATATCGCGCAATTCTGTTTATATTGCGCAATTCTGAGTTTATGTCTTGCAATTCTGAGTTTGTCTCGCAATTCTGAGTTTATATCGCGCAATTCTGAGTTTATATCGCGCAATTCTGAGTTTATATCGCGCAATTCTGAGTTTATGTCTTGCAATTCTGAGTTTATATCGCTCAATTCTGTTTATATTGCGCAATTCTGAGTTTATGTCTTGCAATTCTGAGTTTGTCTCGCAATTCTGAGTTTATATCATGCAATTCTGAGTTTTTATCATGCAATTCTGAGTTTTTATCATGCAATTCTGAGTTTATATTGTGCAATTCTGAGTTTGTATCTTGCAATTCTGAGTTTGTCTCGCAATTCTGAGTTTTTATCATGCAATTCTGAGTTTATATCATGCAATTCTGAGTTTATATCACGCAAATTATGAGTTTGTATCTCGCAATTCTGAGTTTATATCTCGCAATTCTGAGTTTATGTCTCGCAATTCTGAGTTTATATCTCGCAATTCTGAGTTTATATCGCGCAATTCTGAGTTTATGTCTTGCAATTCTGAGTTTATATCGCTCAATTCTGTGTTTATATTGCGCAATTCTGAGTTTATGTCTTGCAATTCTGAGTTTGTCTCGCAATTCTGAGTTTTTATCATGCAATTCTGAGTTTTTATCATGCAATTCTGAGTTTATATTGTGCAATTCTGAGTTTGTATCTCGCAATTCTGAGTTTGTCTCGCAATTCTGAGTTTATATCATGCAATTCTGAGTTTTTATCATGCAATTCTGAGTTTATATCACGCAATTCTGAGATTATATCGTGCAATTCTGAGATTATATCGTGCAATTCTGAGATTATATCGTGCAATTCTGAGTTTATATCGTGCAATTCTGAGTTTTTATCATGCAATTCTGAGTTTTTATCATGCAATTATTAGTTTATATTGTGCAATTCTGAGTTTGTATCTCGCAATTCTGAGTTTGTCTCGCAATTCTGATTTTATATCATGCAATTCTGAGTTTTTATCATGCAATTCTGAGTTTATATCACGCAATTCTGAGATTATATTGTGCAATTCTGAGATTATATCGTGCAATTCTGAGATTATATCATGCAATTCTGAGTTTATATCGTGCAATTCTGAGTTTTTATCGTGCAATTCTGAGTTTATATCATGCAATTCTGAGTTTATATCGCACAATTCAGAGTTTATATCGTGCAATTCTGAGTTTATATCGCGCAATTCTGAGTTTATATCGCGCAATTCTGAGTTTATATCGCACAATTCTGAGTTTATATCTAGCTTTGTGAAAAGAAAAGAAAAATTGCAAGATATAAACTCAGAATTGTGAGGCATAAACTAAGAAAGTGAATCTGTTTTTATACAGCTAACAAAAATATGTTCTAAGAACGTTTTGCTAATGTTCCCATTAGGTTATGAAAATGTTTTCTGAATGTTCTCTAAACATCCAGTTTTCTAAATGTTTAAAAAACAGTTTTTTTTGTTTTGTTTTGTTTTTTTGTTTTGTTGTTGTTATACGAATGTTACAAGAACATTCTATTTTAATAATTTTACAAACATGGAAATGTTACTTTTGAACATTCTGAAACAAGTGAGTAATAATGTTTAACAACATGTCAAACTAAAACCTTTCAGAAACAATGTTCCATGAACAATGCATAAATAACATTTTTGTGTTAATGTTTTGCGAATGTTATTAAAAATCACAAACTTAAAAAAAAAAACAATCTATTAATGTTACTGAAAGAGTGTTTGTTCACAACTCTGAGAGAACCGTGAGAACATTGCCTGTTTGCTGGGCAATCGATATGATAAAGCATGTACACCCACACTAATGAGAATCATTAGTAGAAGAATAAACCAAAATATAATGTAATGTAATAAATGCAAAAAAAAAAGCAAAACAGCTCGCTAAATATAACAAACGTGATATATTCTTCATCAGACATCAAAAATAGACATTGATACATAAATATTTAATACTGTAACTTTTTTTGTGAATTCCCAGCAAAAACAACTATATCATGAGATACACCAATAAAATGCTATAAAACGTCTCATTGCACAATATGAGATTTTGGAGCTCTGTATATTTCTTCAGAGACAGTGACGGGGTCACATGCGGAGAAGAAGAATGGAGAAACGCAGGAGTCTGTTGAAGAATGAGTGCAGAGATCGCAGATGTCAGCGGATGGAGACACAAACACACATCATGCATCTTCAGTAGAGATGAGAATTGAATTGTGCATCTCTGCTCATGAAGCTTCTGTCATGTGCGGCTGCTCAGAGTCTAATTCATCTTTATAAATCTCGTCTGCTGTCTCTGTCTTTGTTTTCCTGATGTTGTGGTGAAATGTAATCTGTTCACACACAGCTGATGGTGGTTCATTAGCATGCGTGAGCGTCTCAAACGCCTCGGATCTGCTGTTTCTCTGGTACAGTCAGGCGCTTTATGATCTGCGGTTTAGAGTTTGTTGAGTCGATAAAGTGAGCTGAACATCAGCCTGATCTGATGGGCCGCTTGATCATGACTGGATTCAGATCCACTGGAAGAGAAGAGGAATTGGAATGAAATGGAATTATGAGCAATTTACTGAACTGCAGCTCAAAGGAATTTAATACAGGTGATGCATTCTGGGAAACGAAGTGTTCTTCCATTCTGATACACAAACGTTCATTTATTAAACATGAGGAAATATATAAACCAAATATATATTGGTAACATTTCAAACATCTATCTATCTATCTATCTATCTATCTATCTATCTATATGTCGAATAGTCCATAAGGCTGAGATTACTGTAAGTGATTCCTGAATAATTCATATTTCCAGGCAGTATTACAACAACAACAACATCATTCACAGAGAATTCCTGAACGTTTTTGTCTGGAAGAACAAAGGAATTCAGAAAGTTCACATCAGCATACGACGCACCAAAGGGAATTTAGAAACAAAACGTGGATCTTGAGCAGGTGACAAATTTCAGACTATGAATTATCAACGGGCCTTTGTGCGGCATTAATTACCTCCCTAACACCCTCTCTGCGCCTCAGACGCTTTCAATTAACTTCCCAGCATCCTCTGCAGCGGCCCTCTGTCTCCTGAGGAGAAACCCAGATACTCCTCATGCTAAACTTTAACTCTTTTCTCCTGAGAGACCAACTCCACAACAACAAAGACAGAATTAGGAAAAAATAATCGAGTGCTGCATTGCTTTCGAGGAAACCCCATAATGCCTTACCAGCTTACAGAGGAACATTCTCGCAACTTTCACTAACGTTTTTTAAAAGTTATATGAATGTTAAGACAAAATGTTCTTAAAGTAATGTTTGTGGAACGTTCTTATAACTTATACTACGGGGCCGTTGAATGCTTGAATCTGATTGGCTGATGAACGTTCTAAGGTGTGCAATTATTTTCAGGGAAATGTACAGTGAACGTAGTTCCAGGCAGCTCTTGACCGTATTACATGACTATATCACTTCACCAAATGATCTCAGTTATTTCAAAAGGTCAGCAAAATAACCAAAACCCACAATGACACTGGCCAAACACATAAATATAGTAAGCAATGGGATAAAAACGACAGATCATTTCCATGTTTTGCCACAAAATTAGGTTTTATTATATACGTAAAGCACATACTCTTATCTCTCCCGCTCTCTGTCCCTTACAGACACACACACAGAAACATAATACTCGCGCTATTCTGACGATTTATCAGTAAAAATAATTTAGCAACTTAAAAGCTACATGATGTTTCTCAAAAGCGAGGTAACAACGGCGCTGTTCTTTGAAGAAAATGAACTTAAAGTTTTACTGTTAGTGCCGAACACTGCTGACAGACAGACTCAGAGAGGTAATGCTCTCTCTCTCTCTAATAATTTAGTTATTAACTGCATTATTAGTCTGCTATCAACGGCTCAAGCCTCCGTTACTAGGTTTAAAATGATATTTTGGAATTAGCAACGGAGGCGCTGGATGAGATGCGGAAGAAATAATCCTACTCACAATAGTAGAAAAACCGGACGAATGCCTTGAAATATATCATCTGATCGATGTCTTGAGGTGTGGCAACCGTAGTATAAGCATAATAATTGACTCCAGACCGTTGAATTATTAGAAAAATAATGCACACCCGAGGTGTGAACACCTTTTTACCTAAAAAAGGTAAAAGTTCACCATGTGTTGGGTTTTCCTAGATTGCATCACATATTAGAATTGTTAACCGAAAAAATCAACCAAATCAACAAGAGTGACAAGTGTGAGCTTTCACAATTTCTTATGAAAATTAATAATTTTCCAAGCCTAAATAACTAATAATTTTATAATGTGCTTTTCTAAAACCCAAAGCGCTAACTGGAGGAAGAGTTATTTTTAACTTCATGTAGGTCACAATCCACTGAAATCGGTTGATAAATGTAAACGTTATCGTGTTTTTATCCAGAAAAAAAGCAGCTTCTCCATTTACCTCCATTTGTTTCTTGCCCGCATAAACATGGCGGACGTGTTGACGTATCGCAGCAATGGGTTAAAGCGTCCAATGAGGCGTCTAGGTATTTATTATGTCTATGGTAATAACCACAACAAGAAAACAGCACATTTCAGCGTTTTAGAAACATTCCAAAACAACATTCCCACAACGTTATTACAACCTAAACGTGTTTTTGCTCACCTGTCGGACAGGAGGAAGGGGCAGATATCTGGCACAGGCGGTGTAGCTGGACGCAGTTTGGCCAAAGCCATGATGTGTTCGAAGGTGATCTCCGTCTGAGTGCACACGTCCACCAGCTGGACGTCCTGCGGTGACCTTTGACCCCGCCGCAGCACCTGCACCACGATGGGGTCTTTAGCGCTGCGCAACGCTTCCACTGCCTCTTCACGACTAGCTCTCGACAGATCCCTCCCGTTCACCTGAAACAGACAATACACACAGATTTAACGCAAACGACTCGCAAACTTTAAGGGACAGTTCTACTATCAGCTTGCGCCAGCGCTAACCATCTTTTGGCGTTAAAATAGTACTGTCAGGTTTTACTAAAGACGCGCAGTGAAGAATTAGCGCTGAAAAGGCGTGCACACAGTTATTTTTGAGCCTGACCTTTTAGAAAATGTATTTGTAAGAGTTTATTTTTCAGACACTAAATTTATGAGGAGAGTATTCAAATGAATCACGCAACGAGATTTACTAACGTTTGCGCTCGTCAAATTACTGGCATTTGCGCCATTATTTAACATCCAAAAAAAGCATGTCTTAAACTATTTTGCACTTGAAATGACTGCAATTATTGTTGCAGAGAACAGAGAGCACGTGGTAGATGGAGAGGATTTTTTCCACACGTATTAATTTATTTGGAATGCCAGAAGAACACAAAAATATTGTTTGCCAAGCCATGTTATTTTTAATTTGCTTCAGGAAATAAAAGATGACTTGGAACCCTCAACTATAGGAGTCACTCAATACTAGCTCTATCAAAACTTCTTGATATTTTGGCCTCTGGTTCTTTTCAACATACTGTGGCTTCTTTATTCTTTATTTGTGACTACGCTAATTTGCATTGCGCTTGGTATATTGCGTTGGTCGATATGTAAATGAGATGTTGCGTCTGTGTTCTTTTCTCCCTAAGTGTAGAAAAGACCAGCTTGAACATCCTGCTAAACGTCTCCTCAGAAGATAGTTTAGGTTTAGGCCTAAATCTAGGATTTATGTACTTGAATATATATTTAAAATATTATATTGCATTAAAAAATTCCATGCATTTGGTTTATGCAGTTTTAAACAAACTAATAAACTTCATGCTATTCATATTTGTCAGTCATACAGAAATGAAACAGGTCAGATTTCTGCACTCAAAAAATCATGGTATAGTTCAACTATTTGCATCCATTTGATTTTATTTAAATAATCTTTTTCTCTAAATGCATTTGTAGAAATTGCTTAGAATCAGCATAAATCTGTTCACTGAGAAAATAATTCAATTTATTCAGTTAAAAACTGTTATTTTAGCATCACTGAAATACTATTACAGTTTTTATTAATATTTTGAATCTATTTAATTTTTTTTTTCTGGTTTCATTTTAATTTTACTAAGTTTGTTTTGTATTTGTTATTTTTAGTAGGTGTTTTTTCATTTAAATATTTTTTTCAGGAAACATGACTGAAAATAGTCTTTTAATATTTCTCACTGATGTATTAAAACAACAAAAGCTAGAAATTAAATAAAAATGAATAAAAACTATATATACATATTAAAAATACTAAAAAAAATACAAAAACACAACCAAATTTATTTAGTTGCTGATGAAACATTTCTCATTTTCATTTAGTTTTACTTAATGTACTAAGATAACTAAAACTGAAATAAAATTAATTAAAACTATATAGACATTTAAAAAACAAAAAACAAATACAAAAACAAAATAATAAAATTTACAAAACACACAAAATTACTAAAACTTTAAATGAAAACTGAAATATATAAAACTAAAACTATTTAAATATATTAATAAAAACTATTATAGCATCTGAAAGATACTAAAAAATACTATGGTGTTTTTTTTATTTAAAGTAATTTTTAATATTTTTTTATTTTTAATAAATTTTATTTTCATTTGGTTTGTTATTTTAGTACAAGTTAAACAATTAAAATGACAAATGTTGCCTTGGCAACTAAAAGCTTTTTATATTTTATTTCATTTCAGTCTATATTTATTTTATAAGTTTTCAAGTAATGAAAATGCTTTTTTAAAGTTTTAGTTTTATTTTTAATTTTAGTTAATTATAATAACTGTGGTTAGCATGAACATGCTTAAATATGGCTAGTTGTGGAAAAAGCTATATTCAATTAATTTAAAATGTATGAGGTTGAAAAAAAATGGACTTATTGATGACAAATATATAAATCTGGTGATTGTGTATTTCACACACTCAGTTTATTAGTACTATTACAGAAATCTGAACAGTTTAATTTATGTACAGATAAATGAATGTATGAGTACATCACTTTAAGTTTATCAGTTTATGTTAAAACTGTGTAATCCAAATGAATGGAAATTTATATGCAATTCAAATACATAATCATAAGCTTTGTCCTATATAATCTGACATTTATGAGTGATTATTTCTTAAGTGAGTGACAGAGATGAACACAGACTGATCTGGTCCATCAGTGTCTGTATATTCATCAGTAAACTGTAATTAAGTGCTCATGAATGAACTGAGCAGATTGAGTAGAGTGCTGATTATATTCATGTCATTCTAGTGTACTTACAGCACTTGACTGGATAATTTCTTTGGATAATTTCAAACAGTTCATTTTGACATAAGAGATTGAAATAAAAAGTCAGAAATGAGTTTATAGCTAAACAGTTTGATTTTGATCTGTTTGAGTGACTTCTGAATCAATCAATGGAGTGAGAGTGGGCGGGGCTGGCTGCCTGACTGACCAATGACAGACAGGGGGTGTGTTCAGGAAACAAGACTAAAAATAGTCTTTTAAAATTTCACACTCATGTATTAAAATAACTAAAGCTAGAAATGAAACAAAATGAATAAAAACTATATAGACATATTAAAAATAATAATACATTCATTTAGTTGCCAAAGCAACATTTCTCATTTTCATTTAGTTTTACTTAATGTACTACAATAACTAAAACTGAAATAAAAATTAATTAAAAACTATACAGACTTTTTAAAAAGACAAAAAAAAATAAAAAATATAAAACACAAAATTACTCAAACTTTAACTACAATTTAAAAAAAATGATAACATTATATATTAAAAATAGTAAAAAATATAAATTTGAACTAAATATATTAAGAAAAACAATTGCAGCATCTAAATGATACTAAAATAAAATAAAAAAATAAATAAAAAGTTTTTATTATTGTGACATGATAAATAAACATTTATCTTTCAAGCTGTAATTACTTTAATGTAAAAAACTAAAAATTCTAAAATTCAAGTAAACAAAATAAATACATTAGATAAATATACATATAAAATACTTAAATAAAATAAATAAATGAAATAAAATAAAAATAAATAAAATGTAAATAATATCAATTAAATTACATTATATTTTTACATAATGTAGTATTTCTTGTACATCTTTCTGACTGAACAATGACAATATTCAGGAAACATGATTGAAAACAGGCTTAATTTCCATCTGGCAGTGCAGAAATGAAACACTTCACCTTTAAATGTAAAAATCTATAATAATTTAACAGACAAAATTAAATGTACAATGTATACATATTTCAAAATCCCCTTGAAAACCATATATATGCCAGAGAAAGTCTTGCTAAAGCAGCTTTCTGAATAATGGAGGAAATACAAGCGTTTCTTTAGCGCTATAAATTCCCCGTGAAGACGAGCCGCTGTTTGATGTCTTTTAATATTGAAGCGTTCATCAGATTCACTGCTGGAGCGATCGCAGCGAGTGTTTCTGACTGAATGAGAATGAAGCGCATTTATTCTGAGAGGCTTCGTTTAGCTCAGTAACTGAGAGAATAATCATCAAGAAATAGTCCAGCGAATCTCACCATTCAGAATCTAATACAGTCAGACCAACACGAGAAATTAACCAGAAATAACATTACTCATCTCAAACAGACAGAGCAAGAAAATGAAATGAAGTCGTCTAAAAATCTGATCGCTTGATTTGAGGAATCGCTCATGTCTGGATCTCTTATAAAGGAGTATTTCCACTCAAATAAAGGTGAGAGTTGAGAAAGTGACTCTTTCGGCAGTAAATGAAAAATATCTGGATGTTTTTCACAGATGTGACCTTCCTCTGAAGCGCTGGCATTAATCAGCTGTATGTAAAGTAGGCCACTTCTCCAGAGAAAACACTGAAAACAACACAGAAACCAACACAAACCTGGTTTATTTGTGAGATAAACCTGTCCACGTAACCCAGTAATTAAAGGCATTAAATAACACCCAGAGCCAACCTTCAACTGAACTATAATACTTAACAAATTTCATTTAGTGCTTGATGTCCTAAAATAACTAAAAAGTAAAACTGAAAAAAAAACAATGAAAAATAATAAAAATGTCAAAGTTACTAGAGCTTTTGAATTAAAATGAAAATAGAAAATATAAATTATTAAAAAATATATTTAAAAAAAAATAAAAATAAATGAAAACAATACAGACATATTAAAAAATAACTAAACATTTTAGTAAAACAGCAATATAAAAAATTAAATGAAAACAGAAAATATAAAAACATGATAAAAAAAGAAAACTAAAATAATAAAAATTAAAAGCAATATAGACATTAAAAAAACAAATAAAAATAGCAAAAACAACAAATGACAAACTTTGACTAAATTAAAATGAAAACAGAAAATACAAACATAAAAATAAAAAAACTAAAATAATAAAACAATCAATAAAAACAACAGATTAAAACAACAGTTTAAAAAACTAATAGAAATGACAAAAATAACAAATTACTAAAACTTTAACTAAAATTAAAATAAAAAAGGAAATACAAACATATAAAATAAAAAAGTAAAATATTTAAAATTAATAAAAATAACATTGTAATAATAATAAAAATGGAAAAAATGCAGCAAAATTACTAAAACTTTAAATAGAACAAAAAATAAAATAAGACACATAAAAAATTTATAAAATCAAATATACTCATATTTAAAAAAAACTTAAAATAAGGAAAAAATAGAATAAAATTACTAAAACTTTAAAAATAAATGAAAATAAAAAAATACAAAATAATTAAATATGAATATAAACTATGATAGTATTTCATTGACACTGAAGTCACACTGTCTCTCAGCGCTGTTTGCCAATCGTTTCTGTACACTTCTGTTTTGGAGCAGAGGCGGGAACGCAAAGGATTGTGGGTTGATAAATGATCATAACGGGCTGAGAGAAAACCCAGCAGCAGCAGTGATTCTCTGAATGAAAGAAAGCGTATTACAGGAGAAGAAAGAGGAGGATGGAGGAGTTTCCGCCGTATTGTTTAAACGAGGGCCAGATGGATCGAGGATGAGAATATTAATTACTCTGCACATTCAGACCAGCTCATGATGCTTCAGACGGAGAAGATCAGACTGAACTCAGGTCAAAGAAACACAGAGAGTCTTCATCACAGACAACACAGCAGACCTTTCAGTTCTCATCGCTTAAACCTGCTTTATGTGATCTGGATCCGTTTGGAAAAACAAAATACTCTTAGTTAATTAACACCATGAAAATGTTGGTTTCTTGAGATGAGATATACAATAAAATAACTAAAAACTAAAACCGAAATAAAAATTTAAAGTATTGACATATTTTTTTTAAAAAACTAAAACAATAAAAATGACAAAAACATAAAATTACTAAAACTTTAAAATGAAAATGAAAACTGAAAATATAAAAAGAAATGAATATTAATAGAAACAAAAATACAAATCCTTTTAATTAAAATAAAACAGGCAATATTAAAATGAAAACAGAAAATGAAAATAGAAAAAGAAAATAAAACCTAAAATAATAAAAATGATTAAAAACAATATAGACATGTTTTAAAAAACTAAAACAAATAAACAACAAATTACTAAGACATTAACTAAAATTAAAATGAAAACAGAAATACAAAAATAAAACATTACTAAAAATAATATAGAGAATATAATAATAATAATAATAATAATAATAATAATAATAATAATAAAATATAAAAATGAATAAAAATGACTAACAAAACAAAATTATTAAAACTTTAAATAAAAATGAAACCATGGTCTGTAAAATTAAAGTTAATGTTAAATATAAAGAAAAAAATCATATAACAACAACAATAATAATAAAAATAATAATAATAATAATATTATATACATAAATGTACATTATTTTTTATTAAATTCAAAACTATATACTACATAAATTATGTTATTTTAGTGTCACTGAGATACTATTAATGTTTTTGTTCATTTCAGAATTATTGAAAAATATATAATATTTTATTAATTTTAGTTTTAGTCATTTAGTTGTGTTTTTGCCTTTTTAATTTTTTTTATTAGTTTTTACTCATTTTTATTTCAGTTTTAGTTTCAGTTGTTTTAGTACATCAAGTTAAACTAAACGTAAATGAGAAACGCTGCCTTGTAAACTAGCTGAAATAAAATAAATTGAGATTTGAATTTTTCAGTATTTGTTTTTAGTAATCTTGAGAAAGATAAATGGATTATTATTTGTCATTGTGTGTGTTTCTTGAGTCTGATCTGTGGATGTTTGCTGATGGATCTGCAGCAGCTGCGATCAGAAATAAGAACACAGTTTTTGTACTGAATCCCGCAGGAGTTTTCTCTCACAAACACACAAACACACTGAAAGAGTGATAAACCAGCAGCAGAAGCTTTCAAGAGCACCTGAATGGCCAATAAATGAGGCCAAATTAGGTCAAAATCTATTCTCATTGAGCTGGAATAATATATTTTACAAACATACTATTATTAAACACTGTTATTACAGTCTGGTTTGCTGAGATACAGTGAAGTGAAGGATGATGAGATGAATGGAGCAGTTCTTTGGTAATGTGTGTATTAGGTAGTGTGTATAAGGTAATGTGTGTATTAGGTAATGTGTATAAGGTAATGTTTGTATTAATTTCTCAGTGCTATCAGCATGAACTCCACTCCTCATGAAATCACATTCGAGTTCAGACTGACAGTGTTTTTACTGCCGAACAAAAGTATTAAACATTCACTGCACTGTACACAGAAAACACCTCAAACTCATGAATCACAGCGATTCACAGCGAATCACAATGATTCAAACTCATGAATCACAGCGATTCACAGCGAATCACAATGATTCAAACTCATGAATCACAGCGATTCACAGCGAATCACAATGATTCAAACTCATGAATCACACTGAATCAACAGAACAGCTTCAGAAAATCACTCTAGAGTCGACCTGGCCTTTACTTTCATTTTTTTTATTTTATATTTTAATGAATATTTTATATATAAATATACAGGTATATGTGTGTGTGTGTGTATATATATATATATATATATATATATATATTAGTTTTTCTTTTTTTGGAAATATCATATTTAAACCATTTTAAATATTTTGCGCACCCTATGTTTCAGTTTGCTTGAAATATAGCCTTGAAATTGATAAATAAAATTCACAAATAAAAATCAGCTGGAGATGTGTGTGTGTGTGTGTGTGTGTGTGCGTGCGTGTGCGTGCGTGTGTGTGTGTGTGTATAATGTATTTTTTCTAACAATTTTCTTCAGAAAAATCACATTTTATCCATTAAGGAAAGCATATCTTAATCTCACACAAATATATATATATATACACACACACACACACACATTTATTTATTTGCATGCTTGAAATTGCCTTTGATATCTTTTACATTAAAAAGTCAACATTTTCTATGTTAAATTTATTTCTAAAATGTACATTCTTTTACTTTTTTCCACTGAATTTAAATTTAATTAGTTTTAAATTAAGAAAACTATGTTACTAAGCAAAAAACTTTACTTAAAGCCTTTATGTATAATGCATTATAAAAGTAATTTTAATGCATTAATTATGCCGTGTAATGCACCTTATAATGCACTGTATAGTCTTATGAATAATTGTAACCACAGTTAATATATTATAACATATGCATATATGCATAAAGGCTTTAAGTAAAGTGCTACCAAAAACGGTTCATCATTGTTTACGACTAGCATCATGCGCTGTTATTTTCTTCTGTAAAAGACATTTTGAACACATTATCTACAATATTTCATCTACAATAACCTATTTTTAAGGATTGTATTAACTGACCGTCAACTATGTTGAATACATTTAAATCATACAAATGTTGCAAACCATAACAATTTCAAATATATATTTAAATCTGAACAAGAAAATAACATGTATTTGACCAGACAAGAAATGAAGAGTCAAAATATTTTTTTTATAAAGGTTGCGTCAGACTAATACTGTATTATACTGTATAAGGTGGAATGTCACAGAATTAGTCAAAGTTTGGATGAATTAATCAAAAGTAGGTCATTACACTTCAATCAAATCACAATATGGACTGGTGTCTATAAATATTAAGCTGCAAAAAGACTATTTAATTGAATCTGTTGTGTGTGTCTCTGTGTGAATGAATGGCGCAGACGCACGCTTTCGTTTACTAAACATAATTCATTTCAGCATCTGTCGTCTCACTAAATGAAGACTCTAAAATTTTATTTTTTAAGGAATAATCACACAATAATTCTTACATGTTTTAATTGTAATAGTAAATCCCCTTTGTTTGCCAAAAAATAAAGTTTGTTTAATTTTCAATCATTAAAAGTTAAATGAAATGAATTAAAAATTTAAATACACAACACAGAATTTATAAGAGAAAAAAAATTCATAAGGCTATAGAATAAATTTGAAAAATGTAAGTTGTTTTTATGCATTCAAATAATTAGACATGCTAAAACAGAATTTAGTAACAATTAAAAACATATGGTGAGACAAAAAATAAAAATAAAAATAAAAAATAAATAAATTAACAGGGACCTAAACGTAATTTTTTGTTAAACTTTTAATAAATTGATTGTATAAGTTGTATAAGTTTCATGATTTTAATAAATTAGACATGATTTTTGGTTAATAACATTTTATTTGACCATTTTTATTTAACTATTACAGCAAACCTGCAGCTGTAAATGCCATCAAATACACACTACACAGCACACTTCACTGCCATTATGAGGTGTATTCTCCAATGAAAATCAATATTCAGTGAGGCAGGACTTGATTGCATTTATCAGGATTTGATTGGACTGAAACATGATTTGCTGCTCATCCTCAAATGCAATCTGCATGATTCTATTAGCTCTGTTTTTCATGCTGTCTGACACGCAACAGAGACGCTCGGTTCAGTTAAATATGCAAAATAACTTTGTATTTACAGCTTTACATGCAGCAATGCGGTCATGTGACATGACAGCAATAGTAGTAGAGTAGTTGTAGTAAAGTACACTATAGACTGCAGTATTCTGCCAGTATCAAGCTATTATACAGAGAGAGAGAGCACAACAGTCAGTTATGGATGTAAAAATCCCATTCATTTTCTCCATAAAGCAACTGATTTTTAATGATAACTTATAAACCAGACCTGCTGTGAGCTATGAGGCTGTTAATCAATGGTTTATGGTTTCATTAAAGTCATCAGCCAACATTATTTCAACTTGTTTTTTAAATAAAAGCAGAATTAATTAGTTTTTTTTCTGGTCAATTAAGTGCACCATGTGTGTATTTGAAGTGCACTTTTTCTTTATGGGTATTTCAGTGGGAACACATGAATCACATTATTAATACTACAAAATGGCATAGAATAGTGCAAACAATAGATTAAAAAAGAACAAAGTAAATAAATAAATACATAAAAACATCTTAAAATTAATATATAATTCTGTTAAATATATAGCAAATATATAGTATATAGTTAAATATATAAAATATGTAAATTAACTAATTACATTAAAAAATGTATAAATCATAAAAATTTGATTAAAATTAATAAATAAACAATAAAACTGATTATAATAAAGAAATAATGAAATTATAAGTAAATAAATAAAAAATAATACATAATTTTATTAAAATAAGTAAATTAATTAATTTTTTTTAAATAAAAATTAAATAAATAATTAAAATAGATAAAAAAGAATAAATATGTAAATTAATTAAATTAAATAAATACAAATTTAATAAATAATAAAAATCGGAATAAAATAAATAAACAATAAAACATGATGAAATTATAAATATTTAAATAAACAAACAAATAAGAATGAGTACATAATTCTATTAAAATAAGTAAATTAATTAATTAAATTTAAAATGAATAAAAATTAAATAAAGTACATGAAAAAATGGATTAAAATAAAAGTATGTATGAATGAATGAATCAGAATAAAACAGTTAAATAAATTGTACACTACAAAATGACATAGGTTTGAATTGGGACGCATCTACTGTCTGTTTGTTCAATTTTCAAATATTTTTTGCTTCAAATCAAAGTTTGTAATGCTGTGATTCACTTTGTGTCTGATTGGTTTGGTTTACGGCTTATAACTCTTCAGTGAAGACTTTTAAAAATCCCTATGGGAGAAATGAATGGGAAAAACACTTCTAGATCCAGCGGTGCTGAAAAATCAGACGACACTGTTACGCTTCACTAAAGCTGCTCCAAACTTTCCTGAAGAAGATGTGAGCAGCGTTTACCTGCTGAAACTCACTGCTGTGACTCAACAGGTGTTCATCAGGACATTACCTGATGCTTGACTTCAACAACACTAATAAAAGAGACACTTTATTTCCCGTAATTCCCTGCGGCATGAGGCTATGAAGCCCTGAGGAGAGAGAAATCCTCCTCCAGTAAAGCCAAGTCACTTTAACAGCCTGAAGCCCAAACAAACAGCATCAGCAAACCTGTATCTCTCTCTGTCTCCATCTGTCTCTGATTCAGCGTCTGAGTGAACGTCTGTGACAGAGACAGAGATAACAAATCAAACACAATCAAACATCTGAAGTGTTAAATCTGCCCTGAAACACTCTTATATATAACTGGAGTTTCAGTCTGTAGTCCTGGGAGCCTCAGGGGCCACAAACCAGTGGAAAAGCTTCAAATTTTCAAAAGAAAGAAAAAAGAGTGAAAAAATCTGCTTAAAAAAGAAAGAAGAAGAAGAAGAAGAAAAAATAAAAAAATAAAAATGATACTACAGTGAATAATAAAATTATGTTAAATACAAATTATATTAATTATGTTAAACATACATAATTAAGAAAATAAAAAATAAATAAATACTAAAATGATATTAAAATAATTGTTAAATATTAAAAATATTTAAGTAAATAACAGTAATTAAATAAACAAATGCTGAAAAATACAATTATATTAAAGTAATTAAATAAATAATTAATACTACATTAAGACAAAAAAGACTAAGCATAAAATTATACTAAAATAATTTAAATAAATATTTAAAAATGCTAAAAAATAAATTATATTTGAATAAATATTAAAATTATATTAATATAACAGATGCTAACAATAGAATTATAAGCAAATAATTAAATTTAAATGTAATTAAAATAAATGTTAAACATAATGTGTTAAACACATTAAATAATTAAAACTACATTTTAATAAATTATAAAAATAAAATGGCATTAAAAGAAATATATTAATAAGTAAATATAAATAATTAAACAATAAAAACAGTAATAAATAAATACATTTAACAGTGCAGTATTATAGCGAGCAAAAAACAAAAACAATTAATTTTACTTAATAAAAAATAAAAATTTTCCAAATAATATTTTAATAGCAATATTTGGTTAAACTTTATTTTAAGGTGTCCTTGTTACGGTGTAATTATACATGTAAGTACTGAGTAATATTAATTATCTACATATACTTACTATATGGTTAGGGTTTGGTCTAGGGTTACTTGCATGTAATTATGCATAATTTATTCTTATTATAATAGTAAGTACATGTAACGTGTAACAAGGACACCTTAAAATATCAGGTAACAAATAAAATGTTACCTGATATTTTAACTTGTTGTATAGAGAGTATACATATTTAAAGAGTCTAAATTGGCTATTTTTACATGAAAATATATAGCCAACTTTTAAATTTCAGGATGAGGCAGTTTCAAATGAGAACTGAAGACTGAAAAACTCTGATATATGAACACTGTGTAGTGCAACTATAGATATAACAGAGTAAAACTCACACAGACGATGTATTATAAGCATAAACACATACAGACAGAAGTAAATATGTAAGAATCATCTTGACAAATACAGAACGGATCTTATGTTTCTCCTCTGAAGACAATAAACAAACTCAGCTGGAGGAAATGAAGCGTATCTGACAGAAGCAGAGCAGCAATTACCCACAATGCACTGCTAATTAGACAATGTAAACAGAGCTGAACCTGAACCCATCATCCATCACATGATTCAGAAACACACATCTCTAACCTGTTCATCAAACGCCTGCAGATCCATCCATTCACACACACAAATGAAGATCCATCATCCATCTGAGTCTAAACGAATCAAAACCACAGCAGATGAACAGATCAGACCGATGTGACAAATACAGTCAAGATCAGATACAGCGGCTTCAAATGAGTCTGAACTCCACATTCACATTCACGCATTTGGCAGACGCTTTCATCCAAATCGACTCGCGTTGAATTCAAGCTATAAATCTGATCAGTTCATGAATTCCCTGAGAATCGAACCCTCGAACTGCTGTTGCTGCTTGAGCTGCAGGAATGCTTTCTACTGTTAGTTTGACTCTTCTGAGTCTGTAGTGTGATGAATGAGTGTTTCATCATGTGAATCTGTTTTATACTGATTCGTTTATTTGATGTGATTCATCTGATCTTTTGGTTTGAGTCAATTAGGATTCAAATAAACAGAGAAACGATGAGACGAAGCACCTGTCGTGCGTCAAGTATTCTTTTGGTGAATTATATAAAAAAATACATGTTAACATGATTAATTAATGTTGAATTTCAGCAAAGAAATAACTATAGTATGATACCGTGATTATTGATTATTACAGTTAAATAACTACAAATAATCTAAAACCATAAGAACTTTTTCCTTACTTGAAATACATACAAACTGAAATAAAATATAAAATGTTTTTTTTTTTTTTTAATTCAGTAATTTTTGTGTAGGTTAACTTAAATATTAAAACATCTCAAACTAAAACTGAAATAAAAAAATTCTAAAAACTATATAGACATTTTTTTAAAAAAAATTAATTTTGACAAAATGAAAAAAAACTAAAAAAATTAAAATGAAATGAGAAAATATAAAAATTATAGTTAATTCAAATTATTAATGAAAACTACAATAGTATCTCATTGGTCCTGGCCATAAAAATGTCCATTACTTGAAACAAAATAAAAACATGAACTAAAATAAAATAAAACATAAAAACTTGGTGTCAGGGCAACATTTCACATTTTTATGTTTTGGCTAAAATACTTTATTTCGTTAACATTTATTTTTCTAGTAACAATTTTTTATGGTGTTAGTTTTTGTTAATAATTTGAATTAGATTTAATTTTTATATTTTTTTTGTTTTCACTTTAATTTTAGTTAAAGTTTTAGTCATTTTGTTTTTGACATTTTTATTATATATATTAATAAGTATTACTACAACTACTACAACTTTTTTTTTTTTTTTTTCAGTAAACATTTATTTTGCTTGAAACGTTCTGAAAACATCATTGTCATGAATCCGGTCTATGAACTTCCATTCACTCACCACCAGTCACTATTCCGTTACACTGACTCTTGCACTACACTACTGTTGCACATCACCCATGGACTACAATTCCCATCATTCTTTGCACTAAGTACAAGCAGCCATCTCCCTAATCACACGCTCACACCTGAGACTCATTACACAATCACACACACTACATAAGCCATGGACTTTCTCAGTTACATGGCCGAGTATTGATCTGTGTTTAGCACTCTTCAAGCGCTAGCTGCCTTACCGTGCCATTCCGTGTTTCTGTTCAGTTCCAGTATTGTCCTGTGTTTTTCACTCCCCTAGTGTTAGCTGCGATGCGGAATCTGTTTCTTGTTTTGTAGTCTGTGTACCCTGTGTTTACCCCTGTCTCACCATTCGGACTCTGTTTATGCCCTGCCTGGATTATATCTGTGTACCTGGACTATCTCTCTGCCTTGCCCTTTGGATATTGTTCGCGCCTTGCCTGGATTATTGCTCACGTTTCGGATTACCTCTCTCATCTACTCCTCTATATACCTGTTTGCCAGTTGTTCGACCCTGCCTGTATTTTTGACCTGGTTTCTTAATAAAGCTTGCACTTGGATCTGCACATCTCACGTCTCATCAGCCTCGTTACAATCACAGAGTCTCATTTCAAACGTTTTGGGCTGATAATCAGTCAGGTTTTCTCTCTAGTGTTTCTGTCTCAAAGATGAAGTCAATTAATGAGTTCTCCTTCTGTCCTTCATAGCGGGTCAGATGACTGCCAGCGACAGACGCTCTGTGTGTGTGTGTGTGTTTGTGTTTCCATTCACAACACACGAGAAGAGCTCAAGCTGTTCACACACAAACACACTGAAACCAAACATTTCATGACATCACTCCATTTACTCCCATGATCCCTGCTGTCGACTGAAATGAGAGTTGATTTGGAGAGACGTCGCAATAAAATCACATGTTCAGTGAGGCTCTATATTTCATTTAACGACACTCCAGAGAAATCAGCAGTCACTGCCTCATCTGACCTCAAACTGAATATGAATAACAGCACTAATGACCAACCAAACCACACACATTTCATCACGACTCCAGATCTTGAAAACAGTTGTGCTGCACAATATTTTTGTGGAAACCATGATACGTTTTATTTTTCAGGATTCACAGATGAATAGAAAGTTCAAAAGAACAGCATTTATTTGAAATAGAAATCTTATGTAACATTATAAATGTCTTTACTGGCACTTTTAATCAATTTAATGCATCCTTGATGAATAAAAGTTTTTTCTTCCAAAAAAAAAAATCTTTTGAATTGCGGTGTATCAGTTTCCACACAATGTATTGAACTTTTTTATATAATTTTTATATAATTAAATATTATGAATTTAAATAATAATACTTAATGTAGTTATTTTAATAACAATAATTGTTAATTGAATTAATAAATTATTGTAGTTATACTGTATCACACACAAAACTATTAGTCCAAATATATCAATATATATCATGCCTGAACATGAAGAGGCTTTAGAGAGAGAGAGAGAGAGAGAAAGAGAGAGTGTGTGTGTGTACAGGTGATGAGTCTCTCTCAAGAGTCTTTCTCAGGTCTGATACGTGTCTGTAAAGGTCAAAGCGTCTGAAGTCTCACGTGCTAAAGGTCAATCTACAGATCGGAAATGAATGAAATGCGGATGCAACAGAACCTGCAGCTCATCTCAGAGTAAATACATCAGATTCACATGTGTTTATGAAGATCAGTCTGAATCAGACAAATGACACCTGTCAATCAAATCACATATGAGACCTGAATCTGATTCTGAAGCTCCTGCAGATTGATCTCATACTTTCACCAGTTGATTAATCACAATACATTAAGACAATTGTTTCATATTACACATTTTCTAAAAAATGTTGTTTAAATATCTAGTTAAATATGCACTACTTTGCATGCATTTCCAGAAAATAAATCTGAACACTGGATAAAGCCATGCTCAAAATTTTCTTGCATTTTGTTGACATATTAGAGTTCAAGGTTTTTACTGAAGGGATTTTGGATTTCTCTTTTTATCACTTTTATCACATTTTCACCATGCTTTTAGAAATAAAATGTTGTATAAATAAGTGAGAATGATATATGAACAAACCCCTCAGTAAAAACCTTCAGAATATAGAGAGGAATAAAACTCTAAGTTTTGGTGTGTGTAAGTGCTGCTGAAGTGGAGAAACATACTCATTTTGAGAAATTGGCCTTTAAAAATATGTATTGCAATTGAAATCTACAGATGTAAATCAACAAAGTGCAATAATAAAAACAGTGTGAATAATATGAACAAACCCCTCAGTAAAAACCTTCAGAACATAGAGAGGAATAAAACTGTAAGTTTTGGTGAATGTAAGTACTGCTGAAGTGGAGAAATAAACTCATGACCTTAAATTATATGCATATTCGGCATGTTTTTAGAAATAAAATGTATAAATAAGTGTGAATGATATATGAACAAACCTCTCAGTAAAAACCTTCAGAATATAGAGAGGAATAAAACTCTTAAGTTTTGGTGTGTGTAAGCGCTGCAGAAGTGGAAGAAAAAACATTTAAATATATATCGACAGGAATTGAAATCTACAGACAGAAATACAGTCTCATAAAATAACACTTAAAAGTGTATTTTGGAAGTTTTTTTTCCACTTGTCTGAAAAGACATGTTATGGAAGCAAGATAAACCAAACATGTCAAAACTGACCAGTGCATGTAAAAACAACGCTTTTGTCGTAATGTCTCGCCTTAAGATAATGAATTAATTGCAGTCAAACAACATGATGCAACAGTGTAGTCTGAACTATCAGCATAAAGTCTTGTCCACTTCTCATTTTATGTTATCTACTAATCAAAAAAGAGTTTGTATGATGCAAGCAATTCCTAGGTCATGGGTTTGAACCTCAGAAAATGATATACACATTGAATGTTGTCATATATTCAGTATGCAATATTCAGTATTTGATGGATTGACACAGAAGCTGAAAATCTGTGAACGCCAGATTGATGTCTATTTGTGATGCGTCATTTCAGCCAGCACTCTCTCTCTCTCTCACACACACACACACACGTTCACACATGCATTATTAATAGATGTGTGATTATGTAACGCTGCCATGATTTTTCAGGCTCAGGGATCTGTAAATATTCCCTTTTCATATTCCTGCTTGGAATGAGCTGGAAAAATGACGGAGTCAGCAGCCGGAGGCTCATTCTCGCTGAAGCCCAACACAATCACTCACATCACTGGATTTACATCAGAGCGACAGCCTGCATAGAGCCCTATGAATCCTGTTTCATTTTTTCCACAAATTCTGTTTCAGCTTTTATTTTATTTTAGTTTTTAAATTATATTTTAATGGTTTAATTAAATTGTAATAAACAAAAAGATGAATGAATCTAAGGAATTGAATTCATAAAACTTTTACAATTTAATATATTTTTTTAAAAAAATATAAAACAATAGTGTTTTATGAAATGTGTTGTATTTTTTCCCAGAAATTCTGTTTTAATGTTTCAAATTCTTCTAAAGAATACATTTTTATACTCACATTTACATTCACAATATTAACATATTTATTTACAATTTTACATTTTTATATTTTGCATTTTAATATTTACAGACACTATTCCATATTGCAATTTGATTCATTGTACTACACAAATTTCGATTTATTCATCCAAAATGAGCAAAATCCCATGACATTTCACATTATAGTTTACATTTTATTTTTATGACTGGATTCTGTCTGTGTTTTTGATGTCTAATCAACTGAATTCATAAAATAATTTAATAATTTATTCAAATTTGAACAATAATAGTGTTTTTCAGAAATTCTATGTTGTCTGTTTTAATTTGTCTGGATTCTTTGTTTTATGATATAATATTTGTTAGCAAAAAAGGCAGTAACAAAATGAATGCAGAAAACATTTAACAATTTGATTCAACTTTTAAAATGCAATGAAATTTTAATTGTTTCTTTATTATTTTTTTTTTTTGGCTAACAAAGCACAGGTTTGGTGTTTAAATTAAAACACTGATGAAAAAGTGTGTGATATTCCTTAAAGACTGTTTTAATAAACTATTATTATGACTTTGAGAAGTACATTTTACTCTACAATAATAATATATTTCTGTCACAATTTCTTCATATTAAACCAAACTTTTATTTTGGCAGGTTGTAGTGAACATTTTTGAGTTTCTGCATGTATTTGATGATAGACTTTTCAAATTAACCCTCTGGGGTCGACGAACGCACCAGCGCATTTTGTTTCTTTTTTTTCTCATAGCCCCTAAAGGAACTTAAATTATAAACTGTATATTATTATTATTATTATTATTATTATTACTATTATTATGACTTTAAGAAGTACATTTTACTCTAAAATAATAATATATTTCTGTCACAATTTCTTCAAGTTAAACCAAACATTTTATTTTGGTTGGCTGTAGTAAAGGTCTTTGAGATTCTATGTGAATTTGATGATAGTTTTCTCAAATTAAATGGTGAAACGCTGGTGAAGTGACTAAACAGCAGTCTTTATGCTTTTAGATTCACAAACTAGAAAAGATTCACTAGTCCATAGCATGATATTTATCCAAAATTTGGCAAATTCCACGTTATACAAGAATAAGGAATGAAGAATAAAACATGTTCCCTCTTTTAAAATGTACAACTCTCCGTCTCTCACAACGTCTGTTTCCAAACAGGTTTCCCAACACTTCCTTACAATTTGAAGGAAAGAGAAACAATCAGGAGCCAGAATTCCTCCATCCAGCGGGATTCAGAGGAGTGAGGAACCTCTCTCTCTCTCTCTCTCTGTGTTTCTGCAGGTAATCTCACGGCTGTGGACACCCGATCAATCAAACGGCTCATTTTTCTCGTCTTTTGTTCCTGGTTCCAGCTGTGAGGTTTGAGGACCAACAGTCAGAGAGAGGCGGCTGGACAGAGAGATGGATTGGGACATTTGTAGTGTACAGTCTGCTGAGGAGGGGGTCGCAGGGGTCCCGGGGCCTCAGGCCATTCCTCACACACACACACACACACACACACACACACACACACACACACACACACACACTCGTCCCAGCAGTGATGAAACTCATTTATCAAACACACACACACATACACCTGTCCACTTCAAACGTTCAGAAACACACACATTTTATGAAGTCACTATAGAGCTCCAAATGTTGCTGTTCATTCCACTGGATTTCCAAGATTCTAAATTAAAACTTTTATTCATCAAGGATGCATTAAATTGATCAAAAGTGTCAGTGAAGACATTTGTAATGTTACAAAAGATTTCGGTTTCAAATAAATGCTGTTCTTTTGAACTTTCTATTCATCTGTGAATCCTGAAAAATAAAACGTATGACAGTTTCCACAAAAATATTGTGCAGCACAACTGTTTTCAACATTGATAATAATCAGAAATGTTTCTTGAGCAGAAAATCAGCATATTAGAATGATTTCGGAAAGGATCATGTGACACTGAAGACTGGAGTAATGATGCTGAAAATTCAGCTGCGCATCACAGAAATAAATGACATTTTAACAGATATTCACACAGAAAACAGCTATTTTAAATTGTAATAATATTTCACTGTTTTATTGTATTTTTGCAGCCTTGGTGAGCATAAAACACACATTAAAGGGGTCATATGACGTTGCTAAAAAGAACATTATTTTGTGTATTTGGTGTAATGCAATGTGTTTATGCGGTTTAAGGTTAAAAAAAAAAAACATTATTTTCCACTTACTGTACATTATTGTTGCTCCTCTATGCCCCGCCTTTCTGAAACGTGCCAATTTTTACAAAGCTCATCGCTCTGAGAAGTGAGACGTGCTCTGATTGGCCAGCTATCCAGTGCGTTGTGATTGGTCGAATACCTCAAGTGTGTGACAGAAATGTTATGCCGCTCACCATATTGTGATGCTGTGTCCCAGCGCGACGACACAAAAACAATAAAACCCATTACAAACGAGGCATTTGTTGCATCCAGTGGGACATAATTACTGATTATAATGACTTATACTGTCTTTTTATGCGTCGCATCGTGCCGTGTAAACATTACCATGTCTGCATTTGTGATTGGAGAAACGACAAACAACAAGCGTTACTCTACACTGCTCAAAACTCACGTTTGAATCGTCAGTAGCAAATTCTTTAAATATGAAAACATACTTACAGGCTGTGAGTCAGAAGTGCCAGACTGTCCTTGCAAAGTTGGAATTGCCCCACTTTATAGAAAGAACTACTCCCAGCTTCAGGAAACAGTCCTCCGTAAAATGTGCTGCACACACTCTAATATTTGGGTTGCACTGTTCTGGAACAGTGTTGTAAATACAACTTAACCACTGATTTCTAGTTGTGTTCTCTTTTGGAAGCCCAAACAAAGTAGTTTCGATTTCACAATGAAACACAGCGTCTCCAGGACATGACACCGGCGGCAGCAACAACACTACAGCGAGAATAATAGTCCCGCCTTCTTTCATTGCGTAAACATTTGGGCGGTGTTTAGCAAATCTCCTCACACCGTGATGTAGACATGATGTAGACATTATTTGAATGAGCCGTTTTAGGGGGGCGTAGTCGAGTCTTAACTTTTATAAAGAATATCTCTTTGGTTTTGAGACTTTAGTCTTTGCAACTTCAGGGATCTTATCTATGCACAAACAGCTTGTAACACTCCAAAGAGAAAGAAAAACTTGAAATCGCATCATATGACCCCTTTAACACAACAAAATCTTACCAACCCCAATCTTTTGAATGGTAGTATAATATATACAAAAGTATGACTCATGAATGAATCAATATATCTACTAGATCGGCATGAACCACGATTAAAGAATCAACAAACAAATGATTCACTGAACCTGACATCAACATTCCTATTACATGAGCAAAACAGAAAATATTTCAGGAAAGCATGTATGATAACAGCATTTGATTATGTTATTGGTGACACAAAAGAAAACATCCCTACAGTATCCCAGGATTTCTGCAGCTTAACTGATAGAAAACATCTCAATCACGAATATGTGAAAACCAGTTCAGTCCAAGCACTCAAACCAGTCTACAGGTGGCACTCTTTATCAGATGCACTGCAGAATAGACTGAACTCCTCTTTAACCTTGAGTCTCTAGAGACCAGCACAGCATTATGGAGCTTACAGACCATCAGCAGACAATTAAAGAGCCCAATGTAAGCACACAAACACCAGTGCGGATGGAAATGTTACTTGCAGTGCAGTGATGTGTTTCACACGCATCTATAGAAAGAGTAATTAGCCCAGAGAACGACACACACCGCTGAGTCCGACTCTCAGCAGCGGCGCTTATAACACATCATAACAAACACACAGAATAATACTCCTGAACTCACTTCATTATCTGTCTATCTGTCTATCTATCTATCTATCCTTTCTCTTATTTTGTTAATTTACTGTGTGTAATTGCTCACATTATTCTTTATTTACCGTATTTAACTAGTACAACAGAACTCATTCTACAAGAACTACTATGGCGGTACCCTGGTACAGTAGTGTTTTACCATGGTACTTCGGCATATTCAGTGCCAGTGGTGCTAAATGATTACCATATATATGTACCATGGTATTTAAATGGTACTCCAAAGAATACTGTGAAACTACCATGGTACATGTCTGAAAACAATGGTATTATGTGGGGAAAAAACATGGTATTATCATGAAAAACCATTGTAAAACCATGGTACATGTCCACAAACCATGGTACTGTGTGGCAAAACATGGTATTATCATTAAAATAACCATTGTAAAACCATGGTATTTGTCCAAAAACTATGGTATTATGTATAAAACATGGTATTGTGATTAAAACAACATTGTAAAACCATGGTATTTGTCCAAAAACTATGGTATTGTGTGCAAAAGCATGGTATTGTGATGAAAAAACACTGTAAAACCACAATATTTATCCAAAAACTGTGGTATTATGTATAAAACATTGCATTGTAATAAAAAAAGAACAAAAAAAAAAAAACATAAAACCATGAGATTTGTCCAAAAACTATAGTACTACATGAAAAAGCAAGGTTACTGTGATGAAAAAACACTCTAAAACCATGATATTTGTCCAAAAACTACGATATTATGTGAAAAAACATGGTATTGTGATGAAAAAACACTGTAAAACCATGGTATTTGTCGAAAACTATGATATTATGTGAAAAAACATTGGAATTATGATGAAAAACCATTGTAAAACCAAGGTATATTCCCAAAAATGTTTATATACTGTATAATATATGGGATTATGCTTCCTTTTAAGACACCTTGTTTCAGACAGTTTGTAAGGTAGCATTGCATGTGTCTATTGCAATGCAATCCCAGAATGCACTGCAACATGGTTTATGAAGTGTAAAAAAAAAAAAAAAATCAAGGAGGTCAATATAATACCTGGCGTCTCTATCCGTTAGCATTCCCATTCATCTCAATGGCAGATGTTCAGCTGCTGCAGGAGCTCCACAATTACATCATTAAGCCTTAAAGGAACAGCAGCAGAAACAGTCTGCGTAATTACACAGAAGAAGAACCAAACAGACCTGGACTGGTGTCTATAAAGTCCAAACCAAATCCTGCAAACTGCTCGCAGAGCTCAGAGACGCTGAAATGAAATGAGTGAAGGAGAGATGAGTGACACACTGACACACTTTCAGCCGTGGGTGTGTGAACGCACCTCCTTTACACCATCTCACACTCGTGTGTTACTGAACACACAAAGATCTGACGCTACAGCTCCAAAGAGAAGAAACACAACTAGGAAACCACAGAAGAAATATCTAGAAACCACAAGAAATATTTGCAAACACGCTGCGATTAATGTTGTTAAACACAGAAGTTCACTGAATGATTACCATATATATGTACCATGGTATATGGTACATGTCCAAAAACTATGGTATTATGTCAAAAAACACAGTAAGCACCATGATCAAAAATAAATGGTATTATGATGAAAAGACACTGTAAAACCATGGTACATGTTTAAAAACTATGGTATTATGTGGGAAAAAAAACATGGTATTTTGATGAAAAATTGTAAAACCAAGGCATGTCCAAACACTATAGTATTATGTATAAAACATTGTATTGTGATGAAAAAAACACTGTAAAACCATGGTATTTGTACAAAAACTACGATATTATGTGAAAAAGCATGGTATTGAAGCATGATATAGGCTACTAAGAAGAAATATCCAGAAACCACAAGAAATATCTGCAAACACGCTGCAATTAATGTTGCTAAACACAGAAGTTCACAAAGACAGCACATAATTGGTTGGGTTTCCAAACAGAATCTCAAATCATGGACTATTTCTATTTTATTATGGCCTAATTCCATTAATTTAGTGGTTTTGGTGATCTACATGATCTACAGAAACTCATCAGACCCACATGATCATCATCGGTCTGATTAAAATGATCCATTCGGAGGAGATTCGTCAGAACTCCTCGTTACAGAACAATGGCAGCAATTAAGAGAGTGAATCTCATACACACAGCGGAACATTTCACGTTTTATTAGGATCCAGAATCGTTTTCTATGAGCGCTAATGAGACCATCGTGAACGTGACTAGTGCGTGTGTGTGATACAGAGACCATTAAAGCCCTTCAGCATCATAAGAGTTAATAAAACACACAGCAGAGAATCAATCAGCAGCTCAACGCTGGATCATCTTCAACATTACAGGCCTTCTGCTGTTTGGATATGCTGTTGGTTATAGACTCACTGTTTAACTGTTCATAATCAGCAAAATCATGTTAAAGCCCCACAAGCACATCAGATCTCCAAAAAACAAAACAAAAATAAAAACAGCCTCAGGAACACCAGCTGCTCCATGTTTGTGTATTTGCTCACTCTTATCCTTATTTATTTACTGTATTTAACTTGTACAACAGAACTCATTCCACAACAACTGCTATAGTGGTACCAGGGTACAGAAGTGCTTTTGATATATTCTATGCCAGTGGTGCTAAATGATTACCATTTATATGTACCATGGTATTTAAATGGTACTTAAGAATACTGTAGTGTGACACTACCATGGTACATGTCTGAAATCTCAAAAAAATACATGGTTTTACTGTATAGTACTTATCCAAAACCAAGATATTACTGCACCTTTATAGTGTCTGAAACATCCAGAGTGAAAAGTCCCAAAGAGGTAAAACCATGGTACATGTCCAAAACACATGGTATAATCATGAAAAATCATTGTTAAATCATGATACGTCTAAAAATCTATGGTATTATGTGAAAAATACATGGTATTACATAAAAAAAGCCTTGTAAAACCATCGTACATGTCCAAAAAACATGGTATTATGTGGAAGAAAAAACACAGAAAGTACCATGACCAAAAATACATGGTATTACCTTGAAAAACCACTGTAAAACTATAGTATATATCCCAAAAACTACGGTATTATGTCACAAATACATGGTATTACCATGAAAAACCATTGTAAAACTGTTACATGTCCCAAAACTATGCTATTATGTCATAAATGCATGGTATTACTATGAAAACCATTGTAAAATCATGATACACATACAAAAAAAAAAAAACAAAAACAAAAAAAAACAATGGTATTATGTGAAAAATACATGGTATTACCACAAAAAAAAAAAAAAAAAAAAAAAAAAAACATTGTAAAACCATGGTAAATGTCCAAAAACTCTGCCACTATGTAAAAAAAAATAAATAAAAATCATGGTATTACCATAAAAAAAAAAAAAAAAAAAAAAATCATTGTAAAATCAGATACATATGCAAAAAAAATGTGGTATTATGTGAAAAATACATGGTATTACCACAAAAAAAAAAAAACCATTGTAAAACCATAGTAAATGTCCAAAAACTCTGCCACTATGTAAAAAAAAAAAAAAAAAAAAAAAAAAAAAAAAAAAAAAAAAAAATCATGGTATTACCATAAAAAAAAAAAAAAAAAAAAAAAAATCATTGTAAAATCAGATACATATGCAAAAAAAATGTGGTATTATGTGAAAAATACATGGCTTTACCATGAAAAACCATTGTAAAACTATGGTACACATCCGAAAACTATGGTATTATGTCACAAATACATGGTATTACTATGAAACCCATAGTAAAATCATGGTACACATACAAAAAAACTATGGTGTTATGTGAAAAATGCATGGTGTTACCACGAAAAACCATTGTGAAACTATGGTACATGTCCAAAAATACATGGTATTACCATGAAAAGCCATTGTAAAACCATAGTACATGTCCAAAAAACAATGCTACTTCCATGGTACAAATAAATAAATATGGTAGCATGCCTAAAAGCAAACAAGGTATTACCATAGTAGCACAGCACTGAAACTCTCAGATCTCAGGTAATGTCAGATCATGTCTCACCTGTGAGATCTCATACAGCAGTTTGTAATGCTCCTCTCTCTTCTGTAAACTACACAGATTGCAGCCCATCCTCAGAGATACAGCAGCCGTCTCGCTCTCCAGAACGGCACGCAGACGCTCAGCGCCTCTCATCCGTCTTTCAGCTCCGCAAACCCGCATGCACAACCGCAGCCTCTGGCATCTGACAGCACTCTCTGGAGTGTGTGAGAAATACACTCTCTCTCTCTGACACACGGACACGCCCCCTTCAGCAGCTCAGTCTATGAATAATGATGAGAGGGGTGTGGCTACAGCAGGGGGAGGATTCAGTGAGCTGAAACAATGAGGCTCTTTTGTGTCAGTAAAACTGATCTCACACACAGCCAGCGCTGGTCAGATTGCACATTAATGTGTGTGTTGTGGTGGAGATTTTAAGTGTTTTTAGTGTTTTTAACTGTTATTACTGATTGGGGAGATGTAGCTCATGGTGGAATTGATCAGAAGCTTTTCAACATAATGTGCAAAAAGCAAAGTAGGTCACCAACCAACCCATAGGGACTTCACACACACACACACACACACACACACACACACACACACACACACACACACACACACACACACACACACACACACACACACAAAAAACACCATGCCATACATACAAGAAACAATCTATGAAATATGAATATCATCCATGCACATTTTAGCCAAAAGCAATAGCAGATAATTTTAGTTTTACGGCTGATTATAAACCTATACTATTTGTAAACTGTAAAATAGAGTTAAGCTGTACAATCAAAGTCAGGCATGATGATGTCCAGTAGGTAACTGTGTACAAAAACTATGAAAAAAATAAAACAAGACAGTAAACCAAAAATACTGTATTTATCCAAAAACTAGGGGTATTATCTGAAAAAAACACAGCAAGCGTCAATACCAAAAATACAGGGTATTACCATGAAAAAAAAATAAAAAATACATTGTAAAGCCATGGTACAGTACATGTCCAAAAATACATGGCATTGCCATGAAGAACCATTGTAAACCATGGTAAATGTCCAAAAACTATGGTATTGCCATGAAAAACCACTGCAAAACCATGGTAAAAATCAAAACAATATTGTATTACCATGATAAACCATTGTAAAACATGGTAGATGTCCAAAAACTATAGTAAATGTCCAAAAACTATGGTATTGCCATGAAAAACCACTGTAAACCATGGTGAAAATCCAAAAAATATTGTATGACCATGAAAAGCCAGTGTAAACTATGGTAAATGTCCTAAAAAAAACATGGTATTATCAAGTAAATTGATGGTGTTATGTGAAAAATGAACAGTCAGAATCAATACCAAAAATAGACAAACACGTATAAAACATGTTTATATGGTAAAATAAGTCTATAATAATAAAAAAAAAGAGAACTATTTTAAATTCTGTGACACTGAAGGCAAGACACTACAGGGAAATAACAGGGTATTAATGTTAAATACTCAGTATCACCATACTTCACCAGTTAATTAATCACATTACAGTAAGACAAATGTATTGTATTGCAACAAGTTTTCTGAAATGTTAAGTTTAAATATGAAAATGATGCATTATCTAATTAGAAATGCACTAACTAACATACAATTCCAGAAAACAAATCTGAACAATGGATAAAGCCAGGTTCAAAATTTTATTTCATTTTGTTGACATATTAGATTTAAAGGTTTTTACTGAGTGGATTTTGTATTTATCTTTTTACTCAATTCAATTCAATTCAAGTTTATTTGTATAGCGGTTTTCACGATATAAATCGCTGCAAAGCGCTGTACAGAAAATTAAGTTTCTACAATATATTTAGTAGTAGCTTATCATTGGTGACTATATCAGTTAATGTACATATGGCAGAAATGTATGGAAAAATCAATTAAAGACGCAATCAAACAGACGATGAGCACTATTAACAGCAATTATTTTATGTTGAAATCAAACTTATTGCAAGATTTGGTAGTTCTGTAAGTTGTTTCAGGGTTGGCATCGTCTGAGGTCCTCTGAGGGGTTGGCATCATCTCTTCTCAGGTGTTCTGGATACAGACTGAAGCTTGTGTAAAAGGCAGAAACAGAGAAACAAATAGAGACATAATTAGCGTAGCTGCTGTTCCAACCAAGCAAAATTGATTTGTTTAACCCGGCTAAAGAATAATAATGTGCATTTGATCAGATATAACTGCAGTACAAGATTATGAGATGCATTTATTTGAAAGCTTGGCCAAAGAGATGTGTCTTTAATCTAGATTTAAACAGAGAGAGTGTGTCTGAACCCCGAACATTATCAGGAAGGCTATTCCAGAGTTTGGGAGCCAAATGTGAAAAAGCTCTACCTCCTTTAGTGGACTTTGTTATCCTAGGTACTACCAAAAGTCCAGAGTTTTGCGACCTTAGGGAGCGTGATGGATTGTAGCGTGGTAGGAGACTAGTTAGGTACGCAGGAGCTAAACCATTAAGGGTCTTATAGGTAAGTAATAATATTTTGTAACTGATACGGAACTTAATAGGTAGCCAGTGCAGAGACTGTAAAATTGGGGTAATATGATCATATTTTCTTGACCTGGTAAGGACTCTAGCCGCTGCATTTTGGACTACCTGTAGCTTGTTTATTGAAGATGCAGGACAACCAGCTATCAGTGCATTACAATAGTCCAGTCTAGAGGTCATGAATGCATGAACTAGCTTTATCTGCATCAGAAACAGGTAACATGTTTCGTAGCTTGGCAATGTTTCTAAGATGGAAGAATGCTGTTTTTGTAACATGGGAAATATGATTTTCAAAAGACAAGTTGCTGTCTAATATAACACCCAGATTTTTGACTGTAGAGGAAGTAACAGTACATCTGTCTAGTTGCAAATTATAATCCAAGAGATTCTGTGTACTGTTTTTTGGTCCAATAAGTAATATCTCTGTCTTATCTGAATTTAATAGGAGAAAATTATTGGTCATCCAATCTTTTAAATTTTTAACACACTCTGTTAGCTTAGATAATTTAGAAGTTTCATCTGGTCTTGTTGAGATATATAGTTGAGTATCATCAGCATAACAATGGAAACTAATCCCGTATTTTCTAATAATATTACCAAGGGGCAACATGTATACTGAAAATAGCAGAGGACCTAGGACAGATCCTTGTGGTACTCCATACTTTACTGGTGATAATTGAGATGACTCCCTGTTTAAATAAACAAAGTGGTAGCGATCGGACAGGTAGGATCTAAACCATCTTAAAGCCTGCCCTTGAATACCCGTATAGTTTTGTAATCGATCTAGGAGTATGTCATGATCTATAGTGTCGAACGCAGCACTAAGATCAAGTAAAACTAGCAATGAGATGCAGCCTTGGTCTGACGCAAGAAGCAAGTAATTTGTA